>OX579637.1:34696238-34962105 GCA_951230915.1 Antitrichia curtipendula | reverse complement strand
CGACTTTGAAGACAAAATTGTTGATTTGTACAATTACATTTTAGAATGTCATGCTCCATTTACAATAAAATGCACAGGAGTAGGCTGAAGTGCATCTAGGGGGGTTCTATTCACATTCGCTTTCTTCGATGGAGACATAGCAAAAGGCTCTATTGCTCTTTTTTTTTTGTCTATTTTAGACTCTTTCACAACTAATTGTCTTGCTTTTTTGCCTCCTCAAATGATTACCTTTGTTGCGCTGAAGGACTGCGCTATACGGTTTGCTGATTTGAGAAGACCTTGTGATGAATGCCTAGATTTTTGAGCGAACATTACAGCCAACGTCTCATCCTTGTCATCATCATTATGTGATGAAATGGATAGACTGCAATTAATGAATTGCCGTTTTTCACATGATGAACCTCCGCAACCATCCAAAGTTGTACTAGCAGTTGTAAGTAGTGTACGTACACCCAATGCAAGACCAATACGCGGTGGTAATTGGGGATCTCACAAAAGTGGCTCCTTTTCTTTTCCATTCCGGGTTAGGATTGGACTCCCAGACTTCATAAAACGTATGTCTTCATTCTCTTCTACTTCACGTGGTTTGATATTCTCAATCCTTGGTTCACCACTCTTCTTGTTGGAAAACACTGCTTTCAATTGAACCCTTGTGTTCCCCATATTCATTGGGACCTTTATCTCCAATCCGCCTTTATCACTGTCTTTGTCAATCTGTTCCGCTCGTGCCGCTACCGTGGATGGAGAGTCGGGAATTGGAATCTCTTCAATCATTTCAAGAGTCCCACCATTGATAAGCATTGCCCCATTTATTGCTGCATCTCGTACATTGATTCCCTCCTTATCCGCTAAAATCTTTTCGCTAGTCAACAATCCGGTCCCATCCATATATTTGGCTATCGGAAGGTTCTCTTCATCACATCCACGATTGTCTTCATTCGATGTATAATCGTAGACGTCTCGATCATTGGCTCCCAAATCTTCATCGTTTTGATTAGGGCTTTGAAATGGCTCATCGTTCGAATTCGGCTCATCATAGTTCACAGCATCTCCGTCATAAAATGCAGCCTCATGATTTTCAGCATCCAAATTGTGCATGTCGTTGTCCATAGCACCTCCATCATCAAATGCGGGCTTGCCATCTTCCGAATCCTCATTTTAAGAGATAGGCGTCTCTCTATCTTTGAAAAGCACGTTCTCATGATACCATTTTTTTTCATCCCTTTCCTTGTATTGGACTAAGACTTTTGAATTGTTGTACACATACATCAAATCATTTGCTCTCTGTGGCTTCAACTTGTTCCTAGATTTGTTGTGAACAAAGGAATAGCTACTCCAATTTCGTTCACACAAGGAAGAGGAGACTGGTTGTGCCAATATCCTCTTGGCAATTGGAGCAATGAGCTTTCTTCACACGCCTTCAAAATCCCACCAAGCATGTGCCGACAATTGCTGTTCACACGGCTCCAACATGTTGTGGAATGGCGGTTCCCTAAGTCGAAAAGCGACAAACTCCTTCACAACCGCGGCGTAATCTCCTGGTTTACAAATTTTCATGAGAACATGCTTGCATGCCTCTATCGCATTTTGATCGTCGGCTAATTCTTTGTCTTCCAGAAGGTAGAAGTTTAGAAGAGCTCCTACAAAATGCAGATTGGTCTCTACCATTTTGCGTCGGTCTTTAAAATACGCCAGCAGCGGATCAACAAGAGCCTTGTTCAAATAAAAAGGCTCTCCAACCAAACCGGAGACGTCTTTTTCTAGATTTCTCATAATGTGCAAAACCTTGCCCGTGCAGGGCGTCTTCGCATCCAAATCACGTAGCCCATACACAACAAGACCCACCAAGTCCTTAAAATTCTGACAACGGCGCCAGAAATGCTCGCTCATAAGTATCTTAAATACCTCTCGGCAGTCACTGCGAGATTTCGATATCTGGCCAAACTTCCTCACGTACTCATTCCACTGCGGGGCCGTCACTGTCTGTTGCAATGGACCCTTCACCTTCAACAAGCGTGCAATTGTGATGAAATTAGAGGCAAACCTTGTTTCACCCGGCATCAATAAGCTATACTTGGGCTCGTACTTCCGATATATTGCAAACGGTTTATGCCTCATCTTGAAGAACTTCACTACGGTTTCCGCATTGTCCACTTGGTCCATTATCCATGCTTGTTTTCTCCAATCTTTTAGCAACAAATTCAAGGCATGTACCACGCAACCTTGGAAAAAAATGTGTGGATATGTAGCAATCACTAGAGCACATGCTGCGGGGTTCACAGGCGCATTATTCGTAGTCACTTGCACCACATTTTGAGGGCCCACTTGGACTATGAATTTCTCTAGGAGAGCGGTCAAATACGTAGCGTTCTTATCGGCCCCAGTTGTATCCACCGCTCCTAGGAATTGCTCCCCCACAGAGGACAATAGCATGGCATTTATCAATGGCCAATTCCCGGTCGAGCTCCATCCATCAATGGACAACGTTGCTCCGAACTTCCTAATGCTGTCTTTGATTCTCTTTTGTAAATTTGTCTACACCTCCGCCTTTGCTTCGTCAAGCAATTTATTGCGTATATCATTGTACAATGGCAGGATGTAGGGCCTATCAAACTCAGCTGTTCTCTTCACTGCTTCTTTGAATGCTGGATTTCGAGCTACTGCAAATGGGATGTTGGCAGCATAAAAGAATTTGGACCAAATTGCATTTAGAATCCGTTTATTGGCCGTCTCAAATCCATCCAATAGCCTGCTCTGCCTCTGCGGCCTACCGCTTGATCCCCGCGCAGTGTCACGTTCGCTTGATGTTTGTGTATTTGGATTTCCATCAAAGGCCACACGAAAGGATTGCTGCTGTGCTGTGCACGAGTCTTCTTGTGTACAAAGAGATGTCTGCCTCCCACTTGAAAGATCATTGGCGACTACAAGCATGCCATTGCCATCCTCATTGTCTCCTGTAGATTTTCGTGGTGTATCTCCATTGCAACGAACAAATAGATTTTGAATTTGAGATGTCAACTTTGGACAAAGGCTTATTCCGTTATCTCTCAAACCTGATGCGCCTTTATATCCTAGATGGGTAAACAAACGGCTTGTTTTCCTCGCGAACACTAATTTGCAAGCTTTGCATTCCACTTTACCAACTGATGGGGTACCATACCAACAAGACCAATCCTTGCTCATAGTGACCAATTCAGATCGTTTATATTCAAATGAAATTGTAAAAGTAATGCAGTAACGGGTTGATAAATTTTGTCAAAAACAAGACAACCAATGTGTGCGCAAAGCCTTGATAACCAAGGCCCCCTTGTCCACTGAACTATACATTACCAAGCAAAGGACCCAAAATGGGTCGGAACCTAGCCCTTAGAAATCAAAGCGTTCAGTTTCTTAGAAGTGCTTGCAAATGGCAAGGGTCTGGAATTTATAGTTCTGAGGTCGCTAGTGATCGTCGAACAGGGAATGAAAAACATTATTTTGGTCCGAACGGTCAGGTGGACTATCGAACGCAGAGTCGCACGGGGTCGGACGCCTTCGGACGGGGTCAGACGGCGTCGGACCGTCCTAACGATTTGTCGGATAGGGTTTGGAATTCGGTCGGCAGGTCGGTCGGCGGTGCACAGGTCGGACGGGCTCTCCGTCCGATATTCGGACGGTCGATCGAATCGACCGATTTTTGTTTGGGTTCACAAAGTGAAGGGCTCAAGCCTCAAGGCCTTGACCCCTACATGCCTAAGGCCCTATCTGGCGTATCTAGCTTGTGAAAAAAGAGCATAGACTTATAGAATTATAGTTGGCGCATTGTATGTTCTCCACACTCAAGGAAATTGTTTGTTTTCCAAAATCAAACCGTATACGTGTTCAATGTTTTAGCTTATTACTATTATTAATATGCACACCAATCTCTAGTGTCAAATTGCATATGAGTTGAAAAAAGTTGAAAAATATATGTGTACTTCTCATGCCCATTATGTTTGACAAATTAGGAAACAAACTTTTCTTGGGATTGGACGTGAGATGGACAACTAAAAATCATGTTAGCACACTAAAATATACTTTTAAAATTAGTTCCTTTGATTTATATATAAGTAAAAAGCTTTTACTTACTCCATTTTGATTTTTGAGATGGAAATTACAAAGAGTTCTAGTTTGCAGGCAGTTATGGATTTGCTATTGTAAAATAAACTTTGAAGTCTTGTATTTAATTCAATTTTTAATAGTTTTTGGAAAAAATTAAAGCAAAATAGGTACATTGTTTAGGGCAACAGTAGAACCGTTGGGATTGAGGTTTTTCAATTGCATAATTAAATTTTTTTCAATTTAGTGTTTTGAACCAACCTCTACTTCTTGCGTCTTCCTATTTTTTTCATATATGTTGTACAATTCGAAATGATCTAAAAATTTTCAAGCACGTAGCCAAATTGGTTTTAAGAATTAATTTAAGGAGTAACCACCATTTTGGACATTTTTCCATTTAAATGTGACCTTGTCAAGTGCAACGGCACTTTTCTTTGCTGCGCTCGAAAAAGTTTTTTCCGCAATTACAAATCTAATACCTTGTAATTTATAAGGTGAAAAATTCTGAAATTTTCTCTATTCTACACATTAACACTTTTACTACAAAATCTACCAAGCATGTGTCCTGGCATTTAGGAATTCATCCAATAGTGACAGAAAAGTAACTTGTAATAGAAGGACGCAAATCACATAATTGCTCAAAAGGGATAGCACAAAATACCATAAACTCTTAGCAAATCAAAACATATTTGCATTCTGCACATATTCTTATATTAAAAGAAACTCATAAATATCATGGGTACACTACTTTAGTGGTACTACATTCTCCTAAGATCCAAACAACACTCCACGCAATTCTACCCTATTCCAAAAAAAAGCCACCGGCACTATATATTATTACTGCTACGTTCCCCCGATACACGAGACGGACCCTCATCACCCATGAGTCTTGCACTTTTGCGGCGAGGCGTATGCACAAGACTTGTTCCAACGATGGGCCCTGCGGACCTAGCTTCCAAGTCAATGATGCCAAATTGTTGTTTTGTTTCCAGAGAGTGGTCATCGTCGTCTTCCAACCTCCATTTTTGCTTCCGTTTGGGAGACAAGTCCACTTCCCCTGCCTTCAACGCTTTGAGTGCACTATCCACTCGATGGACCAAGGCGTTGACCGCTGCGTCATCATCTTGCATGTATAACCATGCAGGTCGATCTCCTCCCATTAGAAACACCCTCCATGCACTTATGATGTCGCCCACCCTCTTATCAAATTCCCTTGCCATGTCCACATAATAATACCCTGCGGTTGACATCACATCTATTTCCACAAAAGCACGAACTTCTGCGGCTTGTTTCAACTTGGACAAAAGAAGGGCCCTGCCTATCAAAGTGTGATTGTACGCCGAGTATTGCTCATGGAACTCTTGAGCATGCTCTTGTTCTATCCAATTGCCATCTCCATCTTTACGCACCTCCTTTTCCGGAAATCGGAAGAATTTCTTGTGTTGCATGCTCCAATGTCCTCCCATGCTGCGACAAAACATTTCACGAGCCTCGTCATCCACAATACCTCTGGCCTGCAACTCCACTTCTCTGTCCTTGGTCATCCACACGTAATGATCCTCTTCACATGAAGACGCCTTGGTTAGGTTATGCACTTGGGCTAGTGAATTCCACGTTATAGGTTTTCCCCAATGCATGTAATTTTGAAATTTGTATGGCGCTTGGTCAAGTGGAAGGTTCCATCAATTGTATTCGTGACCGGGGGGCATACCTTCTGAGATCCCAAGCATTTCGTAGAACCTCGGGCAGAAAGGAGTTTTACACTCGGGACACCGTGATTGAATGAGAGATGCTTTGACAATGCATGTGACATGAAAAATGTGGCGGCATTGGCCCATTGTTAGGGCTCCTTCCGGACCAGTATGACTTAGGCAAATGCTACACCTGCCCTCCATGATTCCAACGTTAGGATCACAAGCGTGCACGACTTCCTTCTCATTCTTCTTGATGTGTGCTGAAAACGTGTTGTAAGGGACCCATCCTTCCTCTGCTTTCAAGGTCCAATTGATGTGGGGATGCTGGTCGTTATTTGCGTGGTTCAAGCGCTCAAACATTGCATCCATGTCTCTCCAATACGTAATGTCGGTGGACCCCCTCGGATGTGCCTCAAACATCTGCTTCAGCCACCAAAAAGAGCTCTCCACGGCATTGCATTCATCTTCCGACTTCATTGCTAATTTCAGGAGCCTTTTCATTGCTCGGGATACTACGGCCGGTTTGTCTTCGAGCTTCTGTACCCATGCCAACCATCGAGAGTCCGCACTGCTCGATGGCATGTTGCTATCCAAGCAAACTATTCGTTTCAAGCGCACCACCTCAGACCAAGCATGGGCATTCTCTTTGGTCGCCTCATCTAATTTTTGCTTCAATTCTTCAACCTCACTTCCTTCCGTTTGCATGGAAGCATCTTGCAATGTTGGAGTAGGATTACAAATGGCGATTTTAGGGTTTACTTCCCTGCTCTTGTGGCCCTCCACAGCTGCATCTTTTTCAAAAGGAAGAGAGAGTTGATCACTCTCTTGAGTGTCTTGCACCTCTTGTGTTATGGGCACCAACCCTGGAATATCCTTCATTGGCTGCTCAAATGAGCGCTCATGGATCCTATGTAGCCTTTTGTACTTCTTTTTCAATTCATCACATTGTGCCTTCCAGTTGTCATTGGAATCGTTCAAGGCCTTCAACGTCTGATTTTCTTCTGCTAGAGCAACCAAGTCTTTCAGCTTCTTGTACTTGTCATCGAGGAATGGTAATATAGCCTGTGTGTACTTCATGAAAGCCACGGCACCAATGATGAGTTCAGGCAATACTTTGGCCAATTCCTCTGCAAATTCCGTAACCTTTGGGGCCATTTCTTGCACCATCCCCGCTGTTGTGGTCAATGAGACAGCGGTTCTGGAAAACGCCTCCCACTTTGTGTCGGGTTTAGGAAAAGTATCGGAGCTGCCCGCCTCAGCATCTGATACGGATGGGCTTACCCCTATGTGAAGTTCCTTCCATCGAGCAGAGCACTGCACCAAGGCTTCCAATTCCTTCAGATTTGGCATGTGACGGAGAATCTCCAATTGCGAGGGAGGAATAGCTGACACTCCTGGATACTTGCTCGCAATGTCATCGCCATGAATGGTGGAATCTCGAGTCATGTCATAGGTTGGTGCTTTATTCTTATTGACCGACGCCATTGATCTCGAGGGCTCAATATTAGGCTCGGCAAACCTGGTCGTTCGAACTCAAAGCGGATTACGGCCGGCTGTCGGACGCCGGCGGTCGCTCTGGGATTGCCGTCCGATGCCCCGACCAACGCTTGTCCGATGCCCAATCCAACCAGCCGTCCGATGGCCCGTCCTACACTCCTACCAGCCGTCCGATGCCACTTGCGACTGGCGTTTGACCCCCGTCCGAAGCGCCGTTCAGACTTGCCGTCCGATCAGGTTTCTAGAAGTATATAAATATAAGATTCAGTGATCTTAGGATCCTTTTCCAAGGCCCATTATTCATGAAACAAGCATCCAATGCGACGACGGCTATTGAAATCAGGAGATAAAAAAATCATGAACTCATGAACTTGCAACATCAAAGGTCAACCCAAGTAGGCGGAAGTGGTGGCCTCCTTTGCCCTTCGAACTCATTTGAGTTTGAAGTGGTCTCTAGTTCGATTCCCAGTGACATCATCTACCTTGTTTGACGATGTCACCTACTTGATTGTGGGATTTGGTTTGGTCGTGGTAGCCAACCATACAAAAAAAAAAAAAAAAGCATCCAACCAATTTGTGTTTGTATTTGGGAGGAAATCACGATTTGCTTGTGGAAGAGGGAGGTGTTGAAATGGAGTGCTTGGAAGGGGTGATCTCGAGTTTAGAAGTAGGATGTTTGTAGTACCATCCAACTACAAACATTTATGTTCTAAACTCGAAATTCTCCATTGGAAACCCTCAAGATTCGACACCTGCTCCTTCCACATGTAAATAATATTTACTACTCACGTACAATCATGCCTTGGCTTGACGTTTGTTTTTTTTGTTTTTTTTTTGGAGGGGGGGCGAATAAATGATATTTAGAGTGCGACCATGATATGATTTTCATTTAATCTCTTCAAATTAGAACGAAGTTTAAATGAATTGATTTTAATACTTCAAATGTAAATGGAGGCACCATTATTTCATTTTGTGCACTTCAAATAAAACCGAAGCCACCATGATTTCACTTGGATACTTCACAAATAAAACGAAGCCACCTTCATTTAATTCACCTACTTAAAAATAAATCCAAGCCACCATGATTTAATTTTGCTAAATCACATTCAAATCTAGACACAATGATTTAAATTCTGCTTCTTCACATTAAAATCAGCACACCTTGATTAAATTTTGCTACTTCAAATTAAAATCAAGCCACCAAAATTTAAATTTTGCTACTTCAAACAAAAATCAAGACACCATGATTTACATTTGGCTCCTTCAAACAAAAATCAAGACACCATGATTTACATTTGGCTACTTCAAACAAAAATCAAGACACCATGATTTACATTTGGCTACTTCAAACAAAAATCAAGACACCATGATTTACATTTGGCTACTTCAAACTAAAATCAAGACACCATGATTTACATTTGGCTACTTCAAACTAAAATCAAGACACCATGATTTGAATTTTGCTACGTGAAACTAAGACCAAGCCAACATGATTTAAATTTGGTACTTCACATTCAAATCAAGCCACTATGATTTAATTTTCCCACTTGAAACCAAAATCTAGTAACCATGATTTAATTTTTGCTACTTCACATTAAAATGGAGGCAACATAATTTAAGTTTTGGTACGTGAAACTAAAACCAAGCCACCATGATTTAGATTTTGGTACTTTACATTCAAATCAAGACATGATGATTTATATTTTGCCATTTCAAGCCAATTTTGCTACTTCAAACCAAAATCAAGCCTTGGTGATTTAAATTTTTCCATTTGAAACCGAAACAAAGCCACAATGATTTTAAAAAGGATATCCAATCATTTCTTTTTCAATATGGTCTAGCGTTGATTTATGTGTGTTCCTAGATAAATAAGAATAACCATTATCCCATATGCCCCCTTATTATGGTGTCGTCTTTAATTTCATAAGGATATCCAATTTTTTTTTCCACTACGGTCTAATGTTAAGTCATGTTTTTTCCTAAAGAAATAAGAATACCCGTATGCCTCCTTATTATGGTGTTGTCACTAATTTCATAAGGATACCCATTTTTTGTGTATGAATGTGGTTGATCCACATTTTTTTTACAAGAATAACTAAGTTGTCTCTCTGAGCTTCTAGATGCCCCTCTATTTGGACATGTTCATCATGTACAATTCTACGACACTTGACAGACAATTGTTCATTTGTGATGCAATGTTTTTAAAGAAAACACTAAAATGGGGATTGCATAGGAGTTAATCATCACATTTTAATATAAAATTAGAAATTCCAAACTTCAACAAACTTGCATAAGTACAAGTCTGAACTCTAAATGTTTGCCAAATTTTTTAGGAGTTATAGACTTGTATGCATGGAAGCTTTCAAAATGTGCCTACACAATTCAGTAGTGTGCGTAGAAATTCTTTACATGAACTAACATCATCGCATACTCTGAACAAACGAATATTATAAACGTATTCCAGGTCAAGGGTTTAGGGTTTAGGATTTAGGGTTTAGGTTTAGGATTTAGGGTTCAATTTCTGACAATAATTTCAGGTTCTTCCAACATAGCTTTGGAAAGGAATCTACAAGAGGTTCAGAAATTATAATTCCCTCTCGCATCAATGCAGTTTGAATTAAGGTAGAACTACCTATCACCCCCCTGATTTGCAATCTGAATATCTTGGGGCCAATTTCAATAGTGATACATATTTTTCAGAGGTGTGTGCTTGTTTCACAAATCAAACCCAAGTGGAATTATAATTTTTCGATTAAAACTGTAATTTCTATAAATTTTTGAAGTAATTGGACTGAAATTACAAAACTGTCAGTAGACTACAGAAATAAATGTTCCCTAATGAACCCATAACTGCCCAAGTCAAGTACAAAATACTGACCATTAATGGAGTGACACATTATCCCTTGTTGTCATAAAAAATCAGATTTTATCATAGAACGCTTTAATTTCTGTCATAAGACGAATGAAAGTGGATGTTTTGTGGACAAATTTGGATGTTTTATGGACAAAATTAGGTGACGAAATTGGGCTGGTCTACTCACTGAGTTGGAAAATTAACGATAAGGGGTTGGTTTATCTTAAAACTCCCCCTTTTTTCCTGCCCCAGTATCCACGCCGTCTGATCAGAACACCGTCCGACCACGTGGACGTCCGAAACTGGAGCCGTCCGAAACTACATCTGTCCGACCTTCTGGCGTCCAAAATGAAGCCGTCCGAAATGAAGCCGTCCGACGAGGCCCGATTCTGATCGTCCGAAGTTGCTGCCGACCGCCCGCTGCCCCGTCTGACAATCGGTCGGTTGCTCCGACCGATTTTTCCGTTCCCTCAATCGTCCACCTTCCGTCTGTGGCCGTGCAATTAGACATCCGGAGCTTGGTGGTCGTCCGATTTGGGCGTCCGAACCTGGAGCCGTCCGATGTCCAGAGCGACGTACGCCCCGTCCGACTATTTAAGGGCGCGTCAGTCGGCTCACGTTTCACAGTCGTTTCCCTTGCGGAGTGGGCTGATCCAGTGCCTTCGGGATTCTGTGCGCCCCTTCCAGCTTGGTGTGTGAACGGCTGTGGCCTGTGGTTGGAGATTGAGGTGCTGTTAGTCCTAAGTCAGGTTTCAAAAATCGAAACTAATTTGTTTTTAGAATGTGCAAGTCCCCTTTTTTCATCCACATTCTAACTTCATAGCATTACACGAATGTGTTGAAAAAATCAATTACAATTCTAAAATCGACTCCTAAAAACGTAATCAAAGTTACTATGCCACGCGAAGAAAGTGCACCAAAGGGAATATCACAAGAGATGAATTGGGCAGAATGGAAAAATCCTCTTTGCGTAGCGGAGCCGGGATGGCAAGAAGAGCCCAAAAAAGTGTGGGATTGCACAACGTGCAAAAAGTATGTGAAAATGACACACACCTCCAAACTATGGTCACGTGCTCGTGCGGAGGTACAAGCTCAATGTTGGGAAGGGCAAATGACCACGTGCAATAGCATCCATTTTGTTCGCCGGTACGAAGAGATTCTATCGGCATGCGGTTTACCAATGTCAAAAACGAATGTCATGACCTATTCGACTATGGCCATGGTGTGGGCAGAGATTGTACTCCACAAAGACGTAGATTGGAAAACAGTGTATGGGAAAAATGTAAAAACTCTGAATCGCCGACAGCACATGATTTATACCAATTGGGTTGGAGCAAGCGATTGCTTGCCAGAGTGGTCCAATCGAGGACATTCTGGAACACCGTCGGTTGTGTTGCCTGACTCAGAGGATGATGTTTTGGAAGACAATGATGTTCTCGATGTTGAAGCACCTGTGACATTTGGAGAGAGACACGAACGGCGAGAAGCTCGCGAAGACATTGAGTATGAGGAATAGATGCGAGAGGCAATGGGTCGAAGCATGGAGGCCTGTGGTTGACAACATGGGCATGACCCATCGCACCACCTTGACCGTGGTTCATGTGCCCACAAGATTCAAAAAGAAGTTCACAATACGGTAATGCATCCCAAGGTGGCTCTCAAAGCATGCGGTATGACGATGCTAGCCAAGGTAGCTCCCAAAACTATCTTGGGAGGACTGCACCCACTTCATATCATCATCATGGAGGTTCTTATTATGGTGGTTCAAGTGAAAGAGGGTCCTAGTACAATGTTCCCATTCCTCCTCCTCCTCCTCCTTTTGGAGGTCCTTACTGTCCAAATTACAAAAAAGTAGTGGCTCCAAGTAGACAGGGAGACACCTACAGAGGAGGACCGTATCTTGGTGTTTATAGATCTGGTTCTAGAGGCCCAAATAAGAGAGATGATACTGATTCAGATTCAGAGTGAAGCGGTGTTTTGTCTTATAGTGCAAGCCTGAGCACCTTATCCATTGATTGTAATGGCCGTGGATTGTTGTTGTCGGCAAGCATTGTACAGTGATGTTGGGGAATTGTAGTTCCTGATTTTCTAAGTTAGCGGGATTAAGTTTTTATGTCCATATAGAAGTACATTGGTAGCCATGTGATGGTATTATCCTTGAATACCGGTGTTGTATAACCAATGATTTTTTTTAATATACATATGGTATTGGTCCACGTTCTACAACTGAGTGGCGTATGTAAGTCTCCAGCAAAGAACATAATGACTTCCGTATTGACCTCAAAAAATGCATTGTATAAGTTATTTTTCCAAGAAATGATTGACGCATCACATTGTGCCCCCCCAAACATAGTCCATACCTTCTGCATCATGCTTGTAGTCCAAATTGAGTGAATGAAAACTTTACATTTAAATCCAAAGCATAATGTTACCGGAAATTGGTATTGTTTCTAGTTTTGGTGGTGGATTTATATTACCTCCCCTTCTTTTTTTTTTGCTTCTGTTTCTTTATCATTCATTCCATCCACCTTTCTTGCTTTTAGTTTCCTTTCCATTCATTCCCAATTTTTATTAAATCTGGAGTTTCAGTACTTGGACTACAAATGAGAGACCCTGTCGCAAAAAATCTGAAGTTTCATTATCATTCATTCCCCATCCTTATTTGTTTTCAGAGGACCATCATTCTTTTCCAATTTTTTTTTGCTTTATGTTTCCTTGTCATGAACTTGCACATTTTTTGGGGCTTTTTGTTTCGTGATCATTCATTCCCAATTTTTTTGGGCCTCACGTTCCCTTGGCATGAATTCCCCAATTTTTTGGGCTTTATGTTGTCCTGTCACGCATTCCTAATTTTTTTTGGTTTATGTTGCCTTGTCATGCATTCCCCAATCCCCATGTTTTCGGACTTTCCTTTTCCTGGTCGTTCATTCCCAATTTTTTTTGGCTTATTGTTTCCTTGTCATGCCATCCCTATTTCTTGGGGGTTTCTGATCTTGTTAGTCATTCCCCAATTTTTAGGGCTTCAAGTTTTTTTGTCGTTCATTCCCCATTTTTTTGGACTCTCAGTCTACTTGTCATTCATTTCCAATTTTTTTCCAAGTGTTAACCCCTAAATGCCAAAGCCACACAAATGTGGTGTTTACAGAACTTTGAAGTTCAATAATACCTAATCAAATTGCTATTTTTAGTAGTTCCTACTTTTAGAAAATTCTTCTTGAAGTCTAGTTTTAGCTACAAAAGTCCAATCTTGAAAATAAATGATAGTGATTTTTCTATTCAAGTTTTTGTACAAGGGTACCCATTGCAAATTTGCAATCTTGACTAGCCCTTTCTATTGAGAGCTCTTTGAAATGAGCCTCAAATATACTAGATCTTGGAGGAAAATTCACATTCAAAATCCATTTAATAAAATTGTGGAGTACATTTGAAGAAGCTATAAATTGATTGGAGTTATACAAGTTAGGACTATTAGGCCCTTTAACAGTTTAACCTCATTGTTTTGGTCACCAAATTTTTAGATTTATCTTTCAATGGAAGAAGATTGAAAGATTTTAGCAGTTCTAGCACCCTCATGGTCAAACATTATAATCTTGAACTCCATCCGTGATATTTATTTTTTTTTTTTTGGTATGAGACCTCTAACATGTGTAGTTTGAATCTGTCCCCACTGGGAACCCCGTCCGACCTTGACCCCGACCGAGAACCCGGCCGACCAAACTGTCCAAAACTCGGACAAGCCACCCGTCCGATACCCCGTCCGACGCAACCGTCCGAGAACCTTTGCGTCCGACCCTAACCCCGACCGACAACCCGGCCAACCAAACTGTTCCAAAACCCGTCCGAACCACCCGTCCAAGAACCGCTGCGTTCGATCTGTAACCGTCCGAAAATCTGTCGGATACCCCGTCCGATACCCGTTACAGCCGTCCGATCGGTTGGCTTCATCGGACGGCCGAGTCATGACCGATTGATCAGACGGCGGAGAATCGGGCCGACCGCCGAGAAGGCCGTCCGACAAGTATAAGAGTGGCGGACGGCCCGACCGCCCTCACTCTTGCCTTCTCCCTTGTGTTTAACAAGAGGAGCGGAGAGCTTGGTGGTTTATCCTCCATTGGCTCTTTTCTTAGGGAAGGCAAGAGTCGGATTACAGGGGCCCCCTTATTGCTTATTTTTTCAGTTTTTGCGTGACCGTGTATGCATTATTTTTGATTTGAAGTGAAATCCCGAGTTCAATTTCATCTTTTGAATATTCATTGATAGTACAGTTCAGCAAGATGCCGAGGCCAAAGAAGGGAGGGAAAGGCAAGCGGGTGCTGTCAGATGATGAAGCTAGGATAACTAAGGAATATCCACAGATGCTTGCACAACATTTTTGATCGAATTTACTGTCAAGTTTTATGAGTCCGAAAGCACCACGTCCTTGGATAGCAAATATGTTAGATATCAAGAGGAATGCATTCAAAAATTCAAAGACGACATGACGCAGAAGATGTTAGAAGCACTGAACGTTTCGCAATGGAGGCATGAGATGGACAAACCGCGCTTCAACAAATTCTTGGCGAACAAGGTGAACGATGCATTTTGGAATGCCAAGGTGATTGTAGAAAAATACAGCAAGAACTACCGTGCACAGGATGCAGACTTTGAGCAAGTCATTCTCAGGGCAGACTTGTTTATTCAATGGTGCCGTCCATTTGTTAATTCACGGAATAGGCAAGGGTCAATGTTTTGGTGGAAGAGCGTTGAAGAAATGGCGGAATTGCAGAAGGGGCAACGGCATCTCGTAGCGCTTCCAGAAACAGCAAGGGTGATTGCACAAGATGACAAAGTCATGATGGGCGGGTATGCAACAATTTGTAGGGTCCGAATTGAAGGATGTCCTGGGATACCCGTATTTTGGGAGTTTGCATCAAAGGTATCTCGCCAACATGGCATACAACCAAAACTTGCAAAATTGGAACACCAAAACGAATCAATGGCAGTGAGGATTCCACATGATGGAGTCATACGATTTTATGCAGTGCATGCAACAAACAACAAAAGGTATTTGTACTGGTGGAACGGCGGAACACTGCGGCAAATGTTGAACTTGGATGTGCAATATCCAGACAACATAGGTATTGCTTTGGCTTGTGCAAACGCTGATCCCGAAGAGGTGATTCGAGCTTTTCGTCTCGCTCATTGGAGGAGGAAGCATACAGAGCTTGCATGGGCATTGCTGCACATCATGAATGCAGTGCACAATGCTGGACATCTCCACAATGATATTTCCCCAAACAACATCATGTTTCACTTTCACAAAGACGAGTCCCTAGTCTACATTGGAGTTTGCAATTGGGGCTTGACTTCCGTAAGTAGCGAAGCACCCAAATCCTTGTACACGTTCACATCTGCGGGTGAGAAGGAAGAAGCTTTGCAAAGGAGGTGGTGGGTAGACCCCAATATTGCATATTTGCATAAGAGAAATGCGGATGTGGAAGTCATTCCCAATTTATTACGAAAATCAGAGGAATATGTGGTGGGTCAAATAGCTTAGAGGATCAACAAACAGTGCATGTCAGTGGCCTACCACAAGTTACACCGGGAAACCCAAGGACATACAAAGTTTAGCCATGAGGATTTGGCAATGGTGTATCATCAATACATGGAGCGACTTTGCAATGAAGACGACGGTTCACGAGGTAGTTTGGCTGAAATTACCAATCGATTTACCAATTCTTACAATTGGCCAATACCAGATGAATACTTCCGACATTCATATTAGTACTTGAGCGTACTATATAGACTATAGAACTGTAGAAGTATTTAATCAACGTAGAAGTGAGGATTTACGTTTGCGGACCATGTGGCCTGAATAGTATTATTTTCCATTTCCAGTATATACCAATTTATATGCAATTGGATGTACATTTTGGATTCTATAGTGTTTTGGAATTGTATATCCTCTCCATCATTTTTTATATGAAATACATAAACCACTTTAAAAAAAACTGCATAAATTCTTGTCCATGGATGTTGGATTGATAAGGTTCTGTGAGAAGCTGTATGAATTGTCATATGAACGTGCATGTAATAGGACAATGCAAATGGAATACATTATATGTAGGCTTTCAGTAATGTCTACTCATTTAAAAAAAAAATTCAATATCCTTAAAGGTATTCAATTTCCTATTGTAACCATTTTTGAAAAATTGAATACCCTTTACTTCTTTAGGGTATTCAATTTCCTGTTCCACCCATTTAAAAAAAAATTGAATACCCTCTAGGATAATCAGTTTCCTATTGTACCCATTTCTTTAAAAAAATTGAATACCTTCCAGGAATCTAGGGTATTCAATATGTATTCTATCTAGTTTTTTTTCAAAATGGAATATCCTTGAAGGTATTGGAGTTGAAGAAACATCCATTTAAGAAAAAAAATGAATACCCTAGAGAAGCAGAGGGTATTATCTATATCTATTGTACCCATTTTTTTTCCAAATTAAATATCCTTCAGGGTATTCAGTTTCCTATTCTACCCATTTTATTTTTAAAATTCAATATCCTAGAGCGTATTCAATTTTCTATTCTACCTATTTAAAAAAAAATTGAATATCCTCTACGGTGTTCAAATTCCTATTCTACTCATTTTTAAAAGAAAATTGAATTTCCTCTAGGATATTCAATTTCCTATTCAACCCATTTAAAAAAAAATTGAACACCCTAGAGGGTATTCAACTTCCTACTCTATTGATTCATTTTTTTAAAATTGAATACCCTCCAGGGTATTCAATTTCCTATTCTACCCATTTTGGATTAAAAATTGAATACTCTAGAAGGTAAGAGGGTATTCAATTTCCTATTCTACCCATCTTTTAAAAAAATTCAATACACTAGTCCCTAGAGGATATTCAATTTCCTATTCTACCCATTTAAAAAAAAATTGAATATCCTTTGGGGAATTACGGTATCCAATTTCCTATTCTACCCATTTAAAAAAAATTCAATATCCTAAAGGGTACCGAATATGTATTCTACCTATTTTTTTGAAAAAAATTGACTTTCCTCTAGAGTATTCAGTTTCCTATTCGACCCATTTTAAAAAAAATTCAACACCCTAGAGGGTATTCAATTTCCTATTCTACCGATGTTTTAAGAAAAATTTAATACCCTTCAAGGTATTCAATTTCCTATTCTATCTATATTTTGTTAAAAATTGAATACCCTAGAGGATATTCAATTTCCTATTCTACCCATCTTTTTTTAAAATTCAATATCCTAGAGGATATTCAATTTCCTATTCTACCCATTTTTAAAGAAAATTGAATACCCTTTAGGAAATTAGGATATTCAATTTTCTATTCTATGCATTTTTAAAAAAAAATTCAATATCCTAGAGGGTATTCAATATGTATATTTTACCTATTTTTTTGAAAAATCGAACATCCTTGAGGGTATTCAATTTGAAAAAATATCCATTTAAGAAAAAAAAATGAATATCCTAGAGGGTATTATCTATATCTATTCTACCCATTGTTTTTCAAATTAAATACCCTATTCTACCCATTTAAAAAAAAATTGAATACCTTGGAGGGTATTGAAATTCCTATTCTACCCATTTTTTTTTATCAAAATTGAATACCCTAGAGGGTATTCAATTTGCTATTGTATCCATTATATTGAAATTTCTATTCTACCCATTTTTAAAAAAAATACATTACCTTCAAGGTATTCAATTTCCTATTCTACGCATTTAAAAAAAATCGAATACCCTCTAGGGCATTCAAATTCCTATTCTATCCATTTTTTTCCCAAATTGAATACCCTTGAGGAGTTGAGGATGTTCAATTTCCTATTCTACCCATTTTTAAAAAATAATTGAATTTCCTATAGGATATTCTATTTTCTATTCAACCCATTTTAAAAAAAATTGATTACCCTACAAGGTATTCAATTTCCTATTCCACCCATTTCTAAAAGAAATTCAATATCGCCCGGGGTATTCAATTTCCTATTCTACCCATATTAAAAAAAAATTAATACCCTAGAGAGTATTTAGTTTCTTATTCTACTCATTTTTTTTTGAATTTGAATACCTTAAAGGCTTTTCAATTTGAAAAAATATTTATTTAAGAAAAAAATCGCCAGTCCGACCCCCGCTCCCGTCCGACTTTCCTCCAGCCCGTCCGACCTCCGACGGAGCGTCCGCATTTCCGTCCGACCTCCCGCCCCCCCGTCCGAACTCCTGACCCCCCGTCCGACCATCCACTGGACGACAGATTTGGGTCCGTCCAAATGCCTACGGACGTCCAGAGGCCAGCATCCCGAGACTCTGGACGTACGTCCGGACGTCTATACAACCCTGATCTTACACTACGCTAACGACCCCCGAGGTACTTATTACAACCCAGAAAGAAGCCATAGAACCACACATGATTCTGGATCTAGCCAAGGAGTCTCCCAATACTATTCCGGATCAACTACGGGTGGTTCATATGAGCGTCACACATGCTCTCGTCATGTCGAACCAAGGCAAGGAAGGTCTCAGCACCGTGATGTAGTTCCCCCTCCAACTTTTGGAGGTCCTTACTATGGAAATCCCAATCAAGGAGCTATGCCAAGCGACTATGGATGCACTTGGGGCGGAGGACCATATTTTGGCACTTATGGATCCGGTTCCACACCACCAAAACGTAGAGATGACATCCATTCAGATTCCGAGTAAAGTAGGTAGAGCTATTTTAGTCGTTGTCTCACAATTGAGTGGGCCTTGGAATCTTTTGCCATTGGATTATAGAGTGTGGCAATCATAGTACAAAAATATCAGCATCTCGGCGAATAGCATTTACGTACTAAAATACTTTGATGTAAATATATTGTATTAAAATGTATTTGGAGGTTGGTACTTGGTATCATCATAGCGGTATCGTTCAAGTATCAACTGTATTGCTTTTCAATATAAAAAATATTTGCGTACGATGAAATTCTATTATCATTATCCCCTAATCGTTTTTGACTATGTTTTCACCAAAAACGCTCCAAAACTGCCATTTCTAATACTAGTGTCAAATTTTAGAAAAAAAACATTCTTGGACACATGTAACCATAGGATCTTGTAGTAAACTTGTTTAAGAAGATGTGGAAAAAATTTGAGAATCGGACACCATGTGGATTGCAGGATAATAGTGTTTGAATTGACAAAAATCCTTTTTTTGTCCCTTCAAAAAAACGGGCAGCTGCCCTTCACAAGGTCACATTTGTATGAAAAAATGTCCAAAATGGTGGTTACTCTTTGGATTTATTCTTGTAGGCAAGTTGGCTACATGCTTGAAAATTTTCAGATCATTTGGAATTGTTCAACATACAGGTCAAAAATAGTAAGTAGGAAGTGGTAGAGAATGATTCAAAACACTAAATTGTGAAGAATTTATTTATGGAATTGAAAAATGCCAATCCAACGGTTGTAATGTTGTAATAAACAATCTACAACCAATGTTTTTATTTTTTTTCAAAAATATTGAAAATTGAGTTAAATAAAGACTTCAAAGTTTATTTTAGAGTTGAAATTCCATAACTACCCTTAAACTAAGAATCCTCATAACTTTTGACTCATAGATCTAAATGGAATGATTCAAAGCTTCCCATGTGCACATAAATATAAAGAACCAATTTCAAATTTTAATTTTTTTAAAAAGTGATTTTTGAAGAAGTTTTTTTTGCTGCCCGTGCTGCCTGCCAAGGACTGAAAATGACATATCATGCAATAACTTTTTAACCATGTAGTCAAAATTTATGAAAATTGTTGGGCCTTAAAGCTACTCTTCGGGCATGTGTTTTATGAAAATTTCAAAGACAAAAAATATAATTTCCATTTGTAGTGAGCTACCCAAAATTGCGATGTTGCCAAATAAACCACTTTGGTCTTTTAGGGGTTATATGTGTTCAACATTGATTATACAATTTTGAACCCAACCATACTAAATTAACATCCATCAACAATAATTGTTGCATTGCACTTCTCATCCAAGGATTTCAAGCAAAACATATGATGAATGCATAAATAGATGGTAGACATTGAACATTGGAAGTTTCAAAACACACAAACATTTCAAAACTTTATATGAATTATAAGGGTGCACATATATTGGCATAAATTGATGGTGCATTTATATACTAGATAGTTTGCAAACAATCATGCAAATTTATGTACTCACTTCTACATTTACCTAATACTTCTATAGTTCTATCACTTCTATGTAGTCCACTAACACCATAGACACTAATATGAGTGGCGGAAGTGTTCATCCGGAATAGGCCAGTTGTAATTATTGGTAAATTGATGGATGATTTCGGACAAGCTACCGCGAGAATCAATCACCGAATCACAAAGGTGCTCCAAATAAAGGTGAAAAATCTTTGCCAAATCCTCATGGCTAAATCTTGTATGTCCTTCATTTTTCCGATGTCAGCTCACATAGTCCGCCGACATGCAACCATTGTTGATGGCTTGAGCTATTCGACCAACCGCATATTCCTTCGATTTACGTGATAAAACCGGTATCGTTGACACATCTGCATCTCTTCTATGCAAGTATGCAATAGAAGGGTCCACCCACCACCTCTTTTTCAAGGTCTCAGTCCGCTCATTCTGAGAGGTGAACGTGTACAAGGACTTCATTGGTTAATTACGTAAAGTAGTCATGCCCCAATCGCAAACTCCAATGTAAACACATGACTCATCATTGGGAAAGTGAAACATAATGTTGTCCAGTGAAAGATCATTGTGCAAATGTCCAGCGCTGTGCATTGCATTCATGAGGTGCAACAGTGCCCATGCAAGCTCTGTGCGCTTCTTCCTCCAACGACCAAGAAAAAAAGCTTTGGTCACCTCTTCCAAGGTCAGTTGAAAATAAGCCAACCGAATGCCAATGTTATCGGGATATTCCTTATCCAATTTTAACATTTGCCTCAATGTTCCGCCATTCCACCAACACGAGTACCCTTCGTTCTGCGTTGCATGAACAGTAGAAAACCGGATAACTCCATCATGTGGAATTCTCACTGCCATTGACTCGTTTTGGTGTTCCAACCTTGCAAGCTGAGGTCGTAAGCGTAGTTGATGAGATACCTTCGCTGCAAACTCCCAAAATGTGGGTATCTCACGACATCCTTCAATTCAGACCCTCCAAATTGTTGCATATCCACCCTGCAGGATTTGATCATCTTGTACAATCACCCTTGCTGTTTCCGGAAGTGCTAAGAGATGTCGTCGCCCACATTGCAACTCCACAAGTCCCTCATCACTATTCCACCAACCCATTGAACCTCGCCTATTTCGATTCTTTGCAGAAGGGACGCACTGGCGAACAAACAAGTCTGCCCTCAAAATGACCTGTTCAAAAGCGCCATCACCTACACGGTGTTGCTTCCCGTACTTCTCTAAGATCACCTTTGCATTCCACAATGCATCATGGACCTTGCTCCTCAAAAATTATTGAAAGCCCTTCCTCTCCATTTCATGAATCCAATAGGGTACGTTTAAAGCATCCATGAACTTCTGTGCCATATCTCCCTTGAATTTATCTGGGCACTCGTCTTCATACCTCGCTTATTTGGTATACAACGACGCAGTGGTTTCCGACTCATAAAATTTGACAATGCACTCAATGAGAAATGCTTTGCAAGCGAGAGAGGGAGCGTCCATACTCGCCTCACTGTCCGGCTTCACTCGTTTGTCCTTCGCAGCCTTCTTTGGTCTCGGCATCGTGATGAAATCACGTTTAGAAGTGCACTTGCAATTTCTAATCCACAAGGCAATATACGATTTGCCAGATGATCATACACAAAATCTAGAAAAAAAAAGCAACAAGTACCCCCTAGAAATCATACTCTTATCTTCCCTTAGAAAGGAGCCAATGGAGGATAAACCACCAAGCTCTCCGTTCTTTCTTGCATGACACAAGGGGAAAGATAAAAGTGAGGAGCGGACGGGCCGTCCGACTCTTTTATCTAAGGCGGACGCCTCGATCGTCCGCCTGATCGGACGAACCCGATGAGGCGGACAGATCATCATCTGCCTCGTCAGGACCGTCCGATCAGGCGGACGCCACCTGTCCGACTCATCAGACGGCCCCAATGAATCAGACGGCCGCCGTCCGCTCTGGGCCGTCCGACCCTAAAATCGAAGGTGGATGCCTCGACCGACCGCCTGATCGGACGGACCAGACCACGCGGACGGACAGTCGTCCGCCTCGTAAGGACCGTCCGATCAGGCGGACGCCACCCGTCCGACTCATCGGACGGCCGCCATCCACCTTGGGCAATCTACCTGATTAGATAGCCCCTCTCAAGTGGAGATCAAACTGAGAGATTTTTCGAGGTCGTCCGACCAGGCGGACGGCTGCATCATCTGACTCTTAAAACGACCTCGACCAGCAAATAATGACAAGGATGAGAAAGACAAAAATCTCATCGAGATTCACTTTCTTACTTAAAGAACTTGAATCATTAAATAGAACTCCAGCGGGTTTTTAATGCAATGATCTTATATACTAAATCCTACATCCTAAACCCTATACCCTAAATCCTATACCCTAAAACCTAAGTCCTAAATTGTACTCTAAAGTCACAAATGTAAGAAATCATAACTAATTTAAAATATGAAAACAAATGCAAATTAAGTTCCTCAAAAATCATATGGACCATCTTCAATTAAGGACTTAGCTTGAGGATTCTTGATTGGGTTTAGGTGTTTCTTGAATTCATAGCACGCATAAGTTCGCAAATAAAGCTTTGAAGTCAATTTTTAATTTCTTATGTGAATATATTTTGTTAAACAAATTCAACAATAGACTTTTTATGTAACTTTATCAACACCATTGTCCCACATTAGTTGAATGAATTTCTACCTCAAAGAATTCACCAATGTGCAATTGTGCATGGAATTTAAAAATTAAATGTTTACTTCTCTAGCTTTTCTAAATTGGGATGTTTGGTCATTCAACCCTTTGAGGAATATTCACGTATGTCTTTCACTTTGTGCATTTTAGCCAAAATTTAGGCAATTGAGTTATGAATACATGATTAAATGTGAAATGTTTAACCCCTACTTTTTAGACACTTTGCTTAACTACATTTTTTTGCTTTGAACCTTTTTAACTAAAAAAGGCTACTCTAGTGATGGTGAATGTCTAATTTTATATGATAAACAATTGAGTTGAGAATCTAAAAAAAAGATATTTAAAAAGAAACACTTAGTTTTTACTCATTAAAAAACTGTTAGGTAGAAGTAGATTCAAGATGGAAGGAAAAATTAAATCATTAATAGCTCTAAGATAGTAAGATAGAATTGAATTATACTAATTTCAACTCTGAGATTGTTCTAGCAAGGAATCTAGACCTCGTGAAACTTTTTTTTTTTTTTAACTGTTTGAATTCAATTCAAAAATGAATCCTTCAAGTTATTTATTCTAAAAGATACCAAAAAAACTCAGAAAATTACAAAAAATATTGAGGCCATAGGAGCCTGCCTAAAAATATGACATCCATTTTGTCCCTCGATGGGACAATGGGACTTTAGAGGTTAAACTCAAAAAAACTACACATTCATTTTTTAAAATTTGTGAAGTAGAAATTGGTGCACTATTAAATGAAAAATAATGCGCGAATAACTTTTGGAAGAATTGAAGAATTGTTAATCCCAATGAAAAAAATATTCTAATAGACAATTAATATTCTTTGATATCAATTTTGAATAAAGAATTTTGAATTCTAGAAACATAAGACAACTCTATATGCTTTTTCTAACTTCATGATCCACACTCCGCAAGATCGCAAGTCCGCAACATTTATCTCCAACTGATTTTTGACAACATTATTTGACATTGAATGGGGCAATTTCTTATAAGTAGGTAATTAGGTATCAATCTATACTATCATAATCAAAATGATTTTTTAATATTACATCAAATTATTATCACACATCCATTTTCAAAATACACTTTTAATTTGGACAACATTTATATGAATGACATGAACCCTAAACCCTAAATCCTAAATCCTAAATCCTAAACTACAACTTTGCATACAAATATCTTATAAGATCGTGACTTGGTTGCAATAGTATTATATAAGTACATAGCAACTGTTTTTAGTTTCATGACATTAAGTCGGATTTGGCTTACTTCGACAAATTTCTTCATAAAAACAATTATTTTAAAATTGAGATGTCTTACAATATATAGTAATATATGATTAAAATCCAAATAAATTTTTGAATAATTAAATCTACGATCTATCATCAAAAAATTAGAAAAAAAATTTAGAACTATAGGTAGCATTTCATTTTGATCTTTCAAGATGGTCATTTCAAAATATCATTGAGATGTTTAATTTCAAGATTGAACCTAAAAATATGATGTGCACATTGAAGAATGAACTTTGATGTTTGACCCATGAGGAATTCAATGTCTTTGAAGTATTCACATTGGATGCTTGTTGTCATGAAGGCACACTCTTTGGAGATGACCTGGCCATTTCAAGAATCCTATGCTGCACTAAATGAGAAAAAAACATGAACTGGAATGGTCGGACGGGCGGTCGACCGGAGTGATTAAAGCGCAAACGGGCCACGAGGCGGACGGGCGGATAGGCGGACTGGCGGATAAGTGGACAGATGGTCCAAATTTTTTGCTAGTTTTAAGGTATTTGAAAAAACAAAATTTTGATAGTGCGCACAACATGAATGAGCAAATTTGTATTACAAACTTAAAGTTCAAACAATGAATTGTCATAACATAATGTGTTTAGGGGAAAAAACTAAACAACCAAATTTACATCTTTTCAATCTTTATGGACTATGGTTGGTAGTTACTATCTCCTTTGACTTCAGCCCCGCTATTATGACCTGTTGTATCCCATCCGGAATCATCGTCCCTGGATGAATTTTGCATACTATCTGATGAAGATTGTACAATCTTCCCTCCTTCTTGTACTTGTTTCGATGCGCCTAATTTCATTGGTCTACCTAACTTATGGTCCCTTTTGGCTTTTAGTATAGTCTTTCTAATACCTCCCTTAAGGTCGTGGATTGATTTCACCTTTCGCTTGGTTAGAGGCAGACATGCATCAAGGGGGGTTCTACCTACATTCTGTTTTTTCGATGTAGAGATTGCAAAAGGCTCCATTACTCTTTTCCTCTTAACTTTTTTGCACTCCTTCACCGCGAGTGGACTTCCTTCCGAACCTCTTGGAATGTTTGTCTTCTTTACGGACAAAGCTTCCGATGTAGGGTTTAATGATTTGATTGGAGAACGCATTAGATGGCCAGAAAATCGACAAAATATAGACTCCAATGTCTGCACATCATCGTTGTCTGATGAAACGGATGGATTGGAATTGACACCAATGCGCAGTTCTTTCAAATTGCTCAAATGTTGTTCTTTAAACCGTGAGTCTCCAGGACCATTCAAAGTCGTGCTACCGCTTGTATACAGCGCATGTCGAGGACTGCTACATGGTGGTAATTGAAGATCTCGCACGGGCTGCTTCACGTCTTTGGCGTTGCGGTGTGGCATTGGACACACGGACTCCAATACACATGGATCTTAACTTCCCTCTATTCAAGGTGCTTGGGCATTTTGAATGCCGAAAAGTCCAATAGTTTCACTTGTCAATGCCCCTGGTAATTCAATACTTTGGTTGACCATATTTGTATACGACTTCACCCCACACTCTCTCATGTCTTCGTGTTGATCATTTTCTTCCGCTCCTACCATTGTCATGGATGGACACTCGGGAGTTCAAATCACTTCATCCATTTGGGGAGTTTCATCACCTATAACCATTTCCTCATCTTCCTCGGCTACCTTCGCATGAGTATTTTCACTATTTGCTAGAATGCTTTCACTATGCAACAACCCGGTTCCATCTAAGTATTTAGCTATGGAAGGTCCACCTTCATCATATTCACAGTCATCCACATCCAATGGAAACTTGTAAGGGTCTTCACAATCATCTCCGATGTCTGCATCATAACGAGGTGGGCTTCAAAGCGTTTCATCATCAAAATTGCGGATGCCGTGGTCATCTTCATCGTCCATGAGGGGATCAACTTCTTCACCGGATTCACCACCCTCCTCTTTCGATGAAGACAAGGCCAAATCCTCCGACTCGAGGTTCTCATCGTACCACTTCTTCTCGTTGTTTTGTTTTAATCCACCGAGGACTTTGGAATTGGTATACACATATACCAAATCCTATGCTCTTTGTGGCTTCAACTTGTTCCAATATTTGTTGTGAACAAAAGAATAGCTACTCCAATTTTGTTCACATGAAGACGATGATACTGGTTGGACCAAAATCCTCTTGGCAATTAGAGCAATGAGCTTCCCGCACGCGCCCTCAAAATCCCACCAAGCATGCGTCAATAATTGTTGTTTATCCGGATCCAACATGTTGTGGAACGGAGGTGCCCTATGGCGAAAGGCTACAAATTCCTTGACAACCTTTGCGTACTCTAAAGGTGTACATATTTGCATTAGAGCATGCTTGTCTACGGCCATGGCATCGATGTCGTCGGCTAGTTCTTTGTCTTCAAGAAGGTAGGGATTCAAAAGTGCTCCTACATAATGTAAATCGGTCTTCACCATATCACGTCGTTCGTAGAACGACTTCATCAACGAGATGGCTTTGTCCAAAGCCAAACAAAAAGGCTCTTTGTCTAAAGCGAGGACGTGCTTCTCTAGTTTCCTCATAATATATAACACCTTGCCTATGCATGGTGTCTTTGCATCCAAATCACAAAGAGCATTGACAATTGGAGCTGTCACATCTTCAAAATTTTGACAACGATGCCAAAAATGCCCACTTAGAATGGTCTTCTTGACCCATTCGGATTCTAAACAAGTTTTGGATTTTTGCGAGTACTTTCTTGCATATTCCTCTCATTGCGGATTTGTCACAGTTTGTTGCAACTGTGCTTTCACCTTGAGCTTACGTGCAACCATGTTGTATTTAGAGGCAAATCTTGTTTCCACCACCACTACCAAGTTATACTGCGTTGAATATTTCCGAAGTATCGCAAGTGGCATATACCTCTTCTTGAAGAATTTGACTGTCTTTTGGAAATCTTTTACGACTTTGTCAATCCATTGTTTGTTTGCCCAATCTTTTAGCAACTAATTTAAAGCATGCACCACGCAACGTTGGAAAAAGATGTGGTGGACAGGTAGTAGATATCGAATTCCATGCTGTTGGATTTACAGCCGCATTATCTGTACTCACCTGCACTACATTTGCAGGGCCCACTTGTTTTATGAAACTCTCTAATATAGAGGCCAAATATGGAGCATCTTTAGTTTTTCTAGTTGTATCCACCGATCCTAGGAATTGCTCACCCGCGGATGACACAAGCATGGCATTTATCAATGGCCGATTCAAAACCGAGGTCCACCCATCAATAGACAATGTGGCTCCAAACTTCCTAATACTGATTTCTGTCCGCTTACGGAGATTGACCTCTAAGTCTACCTTTGCTAAGTCAAGCAATTTATGATGTAGATCATGGTATGATGGTGGGCTATAAGATTGGTGAAACTCTGCTGTTTTCTTCACTGATTTTTTGAAGGCTGGATTTTGGGCTCTAGCAAATGGTATGTTTGTCGCATAAAAGAAATTGGCCCACATTGCATTCAAAATGCGTTTATTTGCTTTTTTGAATCCTTTTACTAGCCTACTCTGTCTTTGAGGCCTATTGGTTGATGTCCGCTGAGTTCCACGTCCACCTGATGCTTGTGTACTTAGATTTCTTTGGGAAGAACCACCAACATATTCCTCTGGTGCCGTGCATGAGTCTTCTTCTGTAGAGTTCACAGTGTCTCTCGCATTTGACATAGCACAAACAACCATAGACATAGGTGTGTCGCTGCCATCCACATTGTGTGGAGTACCTCTTTGTGGAATCACTCCATTGCAACAAACAAATAGACCTCGAACTTCAGATGTCATTTGGGTACAAAGGCTGATTCCTTTTTGACTTCCCGACGTGCCTGCATATCCCAAATGACTAAACCTACGAACCGGCTTTTTGGCAAATACCAATTTGCAAGCCTTGCATTGTACTTTTCCATTTGATAGGGTTTCGTACCAAGAAGACCAATCTTTGGTCATGGTGGCTGTTTTAGGCTCTGTATGTTGAAATCAGAAATTCAAAACGTAATGATAACAATTGGGTAAAATCGTTCAAATGTTTATGCACAAAGCTTTGGAAAACAAGGCCCCCTTTTCCACTGAACTATGCATTACCAAGCAAAGGACACAAAAAAATGCAGCTCCTAGCCCTTAGAAATCTTAACGTTCAGTTTCTTAGAAGTGCTTGTAAATGTCAATTTTAGGAATCTTATAGTCTCCATCTGTTTGTGACCGTTGAATATGGGGAAAAAAAAAATCCTCCCACAACGGTCAAGCGGACGGCGGACGGCCAACTGGGCCGTCGGAACAGCGGCGGCGGACGGAAATCTGGTTCGTCCGAACAGCGGACGAGCGGACGGTGGACGGGAATCTAAGACGTCGGATCAGCGGACGGATGGTCGGCGGACGGGAATCTGGGCGGTCGGTTCAGCGGACGGGTGGACGGTGGGCGGCGAACAGGCGGACGGGCCGACCTAAAACCTATCAGGCGGACAGCCGTTTTTTACAATTTCGAAAAGATGTTTGAAGTGTGCAGACAAGCGGACAAGTGGATTAGGCGAATAGAAATGTATGTGCAAATGAAAATGGGTGATTTGTAGGCACGAGGTTATAGAGGATAACATAACAATAACATGAAATGATCTTGTACAAATGTACAATAGGTATGATCTTCTGCAATAGGTACGCAGAAGAAACTTATTTGACAAATAAATAAGGCAAAATTTGTCATGATGAAAAAACAAATCCAAACATATTTGTATTGCATAAATATTTATACATTAATTAAAAGCAACTCATGACATACCATGAGTGTTGTGCATTACTAATATTGAATCCTCATGAGATTCAAATAAGTACAAAACAAGGTTAACCCCCTAATACAAACACTATTTTGCATCATTGCTACCGTTTGTGGAAATATGAGAGGCATCCTCTTGTTCCTTAAGTTTCGATTTGCTTTACGAGTTTGAGGACCACCCAACCCGGAGGCTGTGCCCCCTCCTGATCGGACTTCCATATCCACGGTGATGAATTGTCGTTTGGTTTTTGGAGAGTAGTCATCTTCATCTTCAATCTTCCGTTTATTTTTCCTCGTGGGAGACAAATCTACTTCCTTTGCCTTTAACACTCTCAAAGCCGAATAAATCTTTTCTATCATAGCATTTACCGCTTTGTCATCGTCTCGAGGGGTCAACGAGATCGCTTGCCCTGTGTCATGTAGAAAAGTCCTCCACGTCAATATAATGTCGGTGATCCTCTTATCAAATGCACTTGCCACCTCCACGAGTGCATGTTCTGTGCTTGATAGCCCATCTACATTAAAAGCAGCACGAACTTGCACAACTTCTTCCAATTTTGATAAGAATAGGGCCCTCCCTTGTAAGTTGTGATTGTATGCTCCGTACTGCTCATTGAACTCTTGGGATGGTTGCACTTCTATGCAGACGCCATCTTCTCCTTTCCGCACTTCTTTTTCAGGAAACTGGAAGAACTTTTGATGTGAGATGCTCCAGTGTCCCCCCATGCTACGACAATACAATTCTCGAGCCTCCAAGTCTTCAATACCCCTGGCTCGCAATTCCACCTCTCTATTGCGCGTCATCCAGTCAAAGTCATCCAATTCGTCATTGTAGTTCTCACAAACATCATGCATGAGTTTTTTTGCATTACAAATGAGAGATCGCCTCCAATGAATGTAATTTTGAAATAGAAATGGCTTTTGGTCAAGTGGAAGGGTGTATCGATTGTGTTTGTGGCTAGGGGGCATGCGCTTCTCATGCACAACCATTTCGTAAAACCTAGGACTCAAAGGAGAATGACATTCAGGACAAATCAAATGAATGAGGGATGATTTCACCAAACACGTGATATGGTAAGTGTGGCGACATTGGCCCATGATTAAGGCGCCCTCGGGACCAAAATGATTTTGACAAAGGCTGCATTTACCCTCCAATAGTTCCGTATTTGAACTTTCACCATGCACTACTATCTTGTCCGCCTCTTTGATGTGCGCTGAATGCGTGTTGTAAGAGGCCCAACCTTCTTCTACTTCCAAGGTCCAATTGATGGACTTTGATGCAATCTTTTGCGCGTCATTCAATCGCTCAAACATTGCCTCTATGTCCTCTTAATATGTGACGTCAATTGAACCCCTATGATGTACCTCAAACATCCTTCTAATAGATAGGAGGTTGGAGGAAATGGCATCGCATTGCTCCTTCAACTTCATGGCTAATTTGAGAAGCCCCTTCATTGCTCGGGTTACTACAGACGGTTTGTCTTGTAGTTTTTGAACCCACATCAACCAACGAGTGTCGGAACTGCTCTTTGGCAAGCATTTATCTAGCTCCACTACTTGCATCATTTTTTGATACTCTGCCTTCAAATAGACGTTTTGTTGAGTTACCAACTCTAGTTCATGCTTCACCTCTTCAAACTCGTGGCCTTCCGTTTGCATGGACGCGTCTTGGAATGTGAGAGGAGGATTATCCATGGCGGTTTCGGATATTACTTCCTTTTGGTTGTTTTCCTCAACCGCTTCTATACGTACGGCTCCGCCGGTCTTTAGAAGAACACATCCCCCATCCTTGAAATTCTTTTGCTTGAGCACTACAATTTTGTACTCCAATTTCTCGATAAATTCCCTCTGAGAAACTAGAGCGTCATATTGGCGATCCTGAGCGTTCGCAAATCTTTCATAATTAGCGCACACTCCTTTGAATGCACCAATCAATTGCTTGTACTCTTCTTTCAATTCTTGTGCTCTACCTTCAAGGCCTTGTATTTCTCATTCTCTTCATTCAAGATATGCAGCTTGTGATTATTTTCGAACCGCTCCTCCAATAATGGTTTCATAGACGTGACGAAATCCCAAAACGACAAGGCACTAGACACCAACTTGGGCCCGGATTTGGTGAATTCCTAAGCAACTTCCATAAGTTTGGGGGCAATGCTAGCTACAAATTTAGCTGTAATCAACAATCTTTTCGAGGTGATCACAAAATTGGGCCATTGATCACTGTATTTGGCAAAGGGATTACTTGGTCCGGCCTCGTTTGCGGTTTTAGTCAAGTCCGCTTCGTTTGCGGGGTTACTAGGACTGACCTCATATGTCTCGTTTATTTGGTTCGGTTGAAGAGAGATGTCTTGTTGATGTGCCCTAAACAAATAAAAAGCTTCCAACAAGCTTTCTAATTCACTCACCATTGGCAAATGACAAGGATCCTCTAATTGTGCCGTATTTTAAGTTGACAAATGCGGATAACTCTTATCCAATGGGTTGTCATCAATGGACACATTTTGCGCCATGCCATTGAGTTTCTTTCCATTTTTTGGCAACATCTGCCCTTCAACTCTTGGGCTCAATATGGGGCCTAATATGGGGCTTGATACAAGGCCCAATACGGGGCTCGATACGGCGCTCGGTGTGGTTGGCAAGTCTTGATTGCAAGGTACTTGTGTCATAAAATTCGTAGCATCGCTCTTTATGATATTATCAATTGATGCAATGGCCCTTGCCATTTGTTTGGGACGAACATCTTCTCGACGTTTTTGTAGTGCAGACGGGGCCACCGGTTCTTCAAAAATGGGCCGCATGCTTGGAGCACCACTTTGTTCACCCACGGATGTAAAATTGCGTGTGCATATCCAATCCGCCCGAGGAGTTAAAAACACCTCTCCGTCAACACCTTCCACCGTGGCATTTGACATTGTAGTTGAAATCTTCGTAGAATCCAAATGTACTCCAATATTTCCCCCCTCCATGATCTCTTTTTTAACCTGCATTAAAGCATGTTTTTGTCTCTTCTGTGATTTTGGTGCCTCACTTGGACTTGCTTTTGGATCATACAAATCCGGAATATCTTTTTGCCCTTCTCTAAGCAAAAGCGGAGCCGCAGTTGTCGTTGGATATGTGCTCCAGTCCACCTTCCGAGCCAATAGGAGCTCAGCATACACCATAGAAGCCACGCTGTAGTTTATAAGACCCTTACTCATTGATTTGTCCCCAAAGAGGGCTCGCCAAACCTCAAGTGATTGATGGACAAAATGTCCATCCTTGCAATTTGATAGCTTGCAACAGAAACCTCGTGTGTGAATAATGTGGACCTCACGAGGCCACAACTTGTCGATGTGATACATTTTCACATATTTTTTGCACATTTTGGAGGTTCAATAATTTTCTTTCTCCTTCTCCCATTCGCTCTCCGCCTTGATATTTGGATCATCTAAAATGTCCCAGTGAAGCTCGTGGGCAGCCCCCTTTGATTTTGTCTTCCTAGGATTGCCACCTCTTAAAGTCATCGTTACAGTACCCTTGCTCGTACCTTCCGTTGTCATGACTGACGACAAGTGATATCAAAATAATTGACCTCACTCTCCACCCGTATAGGAGCAACTAGTACAATGAAGCAACAGTTGTAACTTCCGACACGGGTTCCACCTCTAAAATGGAGAGAAGAAGTGAGGAAGAATGGAAGGGCCGTCCACCTTTATACCCGTCCGCAACCAAACCTAAAGTAGGTCCGGCGGTGGACGCCCTCCCAAACCTCCCAAAGCGGACTCGGTCGTCCGTTTGATCGGACGATCTGACCGTCCGCTGGATCGAGCGGCCGGGTCGTCCGATTGATCGGACGATCTAACCGTCCACTTGATCGGACAGTCGGATCGTCCAAGTCGAACCGCCCGTCGGTCGACCACAGTCCGCCCGTCTGAAAAAACACCTGTCCACACCATCCGCCCGTCCGGTGGTCGCCGTCCGTCGAACGGTGGCCACTACGTCCGCTTCGTCTGCAACAGCGTCTGCGGACGCTGCGTCCGGACGTCCGGTTTTTGGATGTGATTTGCCCCCGGATGTTCCAATTCGTCAACCCTGCTCATTGCCAATGGATATGGACATTTGAAGCCATGAAGATCATCTCACTACGGACGTCATGCATTATTATGTTCATATGCTCGACTAGTCCACCAAGCAGACTCTGTGCATCATGCCCATGAACCAAATTGAGAAACCCAAATTTGAGTCTTAGGACCAAATCAAAAGGGGGAAATTCTACCTAATTAACGACCAGTATAGTGTGACGGCCAGCAAGATGATGGTGCAAATGAGATTGGACGAGTTCATTCTCAAACATTTTAGAGAGTGGGACTGCTATGTTGTCTGGTCAAATGACAAGGAGAAATTGAGGTCCATATCCGCCTACTATAACAAGGTAAACCATTTCGTCACCATAAAGTGTTCAGGATTAGACATAGCGTAAGGTGTTAGTTGTAACATCAAATACAATATAATGTCACAAAAAATGTGTCAAGAAAAACATGGGTTTCTTCTAGTGAATGCTCGACGTTGTGAAGTCTCAGAAAGCCTCTCGGAATAAGGACGTCGAGGAGAAGCTAAAGATAACAAATGAGTTGAAGATCATTATAGTAGTTGATGATGTCTTCAACTTATGGAGCGAAGTGATATCAATCAATGCTCATGGTGAGCTCATTGACCCAGAAACCCTCCAACCATTTAACCAGAAGATTGGGTGGAAGTCAGAGTTCAAAAATTTGACCTACGAATTCTTCTAGTAGATGAGAAACCTCTCCTACGATGACATGAAGAAGCTCGTGACGCACATCTTGAAGCAAACACAAACAAGCAACATGGAAAAGCGAACACACAAGCATCCGAAGGTGACAATCAAGCAGGTGGCTTCAGTGCTTGAGAGTTGCTACACTTACAAAGAGTGGGTGGAGCTACACAAGAGGAAGTATCTTGTCAAGAAGGAGATGAACCATCTTAACCCGAACTTGGGCCTCATAAACGCATTCAATGAAGTGAATGTGGATAAATGGAGGGAGTTCAAGAGGAGTTGTTGCATCACCAATGCGACAATGAATGTCCTCCTCGGGCAACCAAGAGAGAACTATTTAGGGAGGCCAAGCAGACCAATGCCAAGAACAAGAAGGCTGCAGAAATATCGCCCTACGCTGCAGAGTTCTTCAAAATTTTCCTTGAAAGTTGCTCGAATTTTGTGAAGCACATTGCGATTGCACGCTATAGACTATATAATATAGCTGCCGACAAGAACTCATCTTGGCTGTCTGGAGCGTGGACCGAGAGGACGGCAACAAAATTAAAGTTTGGAATCCTCGATTTCCGATATGCTCTAGTGGTTCTCAACAAGGGCAACTATACGCCACTGATGCCATATTTCCTTTCGACTGTGAAGTCCTTCCAAGAGGCCAAGCAACCTCGGCTGGAAGAGATCCCGATATGGCTCTTCATCTGCTCCAATTTAGTAGAGCAGAATCAGGCTCTACACTACATGCAGACAAACAAAGTCTTCAAGGATTTCAAGATGGACTTCACGGACTATTGGCTTGCAAATGTTGAGCGGATGGGAGACTACTCCTCTAACAACAATAAGGCAACTGAGAAGATTTATCTCATGTTCTTGCAAAATTCCAACAACGCCATCATTATGACTCCAAAGCCAACATATCGAGCACTTGACACAAACGTTTTTAGGAAGCCCCGGGCTTACAATGAGTTGAAGTATAGGATTCACAACACAAAGCTCCAAATGGAGTTCTACTTGAATATCCTCAGAAGATTTGGCATTGGTGGGAGAGGCGTAATGTCAGTATTTGCGGGCTCGAAGTTCACATGTGCTGCAATGGTGAGTATCTTAAGGCTAATTTGACCTAAACGTGGACTCTCTAGATTCAGCATGTCTTGTGACATTTGTAGAACATACACAGATGAATAGGTCGACTCGACCTAAGTGAGCAAATATTGATCCCTCAATTTGTAATTTAGTATACGTATATGGTTTGGGTTGGCCAAACCTAAGTGAGTAGGCACTGCATTGTAGTTGTAAATTACTCAATGTCTTGGTTTTAGATCGACTCGACCTAAAATGTCAACGAACATGTCTATCTGTGTAGCTGACTGTCTTATATGTTCTACAGATGTTGGGGCTAGATGTCTTTGCCGTTGGTACCTCCGACAAGTTCGATAGCTGGACAGCTATTGTTGAACTCGAGAAATCACTGGACAAGAGTGATTTCCTTCTGAAGGGGTACTTTGTAGACAAAGAAGTGCACCGTTGGAGGTGGAGGTCTTGCGACACTTGCAACTTCATAGAGGAAGAAAAAGTCGACATAGAACTTGCCAATGCCTTAGCCTTACCAAGGCGAACCATCTTCTTAAGCTAGTTCGTCTCATGGGAATCCTGTAGATTTGTCTACAAATGAAGACGAGGAGGAATATGACTATGACCTCAATGATCTACAAGACGAGGAGTTGACACCCATTGAGATGCAGCTGTCCAGCACGCCACTGCGCTCTACGACTCGGAGGGCAATGGAAAAGAGGAAGAGAGACAATGACGAATTGGCTGCCATGGGTGCACAGATCGACAAGATCCGAATGGAGAGGTTGCAACATCGGGCAACAAGTATGAAGATGTACGCCTAGCAGAGTCACACAACGGACCAACTCTCAAATTGTATCATGGCACTATCTTCAAAGGTTGACAACACGTACGATGCTATTATGAATAGTATCAAAGGTGTTCTACCACTAGCAACAGTTTTGTCAGCCTAGGTAGCTCCCCAATTGTTGTTGCAGGGTCAAGCCTCAAGTTCATTGAATACTGGGGAGTCAAGTTTGGCGGAGCCGATTTGGTCCGCATTACCCTCGATTAATCTTCACCCTACTTCTGGTTTTGTCATGCCTCCTCCTCCTCCTACTGGTGCTATTGTTCTACTTCCTCCTCCGGTTGTTGGCGTGCCTCCTCTAGTTCCTTCTATGGTCGTGCCTCCACCCCTTCCTCCTAGAAACCAATTACTGGACATTCCCCCGCTACCTCCGGAAACCGACGTCGCGAATGCTGGTGCTCCGCAAGTGGATACTGACGTTGATGTGCTTGCAACTGAGGCTCATGCAGCAAATGTTGACATGGTCAAGACGCCACGTGCAGATGCCTCCGCAAGTTGATCCAAATTATATCACTCAATGTCATTTGTATAGTTTAGGTTGGCTCGAGCTAATTTGAATGGCAGATCGGACATAGTTGTGCATATTCATAAAGCGAAACCTTTTTCTGAATGTGAACTTACGGTGGACAGAACCACAGAGTTCTAAATTTTCTAAATTATGTATTCTATTGCCTACTATTGGGAAATTTAATGTATCGGATTCTTACGGGTTATTTTCTTGTGAATTCATGAATTGCAGGCATTATTGATTTTGGTGTTGTTCCTTTGTCACCCAAACATCAATCGTCACATAGTTAGCTTCTTGTGTCTCCCAATGACGTTCTTGTGGGAGAAATTGTGCCTACTACACAAGCAAACACTACGACTCCAATACGTGAGATCGCTCCAACTATACAAGAGGATGTTGTGGATGGTGACTTATTATTTTTGGATAGCAATGTCATGGTGGTCAAAGTTGCAAAACTTGTCGTCAAGGTGCAGGAAGACGTTACAACTCCAATTGAATTCACTCGCAAGAAGGTATGTCATACATGTACTGTCCTTGTTGCCCTTTCTTTAGTATTTACTATACCATTTTGCGCTAGTTTGAAAATGTGTCAATTCAAGGTAATAACTGGCTGCACATTTATCCATTTGAAAACATGAATCAAATTTTTCTTCTCCTCGTGGAGGGACGTCGGAGGAGGTCAAACATCCATTGAGGTCCAGGGTGGCCGTGAGGTGGCTCAATGTTGTCTTAGACTTAAATGGGATTTTACGAGTGTTTGAAGAAATCAAAACCAAAGGATGGTATAGACACGTAGGCAAATCCTCGCACGGACACTACCACAGTTTCCACTGTTGTGGGAAAAAAAGAAGTTTACGTCAGGCCTAATTGCTCGCAGTTCTTGAGTGATGTCAAAGCATAAGAAAGCACTATCCTCCTATTGGTGTTAATTAGTGGTTAAAACACCATGTAGATGACTCGTGTATTGTTCCACAGAGATTTAGTTTGTAATTTCTAGATGATAACCAGATCAAGATACGAAGATTGATCCCTAGTCTTGTACACACTCACATATTTAAACACAAACACAAGAAGAACCGGAAGTTTTATACTTTCCTACTAATTTGCTCCCAATTCCGATTCTTGTGATACTTATCCCATCTACCTATCTGAAAACCCAAAATGAGTGTCTTGAACCTATGCCTCTTCTGGTTCCGGTTATACAAATTATGGTTATTTAATAAGAAGTTTAACCTCTATATCAGAGGGATCCGCTCTTGGAATTTAGGAAGGAGGCGTGGAATCCTATCCTTCTAAGTATTTAAAGTGAATAAAGTTCCACTCAAAGAAAAACAACAAAAGACAGAAAAGATAGGACGTAAGTTCTTGCTTACATTTAATCCGCACTAGCATATCAATCAAGAAACCCCTACAATCCTCACATTACTACAACAACAGATCTATCCCAATCCAATTCCTAAGGTAGACTCTGGTATCTGGATAACTAGGCAATCTCAGCTGATTGCCTATCACTCACTTCCGATTACAGTAGGACCTCATCAGTACTTTGATTAGCATATGTTTGCTTCCCTGCAAAGCACACCCAACCTAGGAACAACTATCCCACACAAAAGCTCACAAGTAACTACACTCAACCAGACTTCATTCCCAACACTCTCAGATTCTCAACCAGCTCACTTCAAATCTCGGAACTGGATCCAGATAGAATCCGGAGGCTACCCTTCCGATTAACACCTACAAACCCCATCTATCCACATTTAGCAATAGTTCTAGTATTGTTGGCATACCAACACAGAGCCAAGACTTTTCAGACCGGCACATATGAAGTGGAAATCTGGAGTTGATTTGCAAAATGCATGAAAACAAAAGTAAAAACATCCAGGGCATCAAGCTAACTTCTGCCCCTAAATAGCTAACACCCAAGGAACTTGTCACAACATGAAAACTCTTATTCCATGTAGTTAGAATAGAATAGATGTATTAGAGTAGGAATTTTTCAAAGATACAATAGTTTTAGTCCAGATAGGCATAAGTTTGCAATACGGATCCTTTTAGAAAGAGGAACCCTATTCGGTTATGGATCCGATATCTGAAAGTAAATTGGAACACCGCCACCTACGGCCTAGAGATCCGGCCTATGAGGCTAGAGTTTGGGTTTTGGGAACAAAACCCTAATCTAATTCTCATCCGGGATCTGGCAGCAGTGCGTTGGGTACTTAAGGGCCACCACCATTTCATTTTTCCTCCCTTTAAGTTTTTTGAACTCCCTCGTGCATTGATAGTTGAGAGAAAGTGTGGTGAGAGTTTGTGCATGGATAGAGAGAGGTGAGGCCAAATTAGGGTGTAGTTGAATCTGGTTGGTATTTGATGGCGGAAAGTAGCGTTCCAAGATTCGCCACGGCGTCGGTCACAACCCAAATGGTCTGTCCGACCATACCCAATGACTCGGCAGCCTGCTAGGAGTTAGAAGAAGATCTCAGACGGTTAGGGTGTGTAGGATTGTGGGAAAGGCTGTGGAACCTGAGGAGTGACGATCTCATTCAGGAGCTGATTGACAGTACATCAAATCAATACAAACTGACTATGAGGGGACAGAGCAAGGGTTGGATAGAAGACTTATAGGCGGAGGTGTACTTGTTCTAGAAGTTTGGAGACAGATTGGGGTCACGTTCAGATAAATACGCCACCGGGAAGTTCCAGAATCCGCCCAACTCAAAAGAGGGATACGCCATTAGCAATTGTATAGACGCGAGGCATAGACGGATATTAGAATTTATGATTCCAATTTTGTATCCATAAAAGCCTAGCCAAGTTATAGTCATGGTGGCTAACACCATTTTTGGAGCGATGGAAGAGAGTAGGACATTGGAGGAAGGTTATTGCAGTAGTGGTAGCAAAACTGGCTAATCACGTGGCTAAGAGTAAGTGCAGCCCGATCAGCCCATATTTGTTCCACCTGTACTACCATAGTGATGTGATGACATTGGATGAGGCACCCCTTTCTCTATCCTCTCATAGTCAACTCATATTAGTTTGACGTTTCGTCAATCAATTCTTAAATGAGGTCATCACTCTTCAAATTCCACAGCCTCTTTAAAGGTCCTACACATCCCAACCGTCTGAGGTCTTCTTGTAACTCCTGATGGATGGCCGGGTCGCTCAGTATGATTGGACAGACCATCCGAGCAGTGACCGACGCCTCGGCGGATCACGAATTGCTACTTTCCGCCATTGAGTACTGATAATTTGAATTACATCCTAATCCGGCCTCACCTCTCTTTATCCATGCACGAACTCTCACCATACTTTCTCTCAACTATCTGCGTGCAAAGAAGTTCAGAAAACTCAAAGTGAAGAGAAAATGGGGTGGTGGTGGCCCTTAAGTACTTGACGCGCCGCCGCCAGTTCTCGGATGAAAACTGGATTAGGGTTTTGTTCTCAAGACTCGTACTCTAGCCTTGTAGGCCGGATCCCTAGACTGTAGGTGGTGGCCTTCCGGTTTATTTTCAAGTACCGGATCGGAACCGGATCGGAAACCTGCTTCCGTATGAACCTGTACTCTAAACTTAAGCCTATCTAGAATAAAACATTTGTTTCTTAAACACAAAACTGAAATTTTTTCTAACCTGTTACATCTATTCTACTCTATCTACGTAGAATTCAAGTTTTTGTATTGTGATAGTTGTTTTGGTTGTTATGAATAGGTTCAGGGTGCGAGGTTTATAAGTGGTGGAGTCCTTGCCCCTTTAAAGATCAAAAGTAGACCCCTTGAATGTAAAACAAGGGTATGAGAAACTGAAGGGTAGTCAAATCAAATTTAGGAAAAAGACGGATCTGGGTCGGAATTCAGAAGCTGGTTGTTTCCGAAAAATAGAGCTGTAGGTTTTGTATCTTGCTTGGGTGTTTTTGGATAATCTAGATAACTTGAACTCATAGTAATATAGTAGAGTCTCCTGGGACGATATTCTGTATGATCTTACTACATTTTTGTCTTAAAGACATTTACGCACTCAACTATGCGTATGACAGAACCCTAAAAGGCCCCCAAAGGAATCAACTACCGATTAGGGAATGATACGTTGCATTCTCCAATCCAAAACTAAGTTGACTTTACAAAATGCGGCATAGCTCACCAAAAGTGGATCTCAGATATGGATTTTCTGGATCCAGATGTCTAGGTTCACCTGCCTAAAAGCAACTTGAAAGTAATTGCCTAAGTCAAAAACTTTTGTTTTTCTCCGCCTACCTACTTCTGTCACGGTTGACGAATTTGAACGTTCAAAGGCAAATCACGTCCAAAAATCGGACGTCCGGACATAGCGGACGTAGTGGTCAACATCTGCAGGGCGGGCGGACGGGATAGTGGGGCAACGGGGCAGATGGCCCGACGGGGCTACGAGACAAACGGGCGGACAAGCGGACGGGCATACTGGCAGACAGGCGGTCCAACTCCTTTTGAGATAATAGGAATTTTGAAAAAACAAAATCTTGAGGGTGTGCCCAACATTAAAGAACAAATTTGTATTACAAATGAAAAATTCAAACAATCAATTGTCATAACATAATGTGTTTATCACAAGAAACTAAACACCCAAGTCTACATCTTCTCAATCTTTATGGACTAAGGTTGGTAATCACTATTTCCTTTCACTTCAGCCCCACTACTATGACCTGTTGTATCCCATCCGGAATCATAGTCGCTAAATGAATTTTGCATACTATCTGATGAAGATTGTACAATCTTCCTTCCTTCTTCTTGTACTTGTTTCGATGCGCCTAATTTCATTGGTCTACCTAACTTATGGTCCCTTTTGGCTTTTAGTATAGTCTTTCTAATACCTCCCTTAAGGTCGTGGATTGATTTCACCTTTCGCTTGGTTAGAGGCAGACATGCATCAAGGGGGGTTCTACCTACATTCTGTTTTTTCGATGTAGAGATTGCAAAAGGCTCCATTACTCTTTTCCTCTTAACTTTTTTGCACTCCTTCACCGCGAGTGGACTTCCTTCCGAACCTCTTGGAATGTTTGTCTTCTTTACGGACAAAGCTTCCGATGTAGGGTTTAATGATTTGATTGGAGAACGCATTAGATGGCCAGAAAATCGACAAAATATAGACTCCAATGTCTGCACATCATCGTTGTCTGATGAAACGGATGGATTGGAATTGACACCAATGCGCAATTCTTTCAAATTGCTCAAATGTTGTTCTTTAAACCGTGAGTCTCCAGGACCATTCAAAGTCGTGCTACCGCTTGTATACAGCGCATGTCGAGGACTGCTACATGGTGGTAATTGAAGATCTCGCACGGGCTGCTTCACGTCTTTGGCGTTGCGGTGTGGCATTGGACACACGGACTCCAATACACATGGATCTTAACTTCCCTCTATTCAAGGTGCTTGGGCATTTTGAATGCCGAAAAGTCCAATAGTTTCACTTGTCAATGCCCCTGGTAATTCAATACTTTGGTTGACCATATTTGTATACGACTTCACCCCACACTCTCTCATGTCTTCGTGTTGATCATTTTCTTCCGCTCCTACCATTGTCATGGATGGACACTCGGGAGTTCAAATCACTTCATCCATTTGGGGAGTTTCATCACCTATAACCATTTCCTCATCTTCCTCGGCTACCTTCGCATGAGTATTTTCACTATTTGCTAGAATGCTTTCACTATGCAACAACCCGGTTCCATCTAAGTATTTAGCTATGGAAGGTCCACCTTCATCATATTCACAGTCATCCACATCCAATGGAAACTTGTAAGGGTCTTCACAATCATCTCCGATGTCTGCATCATAACGAGGTGGGCTTCAAAGCGTTTCATCATCAAAATTGCGGATGCCGTGGTCATCTTCATCGTCCATGAGGGGATCAACTTCTTCACCGGATTCACCACCCTCCTCTTTCGATGAAGACAAGGCCAAATCCTCCGACTCGAGGTTCTCATCGTACCACTTCTTCTCGTTGTTTTGTTTTAATCCACCGAGGACTTTGGAATTGGTATACACATATACCAAATCCTATGCTCTTTGTGGCTTCAACTTGTTCCAATATTTGTTGTGAACAAAAGAATAGCTACTCCAATTTTGTTCACATGAAGACGATGATACTGGTTGGACCAAAATCCTCTTGGCAATTAGAGCAATGAGCTTCCCGCACGCGCCCTCAAAATCCCACCAAGCATGCGTCAATAATTGTTGTTTATCCGGATCCAACATGTTGTGGAACGGAGGTGCCCTATGGCGAAAGGCTACAAATTCCTTGACAACCTTTGCGTACTCTAAAGGTGTACATATTTGCATTAGAGCATGCTTGTCTACGGCCATGGCATCGATGTCGTCGGCTAGTTCTTTGTCTTCAAGAAGGTAGGGATTCAAAAGTGCTCCTACATAATGTAAATCGGTCTTCACCATATCACGTCGTTCGTAGAACGACTTCATCAACGAGATGGCTTTGTCCAAAGCCAAACAAAAAGGCTCTTTGTCTAAAGCGAGGACGTGCTTCTCTAGTTTCCTCATAATATATAACACCTTGCCTATGCATGGTGTCTTTGCATCCAAATCACAAAGAGCATTGACAATTGGAGCTGTCACATCTTCAAAATTTTGACAACGATGCCAAAAATGCCCACTTAGAATGGTCTTCTTGACCCATTCGGATTCTAAACAAGTTTTGGATTTTTGCGAGTACTTTCTTGCATATTCCTCTCATTGCGGATTTGTCACAGTTTGTTGCAACTGTGCTTTCACCTTGAGCTTACGTGCAACCATGTTGTATTTAGAGGCAAATCTTGTTTCCACCACCACTACCAAGTTATACTGCGTTGAATATTTCCGAAGTATCGCAAGTGGCATATACCTCTTCTTGAAGAATTTGACTGTCTTTTGGAAATCTTTTACGACTTTGTCAATCCATTGTTTGTTTGCCCAATCTTTTAGCAACTAATTTAAAGCATGCACCACGCAACGTTGGAAAAAGATGTGGTGGACAGGTAGTAGATATCGAATTCCATGCTGTTGGATTTACAGCCGCATTATCTGTACTCACCTGCACTACATTTGCAGGGCCCACTTGTTTTATGAAACTCTCTAATATAGAGGCCAAATATGGAGCATCTTTAGTTTTCCTAGTTGTATCTACAGATCCTAGGAATTGCTCACCCGCGGATGACACAAGCATGGCATTTATCAATGGCCGATTCAAAACCGAGGTCCACCCATCAAAAGACAATGTGGCTCCAAACTTCCTAATACTGATTTCTGTCCGCTTACGGAGATTGACCTCCAAGTCTACCTATGCTTAGTCAAGCAATTTATGACGTAGGTCATGGTTTGATGATGGGCTATAAGGTCGGTGAAACTCCAATGTAAGCTTCAATGTAACCTCAAACGTGGACAAACTACTCTTAGCTGCCTCTAATGCTTTCAACCTCGCCAATCTTCTAAATATATCCTTGTGTTGAGAAGGCCCATAGTGTTGATCACTCTCGGAAGGGGTGGGATAACAAATCCCACCTGAATATGGTCCTTGACCTATCTACGCCACTTGTGTTTGCTTTTGAAAATGCCATTGTTAGAAAGAGATCTACAATTTCGACGAGGCAACTTTGAAAGCGGTCAAGTGATAGAGCTTATGAACGGAGTGGCAGTTGCAGTCAATCATGTGTAATTTGACCGCTGTAAGTTTCTAAGACTTTTTCGGCAAGAAATAGGTCTAGCGGAAGGCAAAGATCCCTCTCTTACAAATTTCGAAGGGACAGAGCTAGTGATCTCTACATGGCACAATATCTGATTCAAAGAAAAAACAACCAACGAGATCTTCCTTCTAGGATTTTTGTTTGCGGAATTTGTATTGGGCTATTGGCATTGTTGATCCATTGAAAGAGATGCGGAACTATTATTAGCGACAAAATTCCATCTGGAGGTGAATTCTCTAAATGTGTCCTTTATCATCTGCATACAATTTTCCCTCTGGAGTATTTGGAGTGCACAAAGTTGGTGACTGCGAGCGCAATTGACTTAGCATGCGTGCGGACCGCTTCTTAGGGGAAGACGAGTAGGGTTGACAAGACATCCGTACATCCAAGCGTCATGAGGACATAGGCGGTGACCCTCGGACGTCTTTTGACATACCCAAATTTGAGGTTCTACCGTACAATGGTCGGTTGGACTATTGAGCGGACGGACGGACCGTCGAGTGAACGAGGGAGTTGAAGGTCCGATCGAGCATCCACTCACCTGTTCAACGATCCAACCAATTGTTTACGCTCCTGTCCGCTTCTTTTGTTTGTTGATGCAACTATCCTTTAATAGCGGCCGTGTGATCCAGTGGACGCCGATTTCTGTGCGCACAATCTGTCGGTCCGACTCTATGCCATTTGATTTGGACATACGCGTCCGCAATGCTTGGTCCGTCGTCAGACTCCATAAATAGCGCGTTGGACGACTCACTTGTTCACAATCGTTGCCCTTGCAGAGTGGGTGATCCAGTGCTAATGTGTGGCTCTATAAGCTTCTTCCTCTTTGGTGTGCAAACAATTGTACTTGAATACTAAACTGCTTTAACTATTTTGGTGATTATTTTGTTTTGAAGCCCTTGTTAACAACTTCACCCCATTTCATTGTGAATGTCGAGCATTTTGTTTAGTTGTTCCAAAAATTTATATAAACTTCATCATCAAATCATTTCATTTTAATCAAGGTTACCATGCCTTGCAATAAAAGATCAAAGTCGAGTAAAAATGATAGATCCCAAGACATGAACTAGGAAGATTGGGCAAACCCGATGTGTGTAGCTGAACCTAGATGGGAAGAAGAGCCCAAAAAAGTTTGGGACTGCACAATGTGCAAAAAGTACGTCAAAATGACCCACCTCTCAAAAGTGTGGTCACAAGACGGGCAAACGTGCAAGTTTGGCGCTGAGAAGAACAAATTTCTACATGTGAGAGTAAACACTTCGTTCACCTATATGAAGAAGTAACGTTCATAAGCTCTATCACTAGACCGCTTCCAAGCATTAGAGGTAGCTAAGAGTAGTTCATCCACGTTTCACATTAGCAAAGAACAATGGTCAGAGGAATGATACTATTTTGAAAGGAAGTCAACTTTGTATAACTACTATTACTATTAATAAAATTTCATTTACATACACCTTTTAGCATAGGCATGTGCTACATGTTCACATGGCCTCTATATATTTTTACACTAATACATTCAATCATTAGAATTACTAGGATTATAATTATCGGAGTAATTTAATTTCCAAGGAATTGATATACATATATATATATAAGCTACATAAAAATGTTTCATGTGTAGATAGGTTCTAAAGTAAATTCATGTCCTTCAATGTAAAGTAACCACTTGTTATAAAAAATGTCATATAACTTTTGACCATTCATTTGGAATTGCATTTTTCATCTTTTCATTAATTGGATTTGTCTTTGGTGAATGTGTTGCCTACATTTATCTTTGCCTTCAACAACTTATCTTTGAAAGTCAAGGGCTTAAGTTCTCAAAATCACCATTGATTGTCTCATTTTAATGAATGTGCCCTTTAACCTCCCCATGTTCCCATTCCTATGTACTAAAAAACTCCCTTACTAGTGGTTGTACTTTAATCCAAATTGCTAACACTTTTGGCCTTTTAAAATCCCACATAATGTTTGCTTTTTCTATTTTCTAAAAAATGAACCATTATGGTAGTTCACACCCACACCCACACCTCTGAATGGCTTTAAACTGTTATAGGTATTCTGTAATGAAGCCTATACATTTGTATTTAAAGTATCCTTTGGCCATGTATGCTTTTGGAGGCGCCATATTTTAAATGTGGTTCTTCAACACCTTCATGAGCCGTTCTCATGAATACATCTACTTTATACTAATTGGGCCACACAAGTCTAGATCCTCTACGAGATGGTAGAGCAAATGAGACATGATGTCAAAAAAAAGGGTGAAAATTCAATTTCTAATAATGCCATGCTTTTTGCCATGTCAGCTTCTATACATGGAAAGTTCATTGGATTGTGAACTTTTGTGCAAAGACGATGAAATAGCTTGCACATCTTTATAATGGTCATGCAAGGCCTAGGTTCCAGCAACCCTCAGAGTGCAAGTGGCACCACTTGTTGCATGGGGACGTGATAATTATAGAACTTAAGACCTTCCAAGTTTTTCTAGCGAATGCACTTGCCAAGGTTTGAAGAGTACCTGCTCAGTTTCTTCAATGATTCAATGCACCTAGCAAAATTTTCAAATTCATCTTTGCAAAGAACATAAGAATGTAAATGGCTTGACCATCTTTTTGGTCTTCTATAGGTCTGGGGTCTTCCTCACATTTCACTTTTACAAGTTCCTCCTAACCTTCACTATGTCCTTCCTTGCCAAAGTTTTGAGAAAGTTCTTGGCCAAGTTCATTTCGCAATGCATGACGTCCAACGTGTTGCAGATGAATAGATCTTGAAAAGACATTCATCACAAAAGGCCTTCCATGATAAAGAAGCAGTGTGGCATAACTCAGAGAATGAATTCAAAGTTGACATTGATTTCAAAATGAATTCATAATGACCTGAAAATGATAGGGATATGACTTTTCATCTTATACTAATTATAGAATCAGATTGCCATTCTATCCTAGTCAGAAAGTCATTTAAGAGATGCTTGTAAGTTTCCTAAAACTAAAGTGAACAACTTCATGTGAAGGACCACTTGTGCTCACCTTCCAATATGGCAACCTAAAAAAAATGCTCAGCCTCTTCATATCGTGCAACTTGGATGGTTCTCCAACAACACACCTTTTATTTCCATTTGATCCCCATGCTTCACACCCTACTACATGCTGCATTTGTTCCTCCATTGTGATTGTACATGGGACGGTTTTCTATGCTGTTGGAAAAGTGATCTTTCATTGCCTCGGCATGGTATGGATGATCTTCAAGAAGCCATCATAGAGTCCCTCCAGAAGTTTGCTTACTAAACTCTATAGAATGCTCAGCCTCTAAATCCATACCAAATCACAAATAGGCAACATACCTTTAATAAGAGAATCCTCCCACTGTGCCATAATTGGGAAAGTTGTGAATGGTCCACATAACATAGTGCACAAATGGAATTCCTAGAACCTGCATCCTTTGCTGCATTTTCCTGCATTTTTTGCGTTTTGACTGCGTTTTGAAACAAAAACTCAACAAAAACAAAGTGATGTGTTTTTAGGGAATGTAACGCAGTTTTCTTCTAGTGATAGTTCCAACAACTCATCTACAAGGTGCTTCATTTACACTTCAAAGACCTCAGCCTTAATAGATTTCTTTTTAGGAATCAAGAAGGCCAACAATATGAAAAACTTTTTTGTATTCAACCAAGGCAACAAATTGTAGTTCAACAACAACACCAACCACGTGGACCACGTTGGCCGCTTTTGCTTGAAAGGGTTCACTCCCTCTATTGTAAAGGCAAAGTGAGCATTCCAAGGATCACTTGCAAGCATTGGGCTCTGGCCACTCTTAAGTCATTCTTAACTATGCTAGACAATAAGTTGTGGATCAATAGACATTTGTAAGTCACTAAAAAATAAAACCACAGTACAAGTCGTTGCACAATTATCATTTTGAGGTTAAGATGGACAATATGTCCTACTTGCACAATAACAAATGTGCACATTTTTTACTTGTGAGATTATCTATAAACGTTAGGTCCACGTTCTCATCAAAGTGGGCCCAAGCTTTTGAGTCACAAGGATGCCACACAAGGCCGTCACCTCCTTCTTGGTTGCTACAGTTTTTAGAGTGCCACAATATGAGCTTAGAAATCACAAAGCTTCTGAACATTTGTTGAAATAGTGGAATGATGAAAAAATGACGCAATACTTTCACGGGGAAGGCACGCCAATCTTTGTCTCTAATCTATGCCTACCTCACTTAGGGCGTTTTTGTACTTGCAACAAAAAAATTACATCTTTTCTCATAGGCATGGATAGTGTTGTACATCAACCTTAGCTTCACTGTGAGAGAATCTGCTGTGTGGTATGTTTTTGGCAAAGCATTCTTCTTAGTTAGAAGATGGAGATGCAAAATGCTAAAAAGTTTGATGGCATAGTGGTTACTAACTCCATAAATGGTGCACAAATTCATCAACAACATTGTTGCTGCCAACTTGCTAGACCTTGCGCCTTTATACAAATGGAACATAGACTCCTCCAATATCCTGGCATTAAAGTCTAAATTGTCCCCTCCCCCATTTGTGTTTTTATCAGCTGGAATTTTTTTGTTGCAACATCTTTTAGGGTCAACAATGTCATTGAGGCCAATGTCAAAGCACTCTTCATGGATGGAGTTAGAAGAAGAAAAAGCCTCCTAAACTTCCAAATGAACATGCTCCACTGTAGATGGATCAACGTCTGGTTGTTGTGCTGCTTGGTTGACCATTCCACGGATATCCATAGCGACATCCAATTCCACCATTTCTTCTTAAAAAAGTTCCTAAAATTGCTCCTCCCATTCTTTGTCTGAGGAGTCTCGTGCACCTGCACCTATCCAAATCTTTGACTTGGAATCTCTCCCGTTGCGGATGAGGTGCTCACGCACATTGCAAATTAATAATCTATTTCTTCCACAACATTTAGTACATGGGCAATGCAAATGCTGCATATTGTACTTTGAGGCTCTCCACAACTCTATAATCCAAAGATGGTCATCTTGTAGTTTTTGCTTATGACTATCAAAGAGTTGTTGTATCATCGGATGTTGGCTTAGCAATTGTCTCCTCCCTAGGTTTTGCAAGAAATATACTATTGAAGCAATCTAAATTGGCTTAAGACATGAATGTTATGGTTGCACAAGTGCAAGTTTGTACCGCAACTTTTTTGCAACTGCTATAAGACTAATTTTACTAATAAATGAGTAATGTGTATCTTCCTTGAGTACAAAATGACTTTAGAGTGATTAGATTCCATGAATACTACATGACTAGAACTTATTGGTTTTACTATTGATTGAGTGCAATATCCAGAGTGATAGAAACACTTGGAGCATGCATTATACATGTATGCAAACGGAGAGGATTTTGGAGCATCATATAGCCATGAATTCATTTGCAAGATTTTGATACATGTTTGATTATAGTGATTAGTTTAGTAGTCAATAATGAGGCACTTTCTTAGATGAGACACTATAGAAACTCATCACATGTGGCTCAAAACAACGGCTTGGTGTCTTCATCACATACATCTATAGCACAAAAATGACCAAGATTATACAAGAATACAAGGGACGTGAGTACCCTCTTTCCATTACTTGGTCTTTCATAAAAGATCAAACAAATGAATACTTCCTACACTTGGAAGGAGACTTGCCCTCCTACTACCCACTACCTCTATTCACCCCCCTAGCACCTTTACTGTTGAGATCCCTCGGCCATGTTTTTCTTTACCATTTGTTCTCTTCCCTAGCATCTCTTTTATTTGAGCATTGTAACTCACTTTCAGAGGCCTATAATGTGGCTTGATTCTATTTTGTGATAAATTAGTTTCATTAGCACATTTGGAAATTGTTTGATAATGCTTTACTTCATGGGAAGCATAGGTGCATAAAATGCAAAGATAGATGTTTGTCTGCAGCTCTTCCACATCCGCAGACGGGGTCACCAAAGCTAGTGCACTAAGTAGGGAAGGCTCATCTACTATTCCGGTCTCCATATCCACCAAACACACTTGTTTTCAAGCAAGGTGTAGTATGCACGTTCATCTCATGGTCCAAATTCAAGGAAAACATTATAAGTCTCTTTCTTTGATGCAAGGATCTGTCTTTGAGAACTCTTTGGCATGGTTAAATTTGCATGAGGTCTTTTGTTGTAACTAGTCCTTATAGCAGTTTTGATACCCCTAAGCAAATGGGCATGGATTAGCCATCTACCTACCTTCCTAACTGAGACACTTGAAGATAAATAGAAGAAGGTGCTTGCCTTCAATTGCAACAGTTTGCCACCGGGTTTGCCATTTGATAAATAATGCATGTTCAATTGACCGAGGCCTTTAGAGTTCTAGCCCACCATAAGCATTGCCATATCATTTAGGACTACTACAAAGACAAGGCAAATCTTGTAGTGAAAAAATAATAGATAACTAAAAAAAAAAAATATAAGAACTAAGAATGGAAAACAATGAAGAATTCAAATGGAAAAAAATGGATAAGTGAAAATAGAATCTAATGTAGAGCCAAAAATGGAAAGTAATGGATAAGTAAAAATAGAAACTAATATAGAGCCAAAAATGGAAAAAAAATGGATAAGTGAAAACAAAAACTAATGTAGAGCCAAAAATGGAAAAAAATGGTAAAATAAAAATAGAAATTAATGTAGAGCCAAAAAATGGAAAAGGTTCTAAAACTGAAAATGGAAAAAATTATATAAAGATGAATGCCATAAATCCTCTTTTTAGAAAATACTATAGATTTAGAGAAGAGCATAGATGCTAATATACAATTCCAAAACCAAAGTGATTCCATAACTAATTGATTCACTACATTTCAGAAGAAATTCAACCTCTTGGATTTTAAGTAATACACTTATAATAAGAAGTGTGGTTTTATCTACTAATTTTTTTTGTCCCAAGCTTTGAAGGTCACCACCACCTTTTCATGAAGTGTATAAGATGTAAAAACTATTTTATAGCCTGAGCAAATACAATGGTGTCTTTGGCGTCCTCATCAACATCAACAACGTCAAGAAAATTGTAGAGTGACTTCTTCTAGTTGCATTGAAGTCCAGTAGAACCTACTCTGATTGGGATTTTACTTCTTCTAGTTATAACGGAGTTCTTCTACGCATGACAACCTTGCACATTCACTTTTGTTAGACATCTCTTGGAGAATTGCAAAGTACAAAATAGACAGGCCTATATAACTTAGAATTAGAAATAAACATACTAAAGACCGGAAACACTAAAACGTTGCGTTCTATTCACTCTACTACTTGGATACGCACAGACAAATTTAGCTAACCTCAGTCATTTTAATACAAATTTTGTGTGCATAGTTCCTGAACCAAATCTATTAAGCCCTACATCTCACTGTAGATAAGAACAATTTTCAGTTACTTCTTTTTGTGATTCTATTGTCAAAGCTTAAAGCTTTACAATGCAGTATGACTTGTTTAAGTCATACTCTAGTGACAAGGTGCATCGTCATTTCTAACACTTTAAAACGCCAAATAAACATTCTTAGTAATAGAGACTACGTAATTAAACTGATTAATTCCACACTTCCGGGGGGATCACATGGTATTTATGAAGTCTCTTTGAATTGGCTAAGGATTTTATTTGCATGTACTTGAGCACAAATAAAAAAAGAATTGCCACAATGCACATTGTCTTTTTGGAGAGGACCAAAAAAAATACTAACTTCGAAACTTAATTAGGAGCTGCCAAATCCCACCTACCTTATAATACCCACAACCTCTGCTCGTAGTCTCAGTTGAATTCATATTACCTATATATGAGTGCTTATTTATCGACCCTTGGTAAATAATCGAGCACAACCAGGCTCTTTGTAATTTATGTGTGATTTTTATCTATGGGTGCCTAGCGTCAATCCATTGTGCCTTCCAAGAAATTGATCTTTTTTGTAGTGCCTAAATGTACTTGAATATTCAAAGAACAACCAAAAGTAAAATTGAATTGCAATTGTTGCAATAATTGACCAAATAGACTAGGCCATAGTGGTTTTCTTATACAAAATGATTTATTCTAAAACTAATAACACCAAATTGTAGAGAATTCTTTCCTTCTCCAAAAATATAAAATTAGATTCTATCAGAGCTTCCTAGCAAAAGTTATAGGTAGATGAAGTTTGATTGCTAATTGGTTTACCAAACTTCATCCATTATTCTAAAACTAATAACACCAAATTGTAGAGAATTCTTTCCTTCTCCAAAAATGTAAAATTAGATTCTATCAGAGCTTCCTAGCAAAAGTTATAGGTAGATGAAGTTTAATTGCTAATTGGTTTACCAAACTTCATCCATTATTCTAAAACTAATAACACCAAATTGTAGAGAATTCTTTCCTTCTCCAAAAATGTAAAATTAGATTCTATCAGAGCTTCCTAGCAAAAGTTAGAGGTAGATGAAGTTTAATTGCTAATTGGTTTACCAAACTTCATCCATTACTTTTACTTAGTTACCAAATTCAAAATGATTCAAAATTTTGGGAGAAAATTATAGATATTAATCCCTATCTAAAACCTAATTTTAGTCTAAACGGAGTGATTTTCCTAACCTTTCATCCAACTCTAGCCTAAGACTTCATCCTTCTACAACTTCTATGTTTTTTAATCTTTTCTTGAGTGTAAGACACCTACAGATTCTTCTTAGCTTTTTCTAAAAGCCTATGGTCCTACTTTTCTTTTCTATTTTACTTTGTGAGTTCTTGGTTGGGATTTCTTGGATCTTAAGTCTTGGTCTAAGTATTGCCAGTATGCTATTTTTAACAATTTCATATCTTCTACTTGTAGAAACTAGTTGTAACTTTCTAAATTGATAAAACACTTTCTAATTGGACTTATTTCCTAAATTTTTTGGCCAGATGAAGTTGGACTGCTAATCGGTTCCTCAAACTTCATCCACGGTTTTCCTTTCACTTGTGGACTTTGGATTTTGACCTCTTTTCAATTCTCTCAACTTGTTCCAAATTTTTTAGTTCTAACTACACTTCATCCAATATAGATTCTAAACTTCATCCACTCCTATCTTACTCGTTTTAAGTTGAATTTCTAAACTTAAGATGTTTTTGGAAACCTCTAAACTATATCTACAACATTTTGAATCTAAAACTTGGAAAAATCTATTTTCATACTCTGACTTGGAGTTCTAGCTCGGCCAATATATTCTAATTAAGCAACTTTGAAAATTAAGAAAATTTAGAGTATTTAGTAACTTACCTTACTTTAGAGGTCATCTTGAACATTGATGTAGGGGTTCTCAAAATCTCTTTCATTATCCGTAATGTAGATCTTTATCAATTTATGCTCACCGTTTGAAAGTAGTGTTTTAGTACAAGTTAGAATTAAAATTCTAACTACTTCCTTCTTTTATTTCTATTCTACATCTTTTCCTTCAACACTATTTAGACTCCATTATTGTATTTCAAGAAATGACTTGAATATCATACATTATTGTTCCAAGCTCCCAAATAATAATTGACTACTACTTCTTATTCAAGTCAATTATTATTCTTTCTAATTTCTAATGGCCTAAAAGGTCTTTAAAAAATTCCCTCCTAATTTTGATTGAATCCTAAACTCTTCACCTTCTCTTCCTATTCACAACTCCAAATTCTAAGACAAATATCTAGCACACAAAGTCAAAGCTTTGCCATCTCAAATGGAACAAGTAAAATATGGACAATAAACGTGTTAGTACAAACACCAATTACCACATGTGTTAGTATGGATGTTAAGACAAGCTAAATATGTATTCTCAAGTTAGTACATATGTGTTAGTATACAAAAATATTTAAAAACAAGCACTAGAGGCCCCTATAAGCAGCATCGCCAAGGTACGGAAAGGGATTGTCTCTAGGATTAGTATAGGTGTTAAAAACTCAACAAAACTTCAACAACCAACAACAAAATTAGTACTCAAAGAACTCCAAAAATACATACAGCAAGTTAGCAAGCCTTGAAGGGACCCCAGTGTCTTTTAAAGTGAGTATAAAAAACTAAAAACCAAAAACTAAAAATGCTCCTAAAACGCTAAAATTTGGCAATTTAGCTTGCTATTGCCAAAAATCCAACCAAATGGACTCAAAATATAATAAGAGGTTCAAAAATGAACCCAAAGGTGTTTTGAGAGGAGAAGAGGTGCCTTTAAATACTCTTCTAAGGACACCTCCTCCTTCTTATTTTTCCTAAAGTAACCTTATCATTTTTCCTAAAGTAACCTTATCATTTAAGATTTTCCACCTAATCTCTTATTTTTGATTTTCTACTCTAGTCCAACATTCTAGCTTTTGAAGTTTAACTCCAGATTACAAACGGATTGCGCCATTGGCTTCAAAAAGCCGTTTGAGATTCAGCATAATCACCCACTCTTTTTTCCTACGCCAAAATGCAAAGAAACCTTGCGCCAACTTAAAAAACAAAAAAGATAAAAGTCCAACTTTGAGAGTATGACTTTTTGTGAAAAGTAACTAGGCTCTTTAGGAGGTGTAATAGTTTAATAAAAGACTCTGCTTTGACTTTAGTCCAACTTTGTGTGCTCACAATACGTTGGGCAACTCCGCGAATGATCTTTAATTTTGCTGACTTTGGAGGGTCTTGTCAATTTTGATACTTTTGACTATTGGGATGCCACAAAAGTTGTCGAAGCACATTAATAAATAAAAAATAAGCTACACTTATCTTTAGTGAGATTTTACCACACTTTGACTAATTTCTACAAATTTCCCCTTGTGAATTTTGGCAGTTGACCGCCAGAAGAATATCTTCTAACTATCAGAAAATTTCAAAGTTTTTTGTGGATCCTCTCATAGAATTTCATTAAACATGAGCATGTTTATACTTTTACCTTTCACCTTCAAAAAATAAAATAAAATCCCTCTAGCTCCTTTAGTTTTTGATGAACAAAAAATCTTTCAAACAAAAAAGAATCTTAGCAAACCGATTGCTCTGCTGGACTCTTGGCATGATTTCCACCTCAAATCACCTTATTAAAGTTATAGATGCCCTTCACTAGTTTGCCTTAAGTTTCTTTCATCTACAAGCTAATGAATGGAATTTATATTGTTTCGACAATGGAATAGAGAAACTGAAACCTCTCTTTGGAAATATATTCTAGGATCCTCATATAGTTCCCTCAGACGAATTTAGCCAATGTGTATCATGTGCCCATCACGCTAGGGCAATTTCTATTTAAACACGCTTAGTATATACAATTTGTGAATTTCTACCTTATTTACATGCAGGATTTGACTACAACTAAGGAAAAATACTTTATTTAGGAACAAATGCTATATTGGCATGTGACAGACCTATTTTGAATTTAGACTCTTTTTAGGGCTTTTTGTATATAAACTACATAAAAAAATTGTAAGAAATCCCAAAAAATAAATCATGATTGCAAGTGACGAATGAGACTCACACAATGTTGTAGATTTCTACCACAATATTCTATTTTCATGCAAGTTTCAAGATGTTTAGGCTAGCTCGTTTGTAAGTTCAGCCTCCTAGTTGCCACGTGTTACAACAAGATCCCATACTCATTGCTCTATTGCCTCATGCTAATCAAAAGTGCCAAGAATAGTAACAAGGAGAAACAAAGAATAACAACGCCAAGGAAAGAACTCACGTGCAAGTATGCCTATAGAGAGACAGTTCAAGAGAAGATGGAGTATGAACTCATACGAGATTGAAACATAGTCTACAACCATGTCTAGATGCACCCCTTCTTTGCAATGAAAAAGAACTCATAATTATCATTAATACTCTTTATGTTTTTAGTGTGTCCTCGCAAAATTGAAGTGAGCCTATAATTGTTTGAAGCATTATTTGTATGACAAAGTAGATGTTAATACTCCAGATGCGTGGTCCAGACAACATGCCAAGATGTTGGAGTTGCCATATAATTGGTTCCTAACACTATAAGAAACTGGTGTTTTTTGTGATGTCGGAAAAATGTAGACTAGCATTTGATTTGACGCATAGGGAATCACCATAGATGTCACCTAAAATCCGTCATACTGGACGGGGGAAAAACGAGTCAAATTTTTAGAAAACATGCTCTTTTTGACCTCGTTTTTTTATGACATCTTCAAAAACATGGTCTTCCAAGGTTCCCATGATGCCCCACTTGGTGGATAGCTCAATGCCGTGTATGCGCCACGTGGGCGGGTAGTGCCAGGTACAAAAAAAAATTCATTCGGTTTGTTGGTGACGTGGACGTGGAAAAAAGTGGCATAGACCCACCAAAATTTGACCTGACATGCTTTATCAGCACATTTTCATGCCATTTAAGAATTTTAATATTTCTTTTTGAAACGTCAATTTAGATGTTTAGATAGACGTTTTAGAGACATCAATTGTCGTATACCATACTCGTAAGATAAGGTCAATAGAAAAGATTGATCTAAAAATAAAATAATCAAGGACAGTTGTTGAATTTAACAAGAATTAAAAACACTTATTACCTATCATCAAGAGAATTTTTGATGGCCAAATGAAGGAATTTCTTCATTAAAAGTTAGTGAGAATTAAAGGTTGAGAGGTCTTATTTATATCCATTGTCTGTCTGTATTGAGACAAAAGATATGGGATAACTAGACTATGGGAACTTAACTGTTGTAAGTCTCAATGTTGTTTTAGACATCTTAATTATGTTGTTTCAGTCATTTTATATTTGACACAATTCTTGCTTTACATATCTCATATAAATTGTCTCACTTCCTTCTACCCCACTTGTATAAAGACCACCTCTTTTCATCCATGGTATACATCCATCCATTTTCTTTTTGTGTAAAGCATTCTGTGTGGCTGCACTTTCCCTAATTTTTCACGTATGGTCAACATTTTATCATAGACCATAGTAATTTTTACTAACCTATCTATAGTCAAAATTAGTCTTCTTATTGACATAGTAGTTTGTGTTTTTTTGGACATTACAAAAAACATTAGTATGTCTTTAGTCATGTCTAATAAAACGTCAACGTCAATGATAACATCAACTTGGATTTATAGTAACATGCTAATATTTTTCACAACATCTACAAAAATCTATCTTGTTGGACCAGATGTCCTCTGATATCTTCATATTTTATCGGATATTGTACGTTAGTAGAAAAACATCGCCAAAAACGTGGTTTCTTATATTGCAAGTTGTAGCATGTGACTTCTAACCCCAATGCAACTTTTGTTGTCATGTAGAAGTTGCACAGAAGTGGACAACCAATAGTCTTACTTAATGCAAAAGCCTGAGCCGTCCTTTTCTACGGTGGCAGCCTTATAGAAGTATTCACGGCGGCTTTTTTTGCACCCTTCGCCAAAACCTTAACCATTTGATGTCGTGAGTAATCAAGTTGTTGTTGCTTCGCTCTCTTTGTCTTGTTTGAGCTCCATTGTTTTTTAGCTACCGTACCTTGCGTGGCATCCCGCCCTACTTTTTTGAGTAGTTTGTCCACTGAAACGCAAGGATAATTTTTAGGCAAAGCAAAAGCCTTCGGTCATGGATTGCATTGCGTAGAAGGAATTGAGACTTTTGCGGAGGAGTTCCAAGCAAATTGGCAATTGAAGACGGAGAAGAAAGAAAGCGCAAAGTATAATTGGCGGCAACTTGTGAGGTCAAGGCTGTTTAGATGTCTGGACGTCTTGGGTTGCATACAAACGTGTTGCATTGGCTACCCCCAAGATGTCTTGTGACATTTGGATTTTTGGAATTTATCGGTTTTCAATAAAAAAAATTGTCATTCATTGATGTAGACAATGTGCGTATGCACTTGTTATCCGCCTCGATTGCTGTTGTCTGATCGTCACACTGCCCATTCTCAATTGCCGTTGTTCAATCGTCATACCACCCATCCTCAATTGCCGTTGTTTGATTGTCATATCGCCCATCCTTGACTGTCGTTGTCCGTGTCGTCATCTGCCACTTGTCCACCCGTTCGCCTGCCCCGACCACGCTGGACCATCCAATTAGATGGCGGGACTATGTTAGACAACCTACCATCCGGTCTATGATGGACATGATTGCATTTAAGGATTTGAAGGGTAGAAAATAGCATAGGAACAATTTCTAAATAATCCCCCCGTAAAAAAATAAGTTCCTTTTGCACCTTCATTGACTAGATATATTGACTTTGAATCTTTTTATTTTAAAAGCTTTGCAATAATGATATTGATTTTATAATTCTCTATATTGAAGAACTGAATTGAGAATCTAGAGAACAAAAATTCAACAAAAAAATACTTTATTTTTTATTTATTAACAAATTCTTAAGTAGAAGTACGTTCAAGATTGAAGGAAAGACTAAAGCATTCATAGCTTGAGATGGAATTGAAATTCAATAATTCCAAGATATTTTCCATACTCAACATTTTGTGGAGAAAAATTGTGAAAATTGAATTTTTAAATGAATTCTATAAGTTATTTTTTCAAGAAGAGGATTAGAGCCTTAGATTGCTAAAAAAAAAGATTGTCCAAAGCTTTCTCATTTCTAGTCCAAATACAATGAATAAAAGCTTCAAGTGTAGACAAAACATCATCTTTAAGGAAAATATTGAAAGTACTGGAGAATCAATGGATGATTTGCCAAAGCGCCTGCGTACTTCGGGCTTTTTCTACAAAGCTAGTCCATGTACCCTTGTAACACAGTTGCCAAATCATTGTGGCTAAACTTGCTTATACTTCCCGTTTCTATATTCAACTTTTATTAATCCTCAGACATGTAGTCTTTGTTGATTTGCCGAGCTATTTTGCAAACCGCATATTCCTCCAATTCACATGATAAACTTGGAATAATTTCCACATTCGAATCTTTTTGGTGAAAATACACAATTTTTGGTTCACCCAACACTTCCTTATCAAAGCTTCGTTCATGTCACTTGTTGATGTGAAAACATACAAAAATTTAGGCGGTTCTGTAGCTATGGTAGTCATGTTCCAATTGCAGACTCCAATGTATATATGTGACTTGTCTTTGAGAAAGTGAAACATGATGTTGTTTGGAGAGATATAATTGTGATGATGTCTAGCATCATGCACCACACGTGTGATGTGTAGCAATGCCCACACAAGCTTCGTGCACTTCTTCCAAAAGCATGCAAGATAGAATGCTTCAATCACCTCTTTTGGGGGTGGCGAGCTATACAGCAACCGAATAGCTATGGTGTCTAGATAAGCAATATACAGGTTTAGCATAAGCCGTAGTGTTCCGCCGTTCCACTAATATGAATACCCTTTGTTCTTTGTTGCATGAACAACAACAAATTATATGACTCTAGCATGTTGAATCTTCACTACCATCGACTCGTTCAAGTGTTCTAATTTTGCAAGATGAGGTTGTGTACGTTGTTGGTTGAATATCTTTGTTGCAAATTCCCAATAATTAGGTATCCTTGGACATCCATCAATCATGATCCCTCAAATTGTTGCATATCCACCCTTCATGGCTATGTCATCTTGGAGAATTGTTCTTGCGGTGTATGGAAGCGCTATGAGATGTTGTCTAACCTTTAACCAATTCAACAATTCCATCATCGCTTTTCCACCAAGTCATAGAACCTCGTCTATTTTTGTTCTTTGTGAATGGTGCGCACCAACTAACCAACAATTTAGCTTTGAGAATGACTTGCTTAAAAGCTTCATCACCTACATGGTGTACCTTTGCATGCTTCGTTAAGATGTCCTTTGCATTCCACAATGCATCATGCACTCTATTCTTCAAGAACTGGTTGAAACCACTCTTATTAGTCTCTTCATCCCATTCTAGAACGTTGATTGCATCCATCAATTGTTGCCACATGTCCACTTTGAATTCTTTTGGACACTCCTCATTGTACTTAACATATTTGTTGTATAAAGAAATAGTCGTTTTTGACTTGTAGAAGTCGACGATGCATTCGACCACCCTCTTTTTAATGCATCCAAAGGCATATCTTTGCGTCACGCACTACTCAACAAACCTTCATGCTCATGCTCCTCGAGTTTCCCCTTCTCAAGCTTCTTCGATCACACCATTGTGATTAACTTCTTAATATCAATGTTTATTCTAATAAAAATTCTAAGAAAAATTATGCTAGGGTTTGAAAAAAAAAGCAATAAGGAGGCCTCTAGAATCTGATTTGTATTTTCCTATGGAGAGGAAACAATGGAGATTGAAGCCACCAAACTTTCCGCTCTACTCTTGCAAAATGGAAAGGGGAAAGTAAAAGTAAAGGGCGAATGGGTTGTTTGCTCCTCTTATACTATGGTGCACGGCAAAAACCCATCTGCCAAATTCGACGGTGTCGGATTAGGCGGGCGACTGATTGTCAACTTGATCGGACGGCTTCACAACATCCACCAACTAATTGAATGGTGGGCATGCGTCTACCTTTGTCAAACGTGTACCACGCGTTTCCTTGATTGGATGGTCAGAACTAGGCGGACAGATTTCCATCCGCCCGATCGGACATATGTCATGTGTCTGCCAATTAATCGGACATACACTTGCCATCCAATCAAGCGATTGGATGGCAGAAATGCGTCCACCACTGGATTGGACGGCCAAAAAATGTTAGGAAATGTCGTTTCTTAAATCATGAACCTACTTCCACTTCAAAAATAATTTAAGGAGTGAAAATTAAGTCTAAAAAAAAAAAAAATTCTAGATTATCAACTAAATTTTTGATCATATGAAATTTATAATTCAAAATCAGTAGAACAAAAATTATAAGTTATGAAGGTTTAAGCTTTAAAGCCAAAATGTAATTGAGCAAGGTGCTAAAATATTTGTTTCTTACACTTTAAATGCAAATATCTTGCAATCTACATGGTCAAAGTTTGTGAAATTTCTTTCATGCCATTTCATATTAGTCTAGTATAAGATCCTACGATTCAATATGCAAAAAAAACATTTTATAAAACTTTTTGCTCTTTCCTATAGAAATGGCAATTCTTAGTGTTTTTTGATGAAAAAGAATCCTTAAGACTTTAGGGGTTAATTTCATTCTAACTTCCAATCATTTGATGATTTCAAGGCCTACAAAAGTCTACAAGTTCTCGGATGATGGGGATTGTGGGAACAAAGCCAAATCAGCAATTTCACATGGTTAGAGGAGTGCCATGTCAGATAATCATATTTGACTCATTTTAAAACATTTTTGTCTTTACAAAGGGAACAAGCCCATGCGCTTTTGTGCAAGATGATAAATCCATTCCACAAAATGGGACCAGTAGGGTGAAAACATTAGAATTTTATCTTGAAGGAAAACAAAGGAATTCAAAGGAAGTTCGCGACAATTGTATTTTTTTGGGCAATGTAAAAGTGAGCTATCATTCTTTTAATATAGATGATGAAAAATTATATATTCATCATCCATTCACTCAATGCAAATCAATTCTAATAATGATTAAGCATTTATTTTGAGCGCTTGACCTCTTACATTTGTTGATGAATGTGGCGCTTTTCCAAAACTCTTTGGATGATCCTCTACTTGAAACACCATAATGAGATCCTCCAAAATGCCCATATGAACCACTTGTAGTAGATCTTAAATAGTACGTGGTTTCATGGCTCTGTAGTACGCTTTGAGAGCCAAATTGGAGGTCATTACTATAGTGTGAACCACTTTGCCCATTTCATGGGCCATAAGCACCACAATTATAATGGTAGGACCTGTATTGCCCATCTTGTTGACCATAGTCCTCCTTGCTTATGTGTAGTGCTTTTTGCATTTGTTTCTTATACTCAATGTCTTCTCGATCTTCTTCACGCTTGTGCTTTACTCCAAATGTCACAAGTGCTGCACCATCATAAACATCATTGTCATTTGAGCATTCATCATCTGCATTTGGCAGCATCACTGTAGGAAATCCAAATTGGCCTTGATTGGACCACTTTGGCATGCAATTATAGGATGCAGTCCAGCTCATACTAATTACTGCATCATTGCAATTAATATTGTCCACATCTTTTCCATATATTATGCGCCAATCTATATTTTTGTGAAGTACAATCACCACTCAAACCATGGCCATGTTGAAATAGTTCATGATATTGGATTTGGAGTCACGTAAACTAGCATTACGCATTACTTCATCATAGCAATGAATAAAGTATCTACTCATGTACGTCAATTATTGTCCTTCTCAGCAACAAACTTGCACATTGGCGCATTCTTTTGGCCAAATTTTAAAGAGGTGCGTCATTTTCACATACTTCTTGCACATAGTACAATTCCAAATTCAATTGGGCTCTTCTTGCCATCCAAGTTCCGCTACACAATTTGGGTTGGCCTAATTGTCCCAATTCATGTCTTGAAATTTGTTCTTCTTACTGTTTTTTGATGGTTGACCGCGAGGTATAATGACTTTGATTAAAATGAAAGGAATTGATGACCAAGTTCACAATAATTTTTGCAATTAGCAAACGTAGCACTTCACAATTACACTAAGCTGATTTGGAGTTCCTCATAGCCCAACAATTTTTGAAACTAAACTACGTGAAGCAGTTTAGTATCCAAGCACAATTATTCATATACCAAATCAAAAAGGGCACGCAAAGCCATAGATTCACATTGGGCACTAGTTCATCCACTCCAAAAAGGAAATAATTGTGAACAAATGAATTGTTTGCCGTCCTATTTATGCAGTCTGACGATAGACAAGCCAAGGCAGACGCATACATTGGCATTGCATGGCCTATAGGCAGACAACCATATCCAGCAATAAAAAAACATCGTCCATTGGATTGGATTTGTGGACAAGCAAGCACATTTGCAGGCGGACGGGCTGATTGACAGGCGGAGATGTCGGCAAACGGGCGGGTGAGCGGGCAGATGGACGTCTGGCCAACAATTTATGAGGTTAGACAGGATTTTTAAGGAACAACAAAGAGTGAGCTGGGGAGCTATATTGCCTTGTGTTTATGGAGTTCACTGACCAAATTCTAAGAATTCTCAAGGAAGTAGTTACAATTGAAGAAAGTCATGCTCAATTGAGGATAGAGCATGACGACTTGGAATGGGAGTTGGAGGTGTTGAAGATAGGGAACTAGTACAAGAAGGGTCTGCAATACAAAATACCGGAGTTGCTTGGAATTCAAGAGAGCAATCAACTCTTTCTTCTTTTTGAGAAGGAGAAAACAATGGAGAAGTCCAACACTTGTTTTGTAAATAACTGTAAAGCTTTTCTTCAATTGAAGCAAAAATTGGAGGAGGCAAATAACAAAATGTCGTTCTTGAGTCCAACTTGGAATGAATAATACAAGTGCAAGCCATGGATGAAAGCAAGCTTGAGAGTGGATTAGAATCTTGATGGTTGGGGTGGATACTAAAACTCTAAGACAAATCTTTATTAATATCCCAAATAATGAAGGGGCTCAAATCGCTTGCAATGAAGTCAAACGATGAATGCAATGACATTGAGGTCTTTTTAAAGAGGTTCAAGAGCAACTTGGAGAAAAATCCGTGGGGGTCTAAAAGAATTATATGTTGGAAAAATACAAATGCCATGTTCAACTGTTTGAACTACTCAAAGAATGGAAAAGTTAAAGACATTGATTGGACCTTGGAAGTAGAGGAAGGATGGGTCCCTTACCAAACTCTCAACACACATCAAGAAGAAAGAGAAGACAGTTGTGCGTGGTTTTGATGCAGGTCATAAAATGTTGGAGGATATTTGTAGCCTTTGCCAAGAAGGTTTTGGCCTTAGATTGTACAAATTGTTTGGTCTTTTAGAAGTTATGTCCCCCGGTCACGAATACAATAGATATATCCTTCCACTAGACCACAGGCCATACAAATTTCAAAATTACCAATATTGGGGGAGATCTCTAGTTTGGATTCATAAAACATACATTATATAGATACATGCACTATACAAGCAATTTGAGAAACTGATAGATTCATTTATGTGGATGATCCAAAACAGAGAGGTGGAGTTAAGGGCCCATTCAATCGACATTGGCGAGGCTCGTGAATTGTTTTGTCGTAGCATAGAGGGGCATTGGAGCGTGCAACGTGATAAATTCTTCCAATTTCCAAAGAAGCAGGTAGCAAACAAGAGAAGGTGATAAATGGATAGAGGTAGCGCCTACAAAAGAGTTCAGCAAACAATATGTAGCATACAACCATGTTTTGATAGATAGGGCCTTCTTCTTGTCAAAGTTGGAAGAAGCTATAGAAGTTTGTACTCTCGTGGAAGTAGATGAAAATCAAAAACAGGGGATTCCTTAGTAGAGGTAGCCGGGGCGTTTGATAAAAAGATCAAGGACATCATTAACTAGTAGAGGACGTTTCTATTGGAAGGAGAAACCAACGGAACCATGTTACAAATCAAAGTGATGACGAATTGGTCAATGGGATAGTCCTTCGAGTGGAGTCTACTTTGAAAGCCTTGAAGTTAAAGTCCATGGATTTGATTCAAAAATGAAACAAGAAACAGAAGGTGGAATATGATGATGACTACTCTCCAGAAACAATACAATAATTTTGCATGGTTGACCATGCTACTAAATGTATACATCAGATTAGCCATGAAAGTCATGAGGCCATGGTTTGCCGAGAAAGTCTAAGAAGCGCCACTAAACCACCTCATTGCAATAACAAGGGGCCATCTTATGTTTTTGGGAGAGGATAGCGATGGCAAAATGAAATAGACATGAACATGTGGGTATGTTTCAAATTTATGATAGAATTCTATGTGTTGTATGGATAATAAAGGGAGTGAATATCATTAAAGAACTATACGTATGATATGTTTTGACTTTTGATTGATTGACTTTCAAGATATATGTATCTAAAGAATTTATTATATATTTATATAGTTATATATACCTACGTATGTACAATATGATTTGATGTGCTATGCTTTCAATTTTAGCTATTTTGGGTTTCATCTTTTTGCTGATTTTGATCCTTGATTACTCTTATGGTTATGTAACGAGTATTTCATATTAATCTCTGAAGGTCTTGCTCCATTTTGAAATGGTCAAACTTCCTTCTCAATTGAAGTTGACCTTCTAAATTGTGTTGAAACCAAAACCTCCTATTTTTATTATTTGAAGATATGAATTGCATATAACTATGAGAATTTTAAACATTTATTTAACCCCTATAGGACCAAGGCCTTTTCTCCATCAAATCATATTAAAATATGTCACTTCTATTACAAAAAGCAAAAAGCTTTGAAATCTATTTTCTTTTGCATATCTAATTCAAGGATCTTATATAAGACTAATATAAGAATGTATGCAAGAAATTTCAGAAACTTTGGCCACATAGATTGCGAGATATTTGCATCCAAAGTGAGGAAAACAAGTTTTTTTGAACCTTGCTTGACTAGATTTTTTGACTTTGCATCTTTTTAAATTAAATTTTTGTATTATCAATTCTGATTTTCTAAATGTGTATGTTGAGACCTTAAGTTGAGAATCTAGGAAAAAAAATTCAAGAAAAAAGCACTTAATGTGTATTCATTAAAAAAAATTAAGTAGAAGTAGATTGAAGATTGAAGGAAAAACTAAATCATTAATAGTTCTATAATGAAATTGAAATACATTAATACCAAGGGTCATATTGTTCTAGTCAGCAAATACAACCCTGTTTTACAATTTTTTTAGAAAACTGTCAAAATTACATTAAAAAATGAATCCTATGAGTTATTTTTTGAAGAGATGCTTAAATTGCCCCCCAAAAAAAGATTGTCCATAACTTTCTCATTACTGGCCCAAGTAGAGTAGTAGAATGAATTACAGCTTCAAATGTAGACAAAAATATGAATTTCTAAAAAAAAAGTTGAGAAAAAATTATTTTGATTTTTTCTGATTTTTTTGAGCTATCGTCCAGCCCGGCCGTTGTAGCCAACCGACCTAGCCGTTGCATCAGCGGTAGTTGCCCTATTCGTCTACCAAGTCTATCCAACTGTTGGGATGAAAATGCAAATTTTGTTTCCCTCGCCAACGATCACCTCAAGTTTTTTTGCGTTGAAGACAATAAGTGCGAGATAGATGTCATTTTCAAGTATTCCTGAGGATCTGCACATTAGGATTTCCAAGGGCTAGGCACTGCAAATTTATTTGTGTCCCTTGCTTGGTAATGCATAGTATGGTGGAAGGGGAAGCCTTGATTTTCAAGGCTTTGTGCATTCGGTGGTTTTTTGATTGTGAAGTTTCTAAACACAGTGTGTAGTGCATGCGTTTTGAATTTGTTTCAAAGATAAAAAATTTGAACAAGTCAGTATGAGCAAAGACTTTTCCACGTGGTATGGGGTCATGGAAGTGGATAAAGTACAATGGAAGGCTTGCGAGTGTGTGTTCAACAAGAAAGTGATGCGTATGTTGAGTCACCTAAGATATGAAGGCACCTCAGGTTCTTATGATACCGGTGTTAGCTTATGCTCGTGTATGACATCTGAAATAAAATTTCTATTTGTTTTTTGCAATGGGACATTCCCATAAAAACATGTTGTGGACAAAGTGGATGGAAACAACATGCCTATGTCGAGAAGTGATCTATCAAGCGGTTTAGACACACCGCATTCTATATAAGAAGATTCATGCACAACATTGAAAGAATTTGTTTGTGTAGATTCTAAAGTAATCCCAACTAAGGAAACATCTAGTGAAGGGGGGACTAAAAGGGCATCAAGAAGTAGGCCTTCAACATAGAGTAGGCTATTAGATGGCTTTCAAGAAAAAATAAACAAAAATTACATACAACATGGGCCCATTTTTTTTTATGCAATAAGTATATTGTTTTCTGTAGTCCGGAATCCAGCCTTCAAAAAAGCAATGAAGATGACGATTGAGTATAAGAGGTCCTACACTTCACTCATACCACAATCTACGACATAAATTGCTTCAGCAAGCAAAGTCAAATCCTGTGGGAAAGTTGCATCACATGATCGAAGATAGCGTGAGGAAGTTTGAAGCAACATTGTCCATTGATGGATGGAGCTTAGTTACAAACCGCCCATTGATAAATGCCATGCTCATATTTGCAACTGGTGAATAATTTCTTGGATCGGTGGATACAAATGGGAAAAAAAAATAACAATGTATGTGGCAACTATTTTGGAAGAATTCATAGAGCAAGTGGGTCCCACAAATGTGGTGCAAGTGACTGCAAATAATACTATTGTAAATCTAGGAGCATGAAATTTGGTATCTAGTAAATATCCAGAAATTTTTTTCCAAGGATGCATGGTACACGCCTTAAACTTGTTGCTAAAAGATTCGGGGAGCCAAAAGTGGATCAAGGAGTTAGTGAAGGATGCCAAGGTTGTAGTCAATTTCTTTAGGAAAATGCACATGCCACTTGCTATATTTTGGAAGTTCAAGACAAAGTATAGTTTGTGGAAGCCATTGAAAATAAGGTTTGCCTTCTATTTATCATGATTGACGGGTTGTTGGAGGTGAAGAATGTAGTCAAACAAAGTAAGATGGACCTACAATTGATTATTTATGTGAACACAATGGATGATAGCAGAAAAAGTAAATCATGTACAAAGTCTTGGTCAATTTAAAATATTGTTGTGGCCAAGTATTCTTGGAACCATTGCAATAATGTGTGGAAATTGACTGCCCCAATTGTATTTGGTCTATGTAATTTGGATGCAAAGATCCCATGCGTGGAGAAGGTGTTGCACATTATGCAAAATTAGAGAAATATGTCTTTGGTCTAAAAAGAGCACATTTTTGTTTGGATGTTGATTGGGCAATACCACTGGAGAATTCATTTTTCAAATGACCCAAGATGGAGGAGACAGACCTACATTGTGCAGGAGCTTTCTTGAATCTGTACTTTTTTTACCATATAGAACCAGCCTATGATCAAGATGCAATAGATGCATGTAAGCTTGTTATAATGAAAATATGTGATCCTAAAGCATAAGCGAAGGTGGTGAAGGAATTTGTAGCCTTTTGACATAGTGAACCTTCGTTCTACAATATGTTGGAGCCTGATGAACAAATGTTGTTGGCACATGCTTGGTGGGATTTTGAAGGTGCATGTGAAAAGCTCATTGCTCCAATTGCCAAGAGGATATTGGCCCAACTAGTATCATTATCTTTGTGTGAATAAAACTGGAGTAGCTACTCTTATATTCACAACAAATTTCTAAACAAATTGACAATAGAGAAGGCAACGGTCTTGGTGTATGTATACACCAATTCCAAAGTCGTGGCCGCATCAAAGGATAAGGATGAGAAGAAGTGGTCTTATGACAATGTAGAATCTAAGGAGTCTGAGGGGGGTCTGATTCAGAAGACGAGGATGATAGGATTTACCTACTTGACGGAGATGTTGAAAACAATGACATGCAGAATTCACATGATAAAAGGTATCACAGCCCCAACCGTAGCAATGAAGAGTTTGGAAGCAATGGTAGATATATATACGAGTTTCTATTGGATGAGAATAATAATGGATATTGTGAAGATGTACCTTTGATAGCCAGATTTGTAGATAGAAGTGGATTCATGAGTAGCGAAAATATTATATCTAAAAAGGAGGATGTTTACATGGAGGAAGAAGAGACCAATGAGACAATGCTTCCCAATGGTGGGACCAGGGGATCAGATGAAGTTATTCAGATTCCCGTTTCTCCGTCCACGGGAGGGGCACGGGAGGAAAATAATGACAAACAAAACAAGGATGGAGGATGTCATGTGAAGGTCCAACCGAATGTGCGCAATGCAAATATTCAATCCATTGGCGCATTGGCAAGCAAAAACAGTGGGAAATCCACTATAGAAAATGATAAACCAAATAAAGTAGAAAAGAATGGTAATCAATATTTGGTAGAGCCTATAAGCCCAATTTTTGCCAACAAATGTAAAGGCAATCCTAAACTCATGCAAAAACCACAAGTGCCACCACATAGCATTCCTCCACATGCCCTATTTACAAGTAGTAGCAAAACTTGGGATGGTTCAAGGAGCTCAGGATTTGGAAAACAACTTGCCAACATTCCAAAAGAGAAGGAGGCTTCCATCAATCAAAGTCACACCCTATTTTCATCCACTGATGATGGAAAAGATGAGACATTGGCTACAATGTTGCTTTAGTGTACTTCTCGCAATGTATCACCACAATGCAACAAAAATTCAACCCTTACATTGCAATATTTGAATGCAATGAAAATAACTTTCATAGAAGGCCCACATTTAAGAAAACAGAGGTCATTGAAGGCACTCAAGGCAATAAGAAAAGAGTTATACAACCTTTTGCAATTTCCTTAAACAAAAAACAAAATGTGGATAGAACCACCCTTGATGTATGTGTGCCTGTTGTACAATACCCGGCAAGTCTCATTCGTCCACCCCTAGTGCAGCTGAAATTCAGCAGTGACCCTGTAACTTGGAAATGACACCAGAGGCTCAAAAATCCATGGAATTGCAAACCTTAAATTGGATTTGGAAGATAATAAAGTCTAGTTTCATGGTATAGTCATTTATTACATTGAAATAGTCAAAATATACAACAATAGAGCATTTTGTGGCACACTATCTACCATCTAGTACTACTGCCCCCCGCATTAATCACAACCTTCATCTAGTGAGGCATGCTAGCAAGGAGAATTTCAAGAGTCTCCATGGATATAGCTTCCTATGCTTGCTCAATGCTTTTGATCAATTCACCTTTGTTGTTTGGCTTGGTCTCTTTTTGTACAAAGTCTTTTAGAATCATCCACACATTCTCTATGGGATTCAAGTCCGGTGAGTTTGAAGGCTATGTAATCTTTTTGATCTTATAAGCTTCTCGCCATTGTTTGGATAAGTTACTACGATGCATTGGGGCGCCATCCTCCATGAGGAAAAGACTTTGAGGATCATGATGCATATGGAAAAGACCACTCAATCGACCCTTGTACACAACATCAACAAAATCAACACTTGTTTGCTTATCGAATGGCATAATAACAATGGGGCACTTCTCATAACCTATAAAAGCACCCCAAATCATGACAGATGTGTGGCCGGATTTGAAAATAGGTGCTAAGCAATCCCATGAATAACGTTCGTACGGTCGTCGCCAAACCTTCACTTGCCGGGAATTTTTGCCTATCTCAAATGAGGCTTCATCTATCCATATTATATTCATCCAATCTGATGTTTTCCAAGATTGATATTTTTTGGCAAATGCCAATCTATCAGCCTTGTGCTTGTCATTAAGAAATGGCTTCTTTGTTGCAACACGGTTACGAAATCCAATACATTTAATCTCCGTCCTTTGTGTACGCTCAAAAATTTTCGCGGTCATCTTCTCTATAATGAAAACAAGTGGAATGCGTTTATTTTGTGTAAGAATGTGTCCTAATTCCCTTCTATCTCAGTCAGTTATTTTGCAATGTCGACGTACAACCTTACGAGTGACCATTGTTCCGTCATTGTTGAATTTCTTCAAAACATATTCAACAGTGGAACAAGGCATGCCTAACTCTGTTGCAATGCTCCGTAATGACATCCTTGAACGACTCAAGCTGACTATGACACCTTTTTCTTTGGTGCTCAAACGATGACCTACCATTTTTGCACAATCTTCAATACAAGAAAACGAACTTGAAAATACAAATGAACCTAATTAAATAAATAATAATGTATAACCTGCAAGGAACATCCTAACACAATTTTATCAAGACTGCTATTTGTATAACATGATTTGTTTGCCAAAAAATAGTTTGATAGATTTCCAAATTGTCTTCAAATCATGCATTTCGAATTCTAGCCATCAATCACAATAAATACAGATGCGCACAGGAATTGAAATTGGCCTAATTTTGAAGCATTCAAGAAATGAATTAACACTCTCAATCTACAGATCTCCAAATGATACAAGCATTCTTACCTACGCGTGATTTAAGCACTCCAAAACTTGCAAACTTCACTTGAGGACACAAAAGCCAACCTTTGCATTGAAATTGCTGTCATTCACAAGATTTCAGAACAACTGCATAACAATAGAGGATTAAATTCGCCTAGAGAGAGAAACAGGAATTAGAAATCCACACATTCAACATCTCCTACAACAAAATTTGTGTTGATTGAATGCATACACAAGCTTCATTTATACAAAGTTTCAACTAAAAATGAGCAAATGCATGAATTCCATGTGCATCAATATTTCTAGAAGCTGTGCATACAAGTTGCCACTACAGTGACACTTGTTTGTTAATTTTGATTTTTTATGAAGATTTTTCAAGTATCTCATTAATTGCTTAATGACACATGTTGTAAGACTACTAATCCACCTAATGTTACTAATTAGAGCTCTTGAATTGAAGAGGTGGAGAATTGGGAGCGTTTCAAAGTAGCCTGAGTACCACTTCAGAGAAGCTAGTTTCGGTGTGCTGGACGAATGAGATTTGCCAGGTATTGTATAGAGCAAAATGAAACCGATCTTATGCCTTAGGGAAGAGAATAGAAAAGCCATATGGAAAGTAAAAAAAGAAAACATAAAGGGCAAAAGAAAGAAACCATGCACATCTAGAGAAGTACAAAAAGGAGGTTTTACACTTCTAGACTTTTCATCAAATGATATAGAAGACACACCTGATGATGAAGACAATGGGTAGCAAAAAAGATTTGAGAGTAGTAGGACAGAGGTGAAAGGAGATGATGATTACTATCCTTAGAGAATATTTAAGGGACTAAGGCTTAGGTATTCATCTACTCATATTACATGTGTCACGCGCGTAGTTAGCGCATAAGTATCTTTAACACAAAAATGTGGTAAAATGACACGAGTTATCGTCCTAGGGAATTCTAGTATGTTGTTTCAAGTTTCGAGTATCCGGTATCGCTTTCCAAACACCCAAGCAATCCGTTCAACCTATTGCTTCTCTTCCGGAAACTAGTGTTATCCGGATTCTAGTCCGGATCCGTCCTCTTCCGAAATCCAATTCTAGATCTCCAAGTAACTGGTTTTAGATGCCCCTGTTTTTACCCTCAAGGGGTCCGTTATTGATCTTTCCGAGAGGTTGGGACTTACCACTCTTGATTCTCACTCTCTCTATTCTTATCAAACAAACCAAAATCCAGCACCAAAGAATTGTATTGTAATAGCAGTGGAAGAAATCCATACCCTCACAACCTTCCGGATGACCTATCCGGAAAGCAGGTCACACAAGGCCGTGTTAGGTGGGTATTAGTACACTAGACCCATGCAATTTTGGCAAAACCCTATTGTACTATTTTGAACTCAGAGTACTAATTAGTACTTTATATACTTCTGTGCAATTTATCTCTGTCGTTGGTTTTGGATCGTCAAGGAGTAATTAGCTGTGAAATATTTGGTGGGTTTATTTGAAAGAATGTGCCAGGGCTGTGGCAGACCATAAAACACCGCCAAGCTTCTAAATTTAAAGCAATATTCCTCTGACCAAAGTAATAAATATACTAAAAGTATTACTGTTGTCAAAAGGACGTAATGGAGCACCCAATAAAATGTAATGGAAAAATAAGTTTTTTGTGAATTCCACCTGCCGCCATTGTAGAACTCCCTGCCGCCATCTAGAATCTTCAATTCAATTTGAAAAATATGGATTTTTCAAGTAGATGTCCATTGCAAACCAAAGCTAATTGATTTATAAGATTTCTGCCAAGTGTGAGCTGTAAACACATAGTTTAGAGAAGATTCCAAGGCACGGCCCTTCTTTATCTTAGATGCAAAAAAGAAATCAGTACTTGAACTTTCCATGACCAAGAAATTTGTACTTTTCTCTAAAATAGTACACTGTGATTTTTTACTAGTAATCCAAAAAGTACAAATTTTTCCCACTGAACTTTATTTTTCAAGAAGCAAATTGTACACACGGGCTCTTCACTTGTATAATGTCTAGAGTACCAAAAAAAATTTGGAATAAAAAGCTTCTAAGTTCTAGTTATAACAAGCACAAAGTCATGTTGTCCTAAAAAATGCCTTTGTGACCTAAAAAAGTACATGGTCTAGCATACTTATACCCAAGTCCTCCTTACTATAACAACGGATCAAGAATTTCCGGAACTAAGTGCTAACTTCCTAGCTATCGATTGCTCCGGAGGTTGGCAGACCTTCTGATGGTTGGAATATCTTCCTCTGGCGGTTGCTTATCTCCGCATGGAATCCTCCCTGGACTTCCGGACTCGCACCCACACCCCTTTTGGGCTTCCACCGGATCACCGCTCCGGCAAATTAAAGGCACCATGCACAGCTCCTCACTCACAAGTCTAAACTCTTCCATCAAAACACACTTAAACTCATTCGTCAGTTAAGGAATCCGGACTCCCCCTTGCACACCTTCATTTACAAACTAGCATACAACCAAAATATAAATGCGATATGCAAGGAAATGATCAAATTGATCTCCGGAAAGCTTCGATTAAATGACAAGAAAAGGGAATGACAGGCCAACAAGCCGGCCTACCCTTAAAAACCAACGAAAAGCAGCCAAATGGCCAACAGAAAAGTCCGGCCAAACGGGCCAACTACAAATCCGGTCAACGGTCTAACTACTCATTCCGAACAAACTGAAAAGCCGTTGAGAACCTAAAAGTCCGGAACAACGGGTCCCACATCCGGATTACCCATTCCAGAAAGTACTAATCGGACAAAATCCTAACTAACAAAACAGCAACCCGAACTAGTCACTTGCTTGCTTTCTTCGATGAAGATCCGGCCCTCAAGGCTGCAGCAAGCGTCTTTTGGACAAGCTTCTTCGACGGGGTCCTCTTGATTGTGGACCGAGCCCAAATTTGGGGTGGATTTGACTCTGTTTCTGTCTCTGACTGGGAGTGGGACTCGGCTAATTCCTCTTTCGTCTTCTCAATCTCTGTCGGCGTCAAACCTTGTATTCTTCTCAAACATTGTATTCTTCTCAAACATTGTATTCTTCTCAAACCTCAAACTTTGTATTCTTCTGTCGCGTCGTCTTGGTTTCCGTGAGGTTGACGAAGTTGCTCGCCAAATTTTCAGGGGGAGGAGTGGACTGCATGTGATTGAACCTTTTCGGATTGGTCCTGGTTGAGTTCCACATAGTTGCTGCAACCACGATTTTGGCTTACGTCTCGCCAGTTTGAAGAGGGGAAACATGTTCACCACCGGCTGTCTTCCGGACAACTCATCCAGACTAGTGGTCTACGTTCTCGTTTCCTTGGTCGTCCCAGTGTTATCCGGAAAGGTTACCAGGTGTGTCTAGATTTTTGTACTCCTTCTTTTATCAGACGATGCTCCGGCATCCGGTGTATCTTGAAACTCTCCTCCCAACAGGTCCGGGAACATGGCTTGGTCCAATAGAATGGGGTCAAGGCTTCCGATCAACTACCGCATTTCTTCGAGCATTCCTTCAATTCAGGCCTTGAAGTCGGTCAGAATGTTTACTACCTTGGTTCCGGAGATGTGGCCTTGCATCACCATCTTGGTGTTCCACAGGTGGGCCCTTGAAATTGTGTTGGCGGGAAGGTCTACCAGCTCCTTCAGCTTCTGGACCAAGGCCATCGCCTCCATCGCCTTCCGGTTTGCCATGTGCATCTACCGTTCCGACCAGACGTGTTGGTTCCGATAATGATTCCGCTCTTCTGGCAGAATCTGGATCTGGATGTGTAGTTGTTAGATCTCCTCCGGATCAAGTCTCCATTTGATGGCGTCAAGGATCTCTGCTTTGTCCTTCACTCCCAGTTTGATACATACTTCCCGGACAAGTGTCGCCATCCAGTCATTCACCGTCTTTGTGGCCCTCAACCAGTGAACGGCGGTCTCAACCGGATCTGATCCCGGAATTGGACTTTCCGGTTGGCCGGATCCTCCAGCTTTGTGCTTCCCTCGTGCGCCCCGGTCGGTAGATTTCTGGCGACTGGATCCGGCCTTATCCGGAGTAGCATGGAAGGCTTCCGGAACTTCATCTTCCTCCGACTCTGGCTCCTCCGGTTCATCTTCTAGAAGCAATCCGTACTTGAGGAGGTTCTCCCCTTTTTGGTGCATCAGTTGCTCCGGCTCGCTCAGGGTCTCCTGGCGATGGTAGATGTAGAAAAGGTATGGACTAATAGGGCTCAACTTCCTCCCAGCAATAGTCTTGGCTAACTTATCCACTATAGAGTGGATAAGTCCACCCCAGTTTACAAATCTCGTAGCCGGATTTGTCCTATCCCCTAGAGCCCCAAATATGGTGTTCGCCACTATTATCGTAACCCGAGTAGGCTTCTCCAAATATAGGATGGGGATCAAGAACTCTAAGAGTTACTGATCCTAGGGGATGATGCAGTCGCTTGCCGCATACCCCTCTTTTGGGTCGGCTGAGTTCCGGAATCTATCCGTCGCGTACTTCTCTGTCCGACTAGCCCATCCGGCCCCTCTATCCACCACAAAGTAGGTTCCGGTCCAGAGTTGGTGTCCATGCTTTTGGGCAACCCCTTACTGTCAACTGATATTGATTGGGAACTCCGTAAAAAAGTTCCTCAATCATCCCCTCATTACGGATATTCCATGACCTGTGCAGAAATCCAAGATAGCCCATGGCTGTCAGATCTTCCTCTAACTCCCGATGGCGATCCGGATTGTACGGAATTATCGGGCTGACATTCCAAGCGGTTATCCCCGGTTTCCAATTTGGCTTGGCTTAAGGCATAGTTTCCGTCATTTTAAACACACTCGGATGCGCGTTGCACCGGCCTTTCTTTCTCTTCCTATCACGATCCTATCTCACCACTCTTTCACTCACTAAGCGTACTTGCGAAGAACCGTAGAGAAAAGAGAAGGAATGAGAATAGCAGCGGGGTTTAAATAGTAATTGAAACCCTAAGTTCCCGGCCCAACGGAGTTCCCGTAAGTTTCCTAGCCGGACCCCCTTACAATCCGAAACTTCCGACTTTTGGGCTATTGGTTTCGGAACACTGTTTTACCTTAATTACCATTTTAATCTCCCTAGGAAAGAACTCTTTTTTACTTCTGATTTCTAATGTCTAATTTCCTACACATAAGCAAAAATTTCAAAATATTTCTACTATTTGTCTCTATATTATGCATTATTTTGAGGTTCCGAATGTTATATATCGCCACAATATGTACAAATACCATGTACTAACAAAAGTTTGTTTAAATCTTTTATTGTGGTACTATTACCGTACTTGTTGATGTTGTAAATACATTTTTGGTTTTCAATGGTTTGCAAAACTAAATAGAAATTGAATAAAAATTAGTTGTGTATTTATTTTCTTGAATGAAATATAGTAAATAGTAGTTGGACAGTATAAAATGCTATAGCATTTGCTTTGGGGTCGTCTTAGTTTTAGTATTGCAATTCTTCATGTTCACACTCACCTTCATCACTTCAAAAAATTTCAAAGAAATTATTTTATTCCACGTAATCCTAAAGCATACATGAATCTTGCATGCATACACTAGTAGAAAACGCAGGAATTTTGACAGAATTTTGTTGATTTGGTCGTGTTGTCCCGGTCACTGTTTTGTTGATTTCAACAAAAATCTGTTGATCATAATGTTATGTTTGATGTCCAAAAAATTTGACGTCCAAATTTTAGACGTAAAAAAAAACACGGGTTTCTTATAGTGTGAGGACATCAACCTAAAGGATGAGGAGCCTCTAGTGGATTGTAGGGCAAAGAAGACAAAATTGGAGCCAATTTCTACATCAATAGCGATAAATTTACCAGCACCCCCTCATCCACAAGAAACACCTCCTTAAGATCAACCTAGCTAATTGTCGCAACCAGAATTTTTGGTTTTTATTTGTTTATCTAGAAAATGGATCGGAAACTATTAGCTAGTATCCAGGTTCCGTTTAGAAACAGAAGAGAACGGAAAATTAAGAAAGACATTAAAGTAGTGGAACAGTTGGAAAGAATCCGGTCCTAGCAGTGATAGCCAGGAATCGGAACCTTGTCCGGAAGTGTTATAGGACCGATTAGGGTTAGAGAACCAGATTAGGGTTGGACCGGAATAGTGGGGCCCAACCGGAAAAAGGTCATTTTAGGTCACAAAGAGTATATAAGGCCAGGACCAGTTCAGTTACGTCTCTTTTCCAAACGCTGTTTGGTGAGTGTATGTTCTTTGCGCTCCTCGTTTTCAGCTCGTGGTGTTGGTTTTGCGCGAGTGTGTGTGTGTGAGGGAGGCGGACGCGTGTTAGAATTGTGTGCAAAGTAGATTTTCGTATGCGCACCGACTTCTGTGAGGTTTTCCGGTTGAGATCGGTGAGAGAAAGTAAGGACGGGACGTGCAGCTAGGAGTGGGTGAGGTAGAATCAGAAAGGGACTGGCTTCATCTAGTCTGTGTCCATGCCGCAGCTTAGAAAACATAAAGCAGGGGCGTCTACGCCAGACACTATTCCGGTTAAACTCCGGAAGGTCATTCCGGTCCTACCCTCAACGGAGGAAGAAGAAGAAAAAGCAGAGCCCAAAAGTCCTTCTTTGAAGCGTAGAGTTGCCTTGTAGATAGGTTAGTTTTGTAGAAGTAGGATAGGATTGGAACGGATCCGGATGTGTAATCCGATCCGGTAGTGTTAGGACAGATCCGGATAACAGGATCCGGAAATGCGTTAACTTTTACAGGCACTATTGCCTTTTTGTATTTTTGGATGTTCGAGAGTGTATATAAGTCAGTCCCTGAGCTGGGGACTGGGAGTCTTTCCTTTGCATTTTTGTTGTGTCTTCCATTTTGCTCTCTTGTTGTGTGTCTCTCCCAAGCGTAGCAGGGTTGTATGAGAAGGAATTAGGGAGGCGCGAGCGGTTTTGTTTGGGGATTTCTCCCCTTGGTGTCTTATTTCTTGGTTTGAAGTGCATGCGAGCGGATAGGAGAGAGTTGGGAGTGAACTTCAGTGCCTCAGCACGTCTAGAGTTTTAGATTCCGGGTGAGAAAGCCGTTGTTAGGCTAGGCGGGTAGGGAGGGATTCCTTAGTTGCGCTAGAACTCTTGGGTGGGAAATCCGGTTGAGTGTCCGTTCTCCTGTGAGGTCTCACCATCTTAGTGATAAACGGAAGATCTCTAGTTGATGTTGGAACGATAGGGCGCACTTGTAACCACCTTAGCTTTGCACGGATTAGGATTGGCATCAAGGTCGTTGTAGTATTGAGAGGATCGTACGGAGGCTCTTTGCGTGACCTGCAAACCGAATTGCTATCTGGATTGTTGTGAAGGATCAAACTGGATCCGTGTTAGTCTAGGAGAGTAGAGATTAGGAAAGTGGGTCTTCAGCCACTATAAGTCACGGAAGGTGTGGTGGGCCTACCACTCTCAAAAGCAAGCGGCGACCCCTCTGATGGCTAAACAGAGGTAAAACCAAACCGGATAAGAGAGGAAATAGTTGTGAGTTGTCTAGAGCGGATTGGTCTAGACGGATACCAGGACCGGAAGGGATATGATCCTGGGGTTGTGTTGGATTCAATAACCGGAAGACTAGTTGGAATCAGAAGATAGAAAATCCGGTCATTAGTTTTCTGGGTGTTTGTGTTTCCGATTTTAGGAAGAGGACCGGAAAAGACGGATTTTACTACTGACTTGGCTTAGTTCGTTAATAAGGCTAGATACTTCACAGAATCTCGTGGGTTCGATCTTTAGAGTCACTTAGTTATACTCTAGGGTGATTTTTGTGAGTATAATGGAAAATTTACCTATCCTGTGCTGCGACACTAATAATGGGTGCTTGGACAGTGATGCCAAGCTAATTCAAGGCACCACCTTCATGGCCTACTAGGCCGCGTCCTTCATTGCTAGTAGCGTGGCAAGGTGCACAAGGAGAAGCATCGACAACCTTCTATCAAGAGACCAAGGAACATCTATTGAGGCGGAAGAGGCACAATGGGAACATATGACCTTGGAAATTGACAACAAGCCATAGTGGGAACAAAACCAAAGGGTGTGTTCATGTTAGAGGGTAGAGAGCTTGATGCTACCTATGAATGGAAAAGTGCATGGAATGCGGCTCTTCGAAATTCTATCCCTAGAATTATAGACATGAGCATGGTGGACTGGTCGCAACAGAAGCTAGCTAGCCTAAAGAAACTCAGAGATGCACTAGACAACAAATTTGAGTACATTGGACGTCCCTTCAACATGGTAGGATATCGCACTTCATTCTGAAGGTATCTAAAGTCCAAGAGTTTTGTCTCAAGGTTTGTTGGTTGAAAGGACATTAACAACCTTTTATGATCTTTGGGTCCAAGTTAATCGCTCTATTGATGTTATACTTTACAAATACTAGAAACTAGTTGTAAGTTCTAATTTGTAATCGAAAGAGCTATAGATAAGATGACCTATTTAACTACTCTCGGACTTTTAGTCGAATCTCGGACTATGTAAAGCTACTATTATTTGAGAGGTCTTTGGATATTATGAAGAAGAGTTGGATTTAGGGTATGTTTGGAGATAAAAATATAAGTAGAAATGAGTACTTGCATTATTACGCCCATTTTTCATGTATTTTCTGACAAGTTGGTGAGATAAGACATTGTAAGAGCCCTCGACGATTGTATGGCAACACCAAAAATTAGGGATTCATTGTCGTGGCAACAAATCACTAAATTTTCTATAATTTTAGAAGAAATAGTTCTTGGGGTTGCCTAAGAGCTCCAGGGATCTCTAGAATTGATGCTCGCAATATCAAGGAAGCGTTTTTGAAATGATGGTTCACACTTAGTATACATCCACAAAGCTTAGTAGGTATGCTAGACACATTGTTCGTACTCGAGAAAATGAATAATGTGGTTTTTGAAAGTTTCTTAAGACAATCTTCCAAACATACAAAATGAGAAGTTGCGTGCAAGTATTGACACTTGGTAAGGTCAAATCAAATGGTTCAATGAATAACGGAGGTGGATTCACCTCATTTTACTCCCCTTGATGCTATAATACACAAACAAGTTCCATTCAAAGCAAATGTGGGCATTTCCTACAATATCCAATCTAATCTACTTCACGAAAGCGCTCCCCCTTGAGCTTTAACTCTGGTCCTTCATAGTAGGGACGTGCCAATTGCACAGGATCTACATCATTCGCTACCCAAATGCATGGTCTTATAACACACGGACGTTTCCTATTTAAAGGATCCAACTTAAGCATTACAACTTTCTCATGCCAAAGAATCGGTCGCACACAAGGACTACGTAGGAGACTATTCAAAATCTCAATACGGTCTGGATAAGGCTCTTTCAACTCGAATGGGTTGTTAACACCTGAAACAAATAGAAGCCCCTTCAAAATCTCCCGCGGGAAAAGACGTTGAAGAAGCACATTCAAAGTTGAAAGCCTCATGCACGACCAAATGCCTACATGCAAGTTTCGAACAAGATGCAAGAATAAGTCGTAGATGCCATTCTCTAAGACGATACGCTGAGGGAGATCCGCAACACACCCTTTAACGCACAGAGCACCTGTAAAGACGACAAAAATTGCGTCCTACCCAAAATAAACTCAGCACACTATCAAAACTTGAACGAAAAAGAGCACCAGCAATGATCAAGGGACCTCTCGATCATCGTAAGCTCGGTACAACATCATACCTAACACGTATGAGTACCTCCAATGATCAAGGACCATCCATTAGTCCATTACTCCTGGACAGGTGACAATAACAGAAGACCTAGGACAAAAGATCCACCGCAATGATTGAGGGACCTCCAGATCCACGAGGACAAGGAAAATAACGACTAAACTGACATAGAAGAGCACCCCCAATGATTGAGGGACCACCCGATCCTCGTGGACAAAGACAATATTGTTAAAATATACATTATTCAGACTATACATGTCTAATAGAATAAAATTGCACAGACAAACTAATAGTTTTTAATACCCAATGAAACATACATTCCAAATTCTTATTTAAGGACATATACAATTTTCAAGGACAAAAAAAAATACAAGTGGAATTCCAGTGTTCAGACAGCTTAGCCGTCTGCAGCCTTTAAATTCAACTCTGTCATATTTGTGAAGAAATTTTACAATAAAAAGTTCTTATTACATTCACAATGCGGCTTCTTTTGCAACTATACGCTAGTTCCCATCAATAAACTGATTGCCCAAAAGCGCGTCCAGGGAACCCACGATTGATAAGCATTCCCAAAGACTAAAGACATCCCTTCAAAATGTTCGTTCCCAGCCTCGACAATGGATCCACCGGAATCGCACCATGTGGCAGCGGATGATTCTTGACATACTGCGGGACAGGTTCGTGTGACCTAAAAAGATCGGTAAGCCAAGGTTGAAGGGTACCCGTCAAGTAACAGTCTCTCCTGTCTCCGTCCCATGAACTCGGGAAAATAGCACTGTGACCGTGATTTATGAGGTTCTTAAGTGGACTATCATCAACTAGAAGGACATTATCCACAGTAAGCAATTCCTGATGCTCTAGGAAAGTTCTAAGATCCTTCAGGAAGAAGGGCTTATCCAAATTATTCATATCTCTATAGGACGACTCGATGCACTCATCTTGACAAAAAATGGGGATGTCCTTTGCTTTAAAGGATGTGCTTGACAGAAGCTGATCCATGGCGGACATCACATTGTTTTTCCTCATAGCGCTCCAGATTGCAATGTGAGCATGACGGTAGAGCCAATCAAGGAAATCCCTCGAACTTGGACGCCGCTCAAAAACCTGTCTATTACCTTCACGATATGCCCTCTTCATCAAAACTCCATTGAGGTCAAGGATTACATGATAACGGCATTGTACCTTTCTCGTCGACGGTGGTGTAGCTGATTCTGCAACAGGCACTTGAACAAATGCCTTCATCAATTGCTTCGGGACCAATGTTGGCGCATCAAGCACTTGAGCAACTTCCTGACTCAGTGGATTTGGGACCGGCACTCGCGCAACAAACACTTCAACATCTGCAAGTGTCAGAAAGAATACGAGTAAGACGCGACTTCATGATATATAACCTTGCAGGACCGCTAAGAAGAAAGAATTACAAGTTATACGCAGTACCTTTGGCGCCTTCCTCTTTGGTCCCGTCCCCAACACCCACGACGCTCAAAGACACATCAGAAACTCCACCACCCCTGCCTTGGCCTACATTTGCAAACTCCCCCTGTTCAGATGCCTAGTTAAAGAAGTTCTTGTAAAATAACCAATTTGCGCGCCTTACGGCTTCCATTTCCCTCTGATGCAGAAAATCAAGGGTCGGGAAGAACACTTATTTAAACTCAATAAATTAGCAAAATCTTTCAACGCATACACAAGAGCGACCTTCCTATGCACCTCCTCGACCAGAATGGCCTCAAGCACTTCGTCACTATCCCCGTCTTGGCATTCCGGAGAAACTTCTAATGCAACTGCATGAGCGATTTTGGAAACTGAATCCATGTCCAACCTGGAAGCGGCCCGGGGACTCAGAGGAGGCAAGTCTGTCAAAGTGTCTTGCTGAATGTCGTCTGTCATATCGATCGGGAGATTCCTCGATCCACGCGGTTCCAACTTCGGCACCAGAGGCTCCATAATAGTCACAAGTGCTTCCTTCCTGCACTTAGCAGCCGCTGCCGCCGGCCCTGCTAGCCTGGGCGTCTTCTTAGCGACCTTCTTCCTCTGATTTTCGACGGTAGCTTTCTTCTGCTAGGTCTCCCCGGCACCTTTCTTCTTCCGGGTGTCCGTGGAAGCTTTCTTCGGCTCGGTCCCTGCGTTAACTTTCTTCTTCCGGGTACCCACGGACACTATCTTCTTCCGTGCTGCTGCTGCAATATTCTTCAGTGGCGAGGGATCCCCAGATCCAATGTTCTCTAGGTCCCCTGCGTCTTCAGTCTGCATCGCGTCACCCCCTGATTTTGCTTGATCTGTGTCCTCAGCAACACTCTTCTGCGTCGAGGGATCCCCGGACTTGCTCTTGTTTGCTTCCAAGTCGATGCCTTTCTGCGCAGAAGGACCTACAAAGCCGCTCCTTGGCTTGTCCTTGGTGACATTCTTCGACTTCAGTGGACCCTCGGATGCATTTTTTGCCCTGTCACCTGTGGTGTTCTTCTGGATCGAGGGATCCTTGGACTGGCCCTTCTCCCTGTCCACTGCGCTACGCCTCTGCACGGGCGATTTTGCGAGTCCACTTCTTGTTGTGACTGTGGAAACTTCCCTCTGCGTCGGAGGATCCCCGGATGCACTGTTTGCCTTGTCACCTGCGGCGTTCTTCTAGATCGAGGGATCCCTGGACTGGCCCTTCTGCCTATCCACTGCGCTACACCTCTGCACAGGCAATTCCGCAAGTCCACTCTTTGTTGTGACCGCGGAAACTTCCCTCTGCGTCGGGGAATCCCCGGATGCACTCGTCTCCTTGTCCCCTGCAGTATTCTTCTAGATCAGGGGTTCCTTGGATTGGCCCTTCTGCTTGTCCACGGCGTCATTCTTCGGCATGGGCGGCTCCGCGGATCCACTCTTCGGAGTGGTTACTACAACATTCTTCAGCGTCTTGGTACCCCTAGATCCACTTTTCTCATTGTCCACTACTACACTCCTCGGTGACCGGAAATCCCCCGATGCACTCTTCGCTGTATCTCCTGCCACATTCTTTGGTGTTCGGGGACCCCCTGATGCACTCTTCTTTGTGTCCCCTGCGACATGCTACTGCGTCGGAGGGCCCCCGGATCCATTCTTTTGACTGAGCGCTGCAACGACCTTCTGCGCTGGAGGACCCCCTAATCGGATCTTCCGCTAGCGCTTGCCCATGTTTTCGTCGTCGGATTCAATTTCGCCTTCGTCTGCAGGGGTCTTGGTCGTCAATGATCGCTTTCGGGACTTTCCTGGGTCCTGCAATGGGCTTGCCAGTAACTCTTTGTCAGAGTCTTTGATAAATATTCGATGGATCTCACCACCTTCAGCCTCACCACCTTTGGCCTCATCGCCTTCATCAGCATCGTCAACATCATCTCCAGAACAACTATTCACCCACTTCTCGCTTCTACTGGTTGACGAATTACTCTCTTCCGTCTGGCATACACTTTCACTACATCAGACCTAATTTTTTCATCCAAAAATCGCATATTGTGAATGAATGCCTTCCAGAAACCTGAGATCTCACGCTCATTTAGCAAGGAATGCATACTTACCCTGCTATGGGTGTGCTCTGAGGACTTTTGCGTAGAAACAGATTTGTCAATATCCCCTTCAAGCACTGCGTCACTGTCTTCATTCATCACCGATTTCAAGGTGTCCCAAATTTGCCTCGCCCTCGTCTGAGCTGCCACTATAGCTTCGGCGCCATGCATAACTTCCAACACCTTCACAAGGCTCCAACTTTGAAACACAACTACTGATGGTTAGTCTGCCTCAAACACAGAGGACCGCAACATGGTTTTTTCATTAGTAAATAGAGAAACTTATCAATCCCAGGTAGGTGAACTCCAACCCGCTGTTGACGTTGACAAGCACATAGCCCTCGCAGGTGAGTCTGCCGAATATCGTGAGAGCTGTGCCAATCTTCAGGCACGGGACTTCTAGTCGACGCCAGAAAGAGTGGTAGTCGCCCATGTCGCTAGACTTATACACTTGCTTCAAATCGTCCAATCCAGGGAAGAAACTCTTGAAACATGTCCGCGGATGGTGGCCAACGCTGCTCCTGTAAACAAAAACCACAAGTACATTGTACCCGTCTCCGCCCGCGGATAAAGGGAATCCGTTGTCGGGGCCTGCCATGTAGTTCACAACATGGCAGTCCCACACCTTTGTTCCGTCCTCGTTTCTCCAAGCATCCATGTGAGTCCTCAACCTGTGGCACCCTTCGGCATCAGTGAGGAGAATGGTGGCAGAGCAGGCCGTCACAATCTTGTGTATGGGGTCAACAAGCTCGAGCGCGTCGAACAACCTCCCAATTCTCTGCCCGTCGAGGGTCTTCAACCGACATCCGCTGCCTGGCGCCTCAAACATGAACCACACGTACAAGTGTGGCATCTTCACGCCCCGCCATCCCTTCACGCTAGCGCTTGTCATAATGCTGCAGATGTCCCAGCTGCTCTCGTCCATGACCTTACACAGGTAATGCTCTGAAAAACCTGCTTCGGAGGCCTTCACGGATTCGGCTGCCTCCGACTTATTCATGTAGGCCTTCCACATATCCTTCACTGCCTGGGAGCATAGTTCCGGATTGTTTTTCTTGTTCAGAGCTTTAATCCGTCCCTCCAACCATTACTTCCCAACAGAGGGTTCCCATGCCTTCTTCACCTACAGATTCAACTCTTTCCCGACCAATTATGTGTTCTTCCGCAAACTCATCCCATGCGTATGGTGGATACGAAATATATAACAGATTCCTTTGTGGCAGCAGGACATCCTCGTAGTGGTTTAAGAGCTCTGACTTCATCGCCCTAATCAGCCTCTCTCTGTGACCAGCTTTGGATAAAGAGACTATTCTAAGGCCAGGTTTCACTTTGGTGTTCTTCATACAGACAACTCAGGCCTCCACTTGGTCTGCTAGGTAGTTTAGGTCCTCCGATCGAAGTCCATAAAACGTCTTGAAGTTGTGTTGCGTCAATAGTGTTTGCTTTTTGATCGGCATTGTACCGAATATGACTTGCCCATTGGGAAGATCTCCAGCCAGCCACTTTTCTTCGATTTTGATCCACCTCTCAACATCTGCGTCGTCTTCAAGGAAGACAAGCGGAATCCTAAACCCTTGTTCATTTATCGTTTTCACTCCCGCAAATACTGTTAACAGGGTCGGTTGAAACGCCTGCTCCTTGAAGAAAACATTGTCAGTATACCACGCACACGTAGACGAAGATAGGACTTCCCTGGCAGACAATCCGGGGATCCCCGGACCAACGTACTGTACAAGATCCTAAGGAAATAGTAACTGAATGGTTATCAGTGAGACGTGTTCCCATACATAGTCGGGAGATCCCTGGACCAGAAGAACAACAGTGGGAGGACTCACGGCAATCACATTGTAAAGCAGATACAATTTCCAAAGGATTATTACTATCGGGGGAACACACGATGACGTTTTCTGATGAGGTCAAACAGTTCCCACATTATGTACCCTATGATAAATTGTCAATTATACAGGACAAGAACAAAAGAACGGGGATAGATACTTACAAGGAACTCTGCCGAATGTGGTCTTCCCATTATAGCTGGCTGCGGACTTCCCATATCTTGCCACTTTATTCTTGCATTCACCAGTTGCTTTAGGAAATTCTGCCCCTTCTGTTTGCCTGCAATATTCTGGTTCAGCACACCAGAGAGGAACACAAGACTGTGATGCTGCGTTTTCTTCGCCTAGACAGGTATGATTTTGAAGGTGGACGCCTGGTCGATGTCCGACTAGGCAATCTCCCTGCCGTTCACTAAGTTCTTGTACGCTTCGACCGTGTGCTGGCCCCCAATGATCATGTAGTGCGTTGACTTGTCTTCGAAGATTTTCTGGTCGGGCGTGGCATCCTCGTAGTATGTCACTTCATTCCCCGGTCCAAATGGTCCAGCTTTAAGAGGGAAGAAGGTGATGACTCCATTCTCTGAGTCATAGTCCGGGGTAATGCGCGCCTTGTTTGTTATACCTTCAAGCCGTGCAGCCTGAATGCCCCTGTAGACGAGAAGTGCGGGCGGAGCCTTATGCAAGTACTTGAAGTGCACGCGGATGTGTTCACCCTTCAAATCTTTTCCAACCCCTATTGGCTTCTTCCCCCATTTGTAAAGGTCACTGAAGGCATCTTCGTATAGCTTCCTCATCACCTTCATCTCCTCCTTATTCAGCTTTTTCACATCGGACTCCTCCATACACACGTACTTCTGCAGCGTCAGAGTAGTGGTGGATTTAGACCTCTTCGTTGATGCGGGGGCGATGTCCTCTTCAGCATTGCCGGGTGCTCCGAGTCAGCTCTTTCGTTTATTGACCTTCTTCTTTGACAACGGCGTAACAGTCTCCGTTGCTTTTGGCTCGGGGTCGGGTTGCGCGTCTGCTAGTGCCTCCAGTAGGAGTTCCCACTAGGTCCTCAATTTAGGAGGTGGCCATTGAGGCTTGGAGGGATCTCTACACATTAGGTAAGACTTGGACATCAACGACTCGCAGATGTCAAGACTAAGCTTGTTGTAATCCAAGATCAGCCCGTATGTAATGAATTTGCCTGTGACGGCCACCTTCTCCTGCACAACGAGAAGTGCTGAGTCATGGTCAAGTCCTTGACAATCTAGTACGGTAAGCCCAACATTAGGATGCACAGTCCTCCCATTCCTGAGCACGGGAACAATCACCGATGTCCCGTCCTTCAAGTCCTTCCACTGAATGCCCCACTCTGTGATCTGCATGCTGCATCAAAAAGTTGCTGTTGGGATATACTGACTGCGACATTCAAAACTCGGGATCCAGTAGTTGATGAAAAGGAAAAGCTTCTTTGGTGTATGATCCGGTGAGCCGACTGCATCTTGTAACAAACTGCAATCATTTCAGGGATAGATGTTAGTATGTATGGAATTAGCAGAGGCAACTCATTATCTGTGTTCTAAGTCGGTCGTCCATAAGATCTATTGATCGTGCAAACCCATGATCAATTGCCATTGAAGCAAGAGCATGATACATGAACATTAGGCGAACCCACGATCATTTTTATTTTAGTGAGGTATTACAATCACGTCATTCACTAAAAAGACACTTAGATTTGTTCTGGAGGCAATTTACTTGTTTACAAATTCAACTACTCTCGGTCCAGGGATCCCTAGACTGACTGCATCGCATACCCTCAGAAGACGTCTGACCTTTATTACAATCTACGATAAAATCTACAATATATTTTAATAAAATGGGTTAGAATCGAGGGATCCCCAAACAGTCAACATTCCGGTTACTCTAGTCGTGGGGTCCCTAGATGGATGGCTTTGTAGGACCTCACAGTTGTTTCGTATGGATAGTAAACAACCTGGCCCGTTTATACCGTCGGGGGATCCCACGATGCACGGTAATAGGGTTGTACTACGGGATTGGATGCACATACCTATTATTGTCCAAATACTTATTACCGTATGCCTGACCAACATGCTCTACTTTTCTAATTATCAACAATTTTCGTATCAATTGCAATGCAGGAAAGCGACGGAAATGAAAATTTGGGGTTTCAAACTTACGGGTCATTCCACATCGGGAGGCTTGATGTGCGTCGACTTGATTCGGCTGCCATCGTCAAGAGTTCACTTGAAGGTGGCCTTTGTGTAAACAGTGCGTGACTCAAGCTTTCCTGTAAAATCAAATGACATGGTTCACTCCAATGACCGCATTTGACGAGTCAAGCGTCAAACTTCTGCAAAATTGCTAAGCTCATGACATACTGATTTCCCCAGACGATTCTTAAGTACTTAAAACCTCAACAACTCACGCAACTCTCTATTGTGCAGCCAAACCTCCTCCACATCACCCAAAACCTTCTCCACAATGATTATGTTCACTTCAAGTTGTTTGCTTTCAAAAGAACAAAAGTAATGTACATTATCATTGTAAGTATAATGCACTTAAAACCTCGATGAGTATTCATGCAACTTCCTATTGTGTAGCCTAAACACCTCCTCCAGATCACCCTAAACCTTCTCCAGCATGACTATGATCGGTTTAATTTGCTTTCAAGAGAACAAAGTTAAGATGCAACCATTCTCCAATGTAACTACAGTGCACGCTCCTCCAGATCACCCTAAACCTTCTCCAGCGTGACTATGATCGGTTTAATTTGCTTTCAAAAGAGCAAAGTTAAAATGCAACCATTCTCCAATGTAACTACAGTGCACGTTGGGCTTACATTACCTACTCTGTTCGGCGTCGTCTCAAAGACAGCAATGCGGCACTCAAAATGGATTTAACACTTGAGTGTATTCACCCTAGTAGTAATTCCAATTCAATGAAAACAATTCAAACTTCCAGTCCATGCCGTCCCAACTGTAGCTACCTCTACACAGACAACCCAATCAAAAATAACAAAAGACGGACAAGATTTCCACATACCTTCGTGGAAGACAATTGTTGCGGCTTCAATTAGCGCCTCCTCCTAATCCTCTGCGCGGAAGGACTGTGCACTTCGTGGACCTCCGAGAGGTGAATTTGTTCCGTGGACCTCTGCGTATCACCTCCGCAAATTTGCGTAGCGCCAACTCCGCGTCTCAGCCAAGAATCACCTCCGCAGATCTCTCGCATACCTCCTCCGCGCCACTCTCAAAGCCAAAAACGGCCCCAATTCACTGAGTGTGCTTACAAAGCTACCTACAAGTTACCAGATAGTGAACACGCAAACTTCAAGGCGGAAACTTCATGCACTACTCCCTTCAACAACTACACCCGTACATTCACACTCGAACTTCCAATACTCTTAGTTAACCACCCTCCTCACAAACTACATAAACTCGAAATTCAAACTCAAGAAGATGCAACCTCAAAATGCACAGAGCTTGGGTCTTGAGCGGCAAAGCAGACGTGCAGCTGCGGAAGACGAGGTAAGCGCCTATGGAGATCGCGGGGGAGAAGACACTGTTGTACGCGTAATCTAGGTGTAAGCACCTTTAACACACAATTGTGGTTAGATGACACGGAAAATCATCCCAGGGACTCTACTATGTTGCTATGAATTTGGATTTAATCGGATTATCTCTAAAACACCCTAAGGGAACCCAAAACCTCTTTCCCTCTTCCGGAACTTACTTCTTTCCGGATACTAATCTGAATCCGTCCTCTTCCGGAATCCGGATACAATTACTCTTCGGTTTATTATACCCCTGTTCTCCCTTCAGGGGGTCCGCTTTTACTCTTTAAAGGGGCAGGGACTCCACCACTTATCAGTCACACACTCTAACACCTACAAAACAACCCAAGACACTCGACAGATCTAAATGTTGCTACAAAGTAGGTTCCCGTCTCCTCACGGCTTTCCGGATGGCCTATCCAGGAAGCAGGTCACATAGAATCCGGTTACTCCTCTCCACTACAACGACAGATACATAATCATCCGATTTAGATACAAGAGAAAATCTACGAAAAAGTAGTTGGTGCTGCAATTGGTAGATCTTCCGGTAAGTGGGGTTTTTCCCCTTGGCGGCCGCTTAACTGCGCACGGAACTAAGAGTAGTTCCGGAACCTCACCCTCTTCACTCCAATCGGATTACCGTTCTAGTAATTTAAAGATCCTAAATGCACAAGTCCCACAAATCCGATCTAACTCTTTCAAGGATCCTCTTCTAAGATCTAAATCAAAACAGCCATGAATCCGGATTCCTCCTTCCCGGTTCCTCACAACTCACAAAGCACACAAACACACCACCCAAGTCCTCAAAGAATACTTAGAACATGGAAAGTCCACTAAGTGGCTCGGATCAAAGTAAGGAAGGTGAAATGAAAACTGAAATTGCATAAGGATGGAATGCCTGGGCAACAGACCTGCCCACCATTTAAAACTAACACAAAAAGGAAAAAAGGGACTAAAAATCCCAGTGACCAACCGCTAACGCTTCCGAGATACCCGGCGCGCCAAAACTATCCCTGAAAATCTGGAAACGGGCCTACACTTACGGAAAATCCGTTCTAGAAGCCAAAAACTCAAAATCCTAACTATCCGTCCTATCTACTTCCCGCGGCGCGTCTTCTTCAAACTACTTCCGCCTTGATTCGCAACTTCCTTTGGATTTGTCTTAACAGGAGTCGACCGGAGTGCCGCGCGGGTCTAAATCTTCCTGGGAGGGGGCAAAAGGTCTTCATCTGTTTCCGTCATGGATCTGGATTCGAAGTCGTCCTTGTCCGAATCCACAATCTCGTTCACATCCTCCAACTCGTCTAGGTCGATGGGAGTTTCTTTCTCCCTCGGTGCCTCTCCTTCTAATGCATCCGTCTCCCGCATATACACAAAATCTTGGGGGCTTGTCCGGGCCGGATTGGCCACCGCCCCCATCCACTTGATGAGGTTGTTATCCACCATTGACTGTGTCGGATTTACGGAATCGGAAGTTCCGCCCTGTACTGGTGCAGGGGTTCCCGCTTGAACTAGTGTTTCCGCCTGGGCCGGAGTACTCTGTTGCTGGGCCGGAACCTTCGTGGCAATCTGACTCCGCTGCGCCAACCACCCCTGTGGAATTTCATGTGGCTTTAGCAATGATCCCAATCATTCCGGCTTCAAACGGATGGAGCACTCGTCCAAATGCTTCACCGGAGTCTGAAGATATGGATTGGTCGACAGATCCGGAAATGACGAGAAATTCATCGCCTGTTCCGGATCCACCCGAGCCACCAACGCCTGCATCTCCTTCAAGACCCTCTCCATCCTCGTCTGGAAGTCCATCAGGATCATCACCACCTTTGATCCGATGATGTGCCCATCCGTCACTAGCTGTACATCGTAGAGGGCCTCCTTGTTCACCAAATCCGCCGGTTGGGTGACGAGGGACTGTAGGTTGCGGACCATGTTGAAGGCGTCCTTCTCGTTCTGTCTCGCCAAGGAACACTCCCCTTCCGCCCAACTGGTCCGAGCTTGGAACTCGTCCCGGGTCTTCTCCAGATTCCGGATCTCCTCGTCCTTCAGGCGGATCGTATCCAAATCCGGCCTTCGTCGGATGTCATCAATAATTTTCTCGGGCGGAACCTTCAGCTCGTCTGCAACCTCCTGGATGAACGCAGTCGTCCTTACATGTAGGAATCGCGCCTATACCATCCACTAGTCTCCGACGTCAAAGAACTCCTTGCCGGAAGTTCTTCTCTCCTCCGGAACTTGGCTTGGCTCCACCGGATCCACCTCAGGCTGCTTCCCCCTCGAACCCAGGTCCGTGGATTTCCTCTTGGTTCTTCTCCGTCTCATCCGGTCCTCCTCGAGTTCCTCCTCTTCTTCTTCCAAAACTGGAGCATCCTCCTGGACCTCATCCATCAATCCGAACTTCAGGATTTCACATCCTGTTTCGTAGATGAAGGTCTCGTTCAGCGTCAGTACATCTCCGTGATGGTACAGGTGGAATAGGTAGGGGCAAATCGGGCTGTACTTGGCCTTGGTGACGTGGTCCGCCAATTCGGTGACCACCGTTGCAATAACCCTCCCCCAATGCACCGCCCTTCCCTCCATGCTCCCGAAGATCGTGTTGGCCACTGTCACGGTGACCCAGCTTAGCTTTTCCGGATAGAGTATCGGAATCATAAATTCCAATACCCGCCGATGTCGTTCGTTGATGCAATCCGATATTGCATAGCCCTCCTTGGCGTTAGGCGGATTTCGGAATTTTCCTTCCTCTGCCCTCTCACAGTTAGTTCATACTGATTCGCCCTTCCGTCAATCAGCTCCTGAATCAGCTCATCTCTCTTCAGATTCCAGGGTCTCTCTATTAGCCCCACGCATCCCATCCGTCGGAGATCCTCATCTAATTCCTTTCGGACCTCCGGGTCATTCGGTATTGCCGGACAGACCATCCGGGCGATGACCGACACTCTTGCGACTCGCGGATTACTACTTTCCACCATTTGGAATCCGTAATCTACTTTCTAACCTAGCCTCACCTCTCTCTATCCGTAAATGCACTCTCACCAGACTTTCTCTCAACTAGCTACGCGCAGAGGAGTTTGGAAAACTCAAAAGTGAAGAGAGAAAGTCGGGTGGTGGCCTTTGAGTAGCCAGAACAGCGCCGCTAGTTCCCGGATTGGAACCAAATTAGGGTTTTGTTCCCGAGGCGCGTCCCCTAGCCTCGTAGGCCGGATCCCTAGTCTGTAGGTGGCGGCATTCCGGTCCATTTCCGGAAATCCTAACCTGACCGGATCGAAAACTAGTTTCCGGATGAAGGCTTATTGCAAACGTAAGCTCTTCCAAAAGATAACTATCATTCTTTAAACAAAAAGTTTGAAAATTTCTCTATCTATTCCTTCTATTCTACCCTATCAATACGGAAATTAGGTTTCCGTGTTGTGACAGACGCTCTCCAACAGGGCATTGGGGGGAGAGGGATGCCGACGGGGAGGACCTGTCCAGGTGGCAATGTCAGGGAAAGGGCGGCCCATCATGGCAGAAGTGATATGCTGCTCCCCCAAAATTGATGGCTCCTGACACGGACTGGGGAGGTCTCGTGGCACTCATGACCGTGGCGTCCCCTCAACATTAGTAAGTATATGTATCATAATTGGCAATTAGATGTCTTAGTGTGTATTGATTGGATAGTAAGGAACACCTAATTAAATCACACCCTTGGTCCTTTGAGTGTCCCCCTTTTAGGAAAATTAAAATTTTTGAATTTTTCATTTTCCCTCCCCCTCCTCCCCCCCTTTTGTAATACCCTAAACCAACATACTTGGAAACAATATGGGACAAACCTGTATCCAAATATCTAATACCATTTGTGCAGGCGAAATTATGAGATTCTACCCATACATTAGTTTGGTGACTACTCGTACTAGTCATTGGAGAATCCATGTTGGGATTCCATTTTTGCCGCAACATGCTAATCTTACTACGTGAATGAAAAATTAAAAGGATCCGCGTCCCTTGTAATTTATGGATCCCAATTCCAAATGTCATGGAATTTGTATGCAATTAGAGGGTCCAAAAAAATGTACAAGTATGATTCTACTCATACATTAGTTTGGTGACTACTTTTATTAGTAGGTCACTTTGGACTTACTATTGAATGTTCTATAATTATGCAAAAGATATGGCAAACAATTATTTTTTGGAAGTCATAAGTTTCCAACCAAAATGGTAGTGTTCAAAGGCCATGGAACTTTTGAGGTTGAAATAATCACACTCATATTAAAGTTTATAATTCATTTTGCAAGTTCAAAATGAAGACCTAAATAAAGTGTAATTATTATGTGGATCACAAATTAAACTAATTGAAACATTAATTTTGATTCGTAAGTGATAAATAATTATGAGGTAATTAATTTTTAATATAGTGGCATTTTGATTGGTGGTTACCATCTAAAGGTGTAATCATGTCAATAATTTTGAGATTTGAAATCCCCAAAAAAAAAATCATGATTTTTGTCAAGATTTTATATAATATTTATGCATTTGTTTATAGGGCTGCTCATATCATAATTCAATCATCATTCAATATGTCATCATGTCTAAGATTTACATAATTGTTATGATCAATGGAAGCCTTTGATTAGGGCCAAAAATAATAAATGATTGAGTGATGATACATTTGGAGCTATAATCATTCCAAAACATACAAACTTTGATTATTTTGATTACAAAAAGCACTTAGTTTCTTTATTAACTACAAAAGTTGCTAAATAAATAATATTTTAATTATAGAATGATTGAATGATTCAAAATAATCAATGATACTGCATACTTGTATTTTACGTATGCAATAGATATATGTACCATAATCTGAAGGGGCACTTAAAGACCCTTCATCGTGGTCTGATCTAGCCATAGCAACTTAGAATAAAGAATAATAATATAAATGAAAATAATAGAATAAATTCCCACATTAAAAATACAAGAAGTAAAAAGAATTAAAAACTAAATAATTATATTTAATTTAATGAAATTCATTTTATTCTCTAGGATAAGATCTGCTAGAACTTATGCATGCCCACCACACACTACAACTATGTAGAAGTTTATTCCATCATGAACAAAATGAAAATTATGGCCGTCATGAAAAAAAGGAAGTAAATAAAACTATATACTATTGTATCGGAATTCTTAGGTTTTAATTCTAAAACCCCATGCATTCAAAGTATTAACTAATCATGGCACATTTGAGTGAATCGTGTTTTCCTTAGAAATCCACGTCTCCAATGTTTGACAATTCACATACCAGAGAGGCCCAAAAAAATAGGGAGAAGTTGAAAATGTCAAAGACACTTGAAATAGGGAGAAGATGGAAATGTTGCTTGGATGTTTCAATTGACAATTCACGTGACATTTTACTTTTTGGTTCTTTAAACTACAGGGCATGGTATTTAATTATTTCTTCTCAGTTTGTGAACTATGTTCCAAAAAATGGGGCTCTAATTTTAGTGCGCTCACCAAATCTTGATGTTTGATTTATTTACAACTTGTACATAAAGCCATATTTAACTATTTTTGGACTTTTAAGGGAATTTTGGACTTTGTCCACCAGGAGATCTCCCGATGTCATAGATATCTAAAATCTAAACCTGTTGTATATTTTTCAAACCACCTAGTCCAAAATCTATATCATTTCTAGATTCATAAAATCTATAGAAGTCAAAGTCTACAATTATCTTAGATGTCCCTTTATCAATTTTGAACTTTGCAAAGTCCAAAAATAGTTAAATATGGCATACATTTTTTTTTAACGCTTTTTGCGTTCTAATTTCATGACATTTTAATTTTTGGTTCTTTAAACTACAGGGCATGGTATTTAATTATTCCTTCTTTGTGAATTATATTCAACAACACATTCAAACTTCAGCAAATAAACAATCAAAGATTCTCATGACATTCAAATAAGTTAGATACATTCCAACAACAAGACTACACAGCAGAATGATATAATAGTCAAAAAGATCATTTTATTTCCCACAATAGTAACAAGTAACACATCATGTATTCATGTGTTCCAAAAACATAGAGCTACAATCATCTATGGTCGGATATTATTAAAAACTTAATGCACTACCTACGCCCAAATTTGCTATTGTGCAACTACGCGATCCGTAGGAGTGATCCATATGAGTCTAGTCAACCTCATCCCCCGGATGCTTTCTTTCTCAAAAGAATGAAGCTTGTTTTCAAGGAGGTGAACATGCAGTCCTCTTAGATCCGCCAAATTGAGGTCTTTGAATGCATAGGTTTGCCAACAATCATCTTCGAAAGGCTGCTTCAGGTGCCAATTCTGAACAAGTAGGGACCGATGCTCGTGGAACTTTGACACCACAAACTCGTACTCCGCCATCCATAGGGGCTGCAGCAACATCCGGAAGTCTTCTCGCGCCAACTTCAACGCTGCCCACTCCACCCTCCCATTCACGAAGTCACGCCAAGGCTTGCAAGTTTTGCGAAGTGAATACACAGTAGCCAAGTCACTTGCACAATGCTCGGGCGCACAATACCAATCCCATGGATTTGGTTCATGTGTCTGGGCCATCACCACCAGCAAAAATAAGTCTCGAAAGTACCCATCCAAGGCGTCGTCTCCAGCGCTTCCTCTTCCAACATTGTCCATGACTACTGGACCAGCCAATACCAACAGCAGTGAAAAACAAAAGCAGGAAAAGCCAAAAAACAACAGCAGACAATAACAACAACAAGTCACGTCCTCTTATATAACCTCTAAAGGAGCAAACAACATCTTCTCAAATCATAGTGATTTGGAGCAGCCTCCGGGGGTGGATTTAGTTCTACTACAACAAACCACGTGCAACCAAGCGTTTCCTAATAAACTGTAATCTAAAACCTAAAATTTTGAGCATTGTTTAACCCCTAAATGACTGGGAGATTTTTGGGGAGACATTCCAAAAACTGCGACTTTTGGGTATGTTATTCAAAAAAGAAAATCAATTTTTTTGTTTGGAACTTCAACCGTACAAAACTAAAGTGAAGTATTTTACCAAAGTGCCAAAAAAATTTCAGCCCTTTTCACCGCGCGGATTGAAAAATTATAGCATTTGAAGTGAGAAAAAAAACTTTCTTCCAATCCTGCGATAATTATACCTTGATTTAATTTGATCATGATCATGGCTAACTTCTACTAACAATAACTTTTTGAATTTAGGCAATCAAAATAATTGATAGTTAGGGAACTGAAGTGAACCGAATAATTTTGCTATTTTGTGTAATTTATTATCTTTGAGGTTCGGGTTGATTGTAAGTATGAGCCTCTGACTAAATTAAATTATGGGTATTATTTAGTAACTACTCATCACTACTATTGAGAACACTAAACCGTAGCACCCTAAACCCTACGACTTGAAATGAAATCCATATTGTCTAAGCCTAAATCATTCCATAATCCTACAATAAGTTTCATATGTTCAAAAAAACAGGGAAGGGAACACCAAAACATCCCTACGACTGTATACCATATAAGGCGTCCCGGCCACAGTGGCTTTTGGTCTCACCTTAACCACTCGTCGCCTGAAATTCGATACTTGATCCGCTTTGTGGAAAGCATTGTTGACTACTTGGAAACCGTGCAATGATTCCACTCGTAGCGCAACAATCTTCAAAAAGTGGACTAGTCAAGATTTGCAATGAGGGTGTAGAATCGAGATCACCTTATCACTGACAAAATCCGACTCGCGAGTCATGTTTTCCTCCATCGAGAAGTGCGCCTTGATACCTTCCTTGAGTGCGTGGAATTTACGATTGTCACTAGAGAATTGCACTAGCACGCTTGACGAGTTTTCTTGTATTAAGCCATGAGCACCGTTACAGTAGCTCTTTCTTCTCTTGAGCACGAGAAAACACTGAGGAGGCTGCGCGGGCTGTGGAAACTGTAGAGGCTGCGGACGCGAGGAAGGCTGCGGAGATCCCTGGCATTGCCACCGTTTTGGGTTGGAAGAAAACCGAGATCGGAGGGAAAAAACTATTACGAGGTAAGACAACATCAATTCCGATTGCTTTCCGTTTGACAAATTTAGGATCCATCAGTAGATGCAAACCTTCTTTCTATTGTAAAATAAATGCATGAAGAGATTGAAAGGGCAAAAGCGTGAGCTTCTAAAGTATTCTATATGCGCGTCTTTTATGTCAATAATAGGTAACAGCTCACCTATTATCGAGGTTGCACTTGCTTCCTCCCTTTTTGTGAGAAAATAGAGTATTGTAGAGCTCTGAGCAAATACGAAAGCAGAGTAGAGACAGTGACAACGACGGCTGTACTCGTAAATGGTATGATGAGTTAATTGAATATGCGTATGTATTTTACGTATACATTAGTAACATCGGAGGATTCCACGATCCTTGGGTCCAGGGATCCCAAGATCTCTGAAACCTCGAATCCCACAGTCTTTGGTAACAAGGACCCACTTCTGTAATCACGAGATGGATTATTAAGTCGGGGGATCCCTAGATCCCTGGTCCTTGAAAGCCTTTGATCACTGAGTCCGGGACTCCGAATACCTCTTTTACTAGGGTTCCGCTATTAATAGGGTATGTGTCCACAACCTTCTTATTAGTAATATCTGGATATGACTTGTTCGGGGGATCCCACGATCCATACTCTCTCGAGTCTTGCCATTTCGGAATCAACGGATCTCTAGCTCGTATATAAATACCGAGATCCCGCTATCCGCTATCGGAGGGATTTTTGGATTTGGAATTAATCTAATCTGAGGATAATATTTGGGGGACCACATAATCTCTACTCCTCTTAATTTCTTGGTATCTGAATCCGGGGATCCCTGGATTTCTGTTTCATGGCGACCCATTATCCCAAGTTCTTCTTTCATTGGGGATCTCGGATCCTCTTTCTTCTATGGTACCTTCATATGTTGGTAACGCCTATGCTTGGGATCATGGATCAAAGATATGTCAAGTACCGGCTATCAATCTAGCTCAGGGGCTCCCTAGATCTGTGTTATCTGGGATTTAGCGGTTGATTGTTCCTGAGCTATTCCGGAGTCCACTTTTTTATAAGTGTCGCGGTGATCTTCTTGGAGGATTCAAGTATATCTTCCATAGCCCTGTCATCTCTGAATCAGCAACTTGAAGATATTCTTTATTTTCGGACCTCCCGAGCTTTGAGTTCAAGTTTCAAGATTTGTATTCTCTAAGATCCCGCTATAGGTGTGTTTGGGATCCTAAATTTGATTTTCCGTTAAATTTCCAGTTGTCATCACCTGCTTTTGAGGATCCCATGCTCGAGGAGTTCTACTGTAGTGCGGATTTACAATCGAGGGACTACAGGATCTTTGTTTCCTAATTCGGATGTCGCTCTAGACGATGTGGCTTCTATTTTCACTATCCATCTCACTCCAGATTTTGTTCCCGCTATCCGCAAGTTCCATGCATATTCCGAATTTCGGGTTACACATATTCTGGATCATTCTCAACTTCGACAGTCGAAAAGAAACTAGAGACTGATAATGGATTCATTATTTGAATCTGATGGTGAAGCAATTATTCCATACCGAGGAGCAAGTGTGGAAGGTGAATCACAGGGGTCCACTGGAGAATTCGCACCGTTCATCAGTGCAGAAACTGCACCGTTCGTGAACGGCGATTGCGTTAAGCTGTTTTTTCATGGAATCGGTGAAGTTGGAGTTGGAATTGTGAGGGACGTTCGTCCCAAGGCCAATGGCTTGGTGTGCCAATTCCGGTGTAGCTATGGATTTACATTTTGGTTCAGCCTCACTCTATAAAATTAGAATTTCAGAATGTACTATGCTCACCTCCTTAGAAAGGTGTGTTACGATTGGAAGATGTTCAGGGGCGCGTAGTGTTGTAGAGAGCTGCAGATGTTGTCAGAGCCTCTGGGGAATTGCCGATGGATCCAATTCCATATATTTTTTGGGGAGCCTGGTTTGGACAGGACGTGCATCTGAAGGACGCTGAAGGAGTAATTGTTTCATCGGGTCGTATAATCTGCTGGAAGCCGGAAGATTATTTTCAAGATGAAACTCTTGGTGAGGACTACGTAGGTGTGACAGTCCTTGATGTCTTTGTTGGTGAGCGGGACGTGATAATGACTCATGTTCGGTGGCCAATGTCCAAGTGTTGGTTTCACAATGGTCGATTGTTGAAGGAGACTGTGGATCACTTCTCTGTCATTCCCAACACGGATGATCCTCTAGCTTCTCTTGGCGGTAGAATGAAAGCCCCTTATCGATTTGTTGTTTGCAAGCCCAACTTAGAGTTCAAAGATTCGTTGTATGACCGTAAAACTGGAGAAGATGTGATTCGGATGGTCAGCTCGAAGAGGTGCTGCTAGCGTTTGTGTTGCCAACATTTCAGCCAGTACCTGACGCTTCTGGTAAGAAAGAAATTCTATTTGAAGTCGTTCGAGGACCGCCGCGAGTATGGCATTTCCGTTGGTGGACAACTTCACAAAGTGTCAGGGGATCGGAAGAGGAAATTCATCATGCTACATGGAGTGGAAGTTTGTGGCACGGCGTGGTACCTAATTCACGGTATTCCGAAGTCTACATACCATAGTTATGTCGAGAGGTTCAACAAAGGCGTGATTTCGGGGATGCATGGTAATGGAGGAGTTAAGCGCCCAAGGATTCGAACTGTGTAGGTCACTGGAACTATGACAGCGATCATAGATGATAAAGCGGATCAAATGCCCCACCAAATGCGTACCGTGGACAACGGACGCGTGGACACAATCAAATTTCTGCCTTCTAGAAGGAATTGGAAACGAGTCCAAGCGGATGCCAACGAGGTAGTGTCCCTAGTTTCTGATTAATGCAGTACTGATCGAGGGATCCCCCGACCTGATCAGTCCTCTTCGATTCCTATGATGTTGCTTTCGAAGGCGTGTTCCTCGTTGTATTCCTTTTCTTCTTACTCATGTTGTTGCTGAAGTGTATTAGTTTTGGATGTACAATTGAATGCAGATTACGGTCTTCCGCCCGTCAGCCAGTCGACTATAAGTAGATTAAGGAAGGAGCATTTCAACAATGTCTCCATTATGCCCGTCGGAAGTTCGTTCGCAAAGTGTAGTACCTATAACCAACTCCAGCAGTTCCTGCTCAAATCACCTAAGGACAACTCTGAGTCCGTGGAGTTCATGAAGCAGCGGACTCATCATCTCAATCACTAAGCTTCCTGCCGTCGATTGTATGCGTCTTGGCGCGAGGAGTCCAAACAAAACCCTCAAGACATATTATGTATAATTCACGACAAGATGGACACATCCAAGACAGCTCTACCGAGAATGCGGGTGACAACTAAGGCCACGGCAGGATTGGAGTAGCTTCCAATGAGCGTAACTGGAATGGTTGCTCATGGTCATGGTGACGGGGCGTACGCTCATTACACTCCATTGTGTTGGTCAGCAGACTTGAACTTCACGATTTCGTCATTGGTTAGGTTGATTCGGCGGCTGGAGGGTCCACCAATTTGAGAGGGCGGCGAGCTCTTCCCATACCCGCCTGCGAATTCAATGTTCAAGGCTCTGCTAAGAAGAAAGTCCAGATGTCTGGACAGTGTAAACTTCACTGGACTTGGAGATCAAGGGACCCCCGGATGCACCCCGCTTCCTCAAAATTTGTACCTACAGCTTGACAACTCTGCTAAGGATAACAAGAACAAGTATCTCATGGCATTTCTTTCACTGCTGACAGCACAAGGTGTCTTCAAGGAAATTCAAGTCGGATTTCTACTTGTAGGACACACTCATGAAGACATTGATGCCTATTTCAGCCACCTCTCGAAGGCCCTGAAGAGCAAGAACACTTTCGTTGTTACTGACCTCATGAAAGCCTTCATGCAATCCCAAGAACTCTCTTTCATGCCGGAATCCATATAGGAGGTGGGGGACTTCAAGTCCTTTTTCAAGGATTACCAGTGCAACGGATCCGCTAGATTAATTGGGTTGGAGGAGATGCATTTATTCAGGTTCTATGTGGACACTGATGGGGTCCCGGTCATGCGGTTTAAGAAGTCAGCAGTCGATTCATAGTGGCTTCCGACTGATAAACCGTCTCTTCGCCTTTGGAAAAAAGACATCAATGGTCGGCCGATGCTTCCTCCGGGGTGTCCCAAGCCGGTCCCATTCAAGCCCATGTGGGGAAGCAAAGTTCCCAAGCTGACAGGAAATCAAGAAAAAGCTAGGGAATTTGCACGGAAAGCTACTGTGAACAAGGGTTTCATGATGGTAGGATTGGAGACGTACATCCAGTATTGGCAGAATGGAATGTCAAAATGCGAGGGATTTGCGACTGCGTTCAGGCCTTACGTGGAGTACTGGCAGAATGTCCCCTTTGAGCTGAAGCAACCAGTACCCGAAAGTTCGGCGGAATTGGTGGAAGGCTTCTGGCCACAGCGCGATTGGAGGTTGGCACGACAGGAAATTCCTCGTGCAGGATCAACTACCAATCCTGTGGACGTAGTGCCGGAGGAAGAGGATCCAGAACCTTATTGTGGACCGGCAAATGAAGCGCCGATGGAGAGCTTCAACCTTTGGCTGGATATACGCCCAGGTTCATGGGTTCTTGTCAGGCTTGAATACCCTGACATCTGCCCTGTCTGGCAAGGAAGAGCACTTTCCAGCATATGCAGATTGGAAAGAGATGTAAATAACGGGAAGTTCTTGTTGCAGTATTGACATCCGGATAACTTTGAAACAACCTTGGAATCACAATATCGGAATTGTAGGTATGGTAAGTGGGTTGTTGAAAACAGTAAGCCCACTTGGGTGGATGCTACTTGCGTAGTATACTCGAATTGGTCCAAGATAGTAGATTCGAAGTCAAGGACGATTCCCAAGAAGTGTAGGGAGGCTGCCTTAGCGAATTGGATCGGTCAAACCAAGTGAACCCATGATTCCGTACCTTGTCCGGGTTGGACCGATGCATCATGCGGGTTGAGGGTGGGATCGTTCGACTCAATGTACGTTCAGTGTTGCGTTGGCTGCCTTAGCGAGATGTCCTGAGGTCCCCCAATGAGTACTCCCTCCAGTGAGCGTTGTCACCAAGTGGGCCGTCGTGGGGTCCCCCAACGAGTTCTCCCTCCAGTGAGCACTGTTACCAGTTAGGTTTTATAAGGTACACTGTCTTGTTTTAGTTTAACTGTTAGAAAATAGTCTTTTACCACCTAAGTGTCATTTGTGATATGTAATTGCACAAGAAATCTCGATGATATACAATGAACTTGTTTTTTGTTGTTTTATTCTTTTGGTGCAGTGTAGGGTCCGTAAAGTCAGCTGAAGTTTTCTGATCTATTGAAATGGATGTGGTTCATGTTTCATTTGATGTAATCCAAAATTTAGTATTTGGAATATAAGTATGTGTACTCCTTCTCTTTCAATTGTCAGTCATTTATGGAATTGTGGGCTTTCGGGGTCTACATTGTCACTATAGGGAGGGCAAGCACAAACATTTATACATTAGCAATGAAAGCACCTTCAGTTGATGATCTTCAAAATTACAGGAGGCAATGTGACTCCAGTTCAGCACTCTTTAGCCTGGCACGACTGGACTGAAGGCAACTAATAGTCGAGTGATCTCACAACTGGATTTGGCACCAGCCCTTATTCCCAAAAGGGGTTGCTCATTTCGTGATTTTGTCCTCATGTTTGACACTTTTGATTTTTCCACTGAATTCGTGGGGTCACTATACCTTCGTATCAGTGGCCTATATCATTTGTAAGTGACAATACTCACCAATGCAACTTTGATGCATGCCAAACGATAATATCTAGGGATCTATGGACAGACAACGAAAATCCTCGGGGGATTTGTCCCTTTTTTAATTCTGGACTATTAAAAGTCCGAGAGTAGTTAAATAGGGCATTAAACTCTGCAACCTGAATTTTGACAATAATCATTGTTATGCTTAGGGCAAAAATAATTGCAAATTTCATTGCTTAGCAAATTTTTAAGCCTCAAGCCTAATTTAACGATAGAAACTCACAAACCTTGTACAAAAATTTGCACCAATTTGCTTTTTTGTGCCTACAAACTGAAATCTAAAACATCTGAAACTGCACTTTATACAACAATGTATAAGTGGCTTCTTCCTAACAAAATTGAATAATCTATTTAATTCTATGCAAATAGAAAACTAAGAGTTTCATCTTTGGAGAACCACATTTAATTTCTAAAGTATAGGACAATAGTCCATAATATTTTTGAATTATTCCAAAAATTCTCAATCCTCTTAGACCTAATTTCCTTTAGTAATTTTCAAAATTTCATTTAGTTTTCTTAGGTAATTCATGAAATACTTCATTTTGTTCATAGTGTTCTTGGACTTCTCTATTGTTTAGAAAAATTTGAAATGTTTTGATAATAAATATTCTATTATTGCATTTTTTCAATAAAATAATACTATTCTCTAAAGTTTAGGTTCTTGTTCTATTCGTAACAAAAAATAATCTTAAGATTAGTTCCTATTAGACAAAATATAGCCGTAAACAAATAAAAGAATGAGACTTTGAAACCAATTAAATAAATGAACAAAAAATATTCATAAAATTAGTAAGTGAAAATTTGGAAATATAAGTTGGATTAGTTGTAATTATTTGAAATAATTATAATTAATGTAAATGTTGAACTTCCTTGTTGTTTTAAATTTGTCTAAATTTATTTTTCTTTTAGCATATACAAAAATTACCATGATTGACTTCAAAATCTCACAAATTTTGGTGCAATTTCAATTGTACTTATATGGATCATAGCTATGAGTTCCATTTAAGAATTTTATTATTCATAACTTGGATTTTTTGCATCACACATTTTCATTTCTAAATTTTTGAGTTAAAGAATGGAATTTATATTCTAGTTAGTTAAAGAAAGTGCACAAAATAAAAACACTAAATGTTCACTCATTAACAAATTGTTAAATAGTACTTTCTTCATTCAACTTTTGGATTGTACATAATTTTACAATTACAGATTTATTTTTTGAAAGAATTACTTCTTCTTGAACAAATTTATTTTTATAGATTCAAACCAAGTGTACAATTGTAAAATTATTTACAACTAATGCCAATATTTGTGTATGTATTTTTCTAAATTATTATTTAGATTCATCTTAATAACACCAAAACAAACTACAAGCTTCTATAATTCATACTTGAGACCATCTTCCAAGCGGTCTTATATTTGGAAATTCAATCCATTTAAGGCAACAAACAACTAAGGTACCCTTAAAAATAAACCTTTATTGGCATCGCAAGAAATTATGGAAATACATAGTTGCCTTCAAATTGTCAATGACTACAAGAATAATTAGATTTAAAAATAAATGATGAATTCATAATTCTTGCCGTAATTACAACGTGATGGTACATCATGAACTATACATAGAATATTAACATTTAAAAAAATAATATATAAATATATTCTTCATACTAAATTCAAAATAATAATATATAAATATATTTTAATTTACTGATTATCATGAATTTTATGTTAGTTTATCAAATAAGAACATGATGAAGATTCATATTATCATTGGCAATTGAAATTCGTAAAAACACGGATTGAAGATTGTTGTAAATGTATACCACATCTCCATTATATTATTTCTCTAAGTATTATGCTTACTTTCTTTAATGTTATGTGCAATGAATACAAGGTTTGACTTATTCCACTTTCTTCACTAAAATATTTCAACAACAATTAAATTTCAAATAATTTTATGTTACAATATGCCAAATTTCTATAAACCCTACACTTTGTCCTATAGTATATGATTCATTTTTTTATGTAAAAAATAGTTAAACCAAAAATTTATACAATTCTTTGTTCATTTTATTCAAAAAAAATTTAAATAAAAACAAAACACTTCATTGTGTTGGCATTGCAATTTTAAAATTAATAAAAAATTTCAATGGAGTTCTAATAAACAATCCCTACAAGAACATAGGGCCATGGCCAAAACCACCTTGAAGATAATGAATTTGAAACTCATTACTTTGAGGAACACATCAGTTGAATTTTTGAACCTTTAAAGTTCCAAGGCCATTTTTTTGTCAAATACCACTCAAAACTACCACCTTTGCTACATTCACCTACAAAATTCTAAAAAATATTTCTTTTAAAATTGTTTCTTCTCTTATCATAGGATCTTGGTCTTCTACTCTTAGATCATGTGGTAAAAACTTTGTGATTTTTGACCATATAGAACGAAAAATATTAGAAACCAAAATGAAAGAATTTTTTTTTGTAAGAATTTGCTCTGATTGATAAAAAAACAACAAGCTCTATAACTTTCACATCACTAATCCAAATATGCCGCATTTAACTACTTCTGGACTTTCAAAGGGTCCGAAATTAATAATAGAAAAAAAAATGGTCACTTGGAGATAAAACAAAACATCATGAAATTTATGTAAAGCATTGGGTGATCAATATAAAACATTTGAAGATCTATACAAACATCTGGAGATCTCCAGATGTTATTATCCAGAAATTTTTGAATGTTTTGTCCAGAATTCATGTAAAAGTCTCAAAATAGTTAAATGTGGCATAAATGGAATGGATGAAAGCTTTTCTTTTAGATAACAAGATGTGTGGGCCTTAGAGAATCATCTACAAAATTATATATTGAAGAAAATTGAATATATTATAAAGAAGTGAGATGGCACTCCAAGCGTTAGTATGCCATCGCCAATGACAAGACCAAGCATGATCTTAAAGTAAAAATTTAGCACCACACTGAATTTCAATACAGCAATGGAGTTTGATAGCTAAAGTACTTCCAAATTCAAATCCTCAATCCCTTTAGTCTTTGATTCCGCAGTACAATTAGATAAATCTTCAATCCTCTGTCTAAAATTAGCATGCCAATATAGAACAAAACACACTAAAAATGTTCCCCCTGTTTCACAAAACATGCATAGAGGTCAGTTATGTCTCCAAAGTACACTAAGGTATAATTGTGCTTATAAAGCGATCCTTTAAGGGCTGTTGGAACTTTTTGACAACTTTCAGATGCCTTAAAATATTTTCCCTTATTTTTCACTTGAAGAAAAATTGATGGGGAATCTAACACAAGTGGTTCAATATTTTTTTGAGCTTTTATGAGTTACTTATGAATTTCCAAATAATTATGTGGTAGGCACCTATTCTTGATCTTAGGCCTTGCAAACCCACTTATGCACAGTCTGAAATAAGATATGACTTGACCAAAAACAAACACTACCACATTCAAAAACTAATACACAAGGTTCCTAATGCGACCTTTACTAAACTTAACCCCTAAGTGCTCAAACAACCATTTTTTGGTTGCTGTCCAACTTTGGGTAAAAATTTTGGACAAAAGAAAACTTTTTTAAACTTTAGAAAAAAAAAATTTATTTCCAAAAGATTGGATTGTCTTTCAATATTTATATTCAAAACTAAGATTGCTGTGTCAAAAAAAAAAAAAAACTAAGATTGCTATGGTCAAACAAAAATTATAAGAGAAATACCACAAAGTGTTTAGAATTGGCTAGTGTTAAAAAATTTACTATTTTGGAAAAGTGTTCTCATTTCTAGATCTTATGCATTTTTCCACAAATCAATAGAAACCACAATTTTGACCAATCATAAAAAAAATTCAATTCCTAAAGGTAGAAATTTTTTTTTGGTGAATTTTTGAAGTTAGATCTTCAAAATTCATTTTAAGAGGATCTAAAAATAATTTTATAATTTTGACCATACAAATACTTTCTACTTTTCATACTTCACATTACCTTCTTAAAGACAAACTTCGAAAAATTATAAAACTTATATTTTATAACACATTTGTGTTTTGTTCGAACCCCTTGGGCTTTTAGGGGTTAAACAGACTTTAAATTCTTTTGACATTTGTAAGAAGGCAACTGGGCAATCAATTCTCATTTAGAAAAATTAAATGGATATACCCTAGCTTTGAAATGGATCCTCCCTGGCTCTTATTCCATCCATTACAAAGTATGAAGCAATATATAACAAGACTTAATTATGCTCTCACATTGTTGGCAGTCCATTTAAGAACCACTTATTGTTCATTTCATAACTCCTTATAGGGCGGTTTGAAGGAGAGGGTCGCTTTTTGAGCCACCTCCTATAGTTAAAGGCAAATATCCTTAGGAGCCTGACCTGATTCCACCCGCAAGCTGAATAAATCAAGGCTCTACCAAAGCTCTGAAATTAACTTACTCCATGTGAAGCACGGAATCCTAAAACGCCAGAACAAGCAGCGGGCACTCTCGTATCACCTACCGTGTCAATTCTTGAAGAGCCACATTGGGCACTGGGTGGTATTAGCTAAAAGGAAACACTCTAGAGACATCGGATCAATCAAGGCGTACTTGACAGGAAATATTTCAGATGGAAACAATGTACAGATAGCAACAATTAGAAAATTTCCATGCTCTTCTCATTTCACTTTTGTGATACTGAACTTGAACTACTGGACTTGACAAATACAAGCACAGAATCGAAGCTGGATTGAAGAAAACCTCACCAAGAGAAAAATCAATGTCGCTAGCAAAAGCAATAGCACCATCACTGGAGGAGCCTCCACAAATAAGGTAGCTAGCAGAAGGATTTTTTGGAATCTCAAACGATTTGTTCTTTCCCATAAGATTGAAAACGAGCCCTTACATCAACATCAAAAACCTTGCAAATGTAAAAAAACATTCCATAAAATTTCAGAAGAACGTTTGAACAATCATTTTGAAGAACTACATGAATTGCAGGTTTCAAACAAGTAACCCAAAATATACGGGATGCTTCTTCATTAATTTCAACACTCTAAAGCTTTGCTATAAAAATGAAAATTTAGTGTTGCAACTGGCCGGGAGCAAGAGACTTCAAATTATTTATCAACATCTGCTTGTAACTGCCTTTCATTTATTACCTTTAGGAGAATGATAATCCATGTCGATACCTGAAACCTAATTCATCCATGACTGTCTTGCCAATGAAGTGAGCGCCATTCTTCTTCAATGTTTCTAAGGCAAATGTTGTTTGCGTCTCTGCTTCGTGTTTTTTTTTCCAATGTGGACTCCCAAAACATGTGATTGTGGATTTCACATTACATCTGCAATCTAAAGGATCCGCCTGAACAAGTAAGAATAGAGTATACTAAATACTTGAAGGCATTGGAGGTAGCAATATGGGGAGAGTGACTTACATCTCTTGAGCACAAAAGGTTTGTTTCTTGAGAGACTGTGCACAATGAAACGGCAAAGACTGTAGTTAGACGCAATGGCATAGCGAAGGGTGTCGACTTCCACATTTTTTTCTCTTCTCTCCACCACTTGCAAATAGTATATGAGCCATGCCCAAGGAAAGCAAAAACCATGCTCCTGAAGGAATTTGTTTACATTTGGCAACAATGGACGATTGCAAACTGCCTCCAGCATCGTCATTTGCACTCTTGCAAATAATTTGAACCAAACTCTGAACCTTGCGTTCAACAGCACCAGTGGCATTTTTACAAAGAGCCATGACATTTTTTACGGCCAATGAAGCATATTTTGCAGTATCTTCAATTGCATTTGAGACTCTAGCGTTGGAATGGCCCTCCATGCTTACCCTAATTCACAACATGAGAATACAAAAATCCTAAGCATCTTTGCTTCCACGTTACGCAACACTTGTGCGTTGGAAAGAGTCTCGGCTTCAATCCAATGTCCCCGGCAATTCTCTTCTACTCTAAAGCAGAACACCATTTTGCCAAAACAATCTTTTCTCATCTCCTTCTAATTCTCACTGTGTGTTTCTCCCTTTGAAGTACCAACTCAAAAAATCTACCTTGTCAAAATTAACAATGATTAAATCTATACAGATCACTGCCATGGCTCTACATTCACCTATTCATCGAAAGTCATAAGCCACATTCATAACCTAAACAATGTTCAAGCATCTCGCCAACTATAACAAGTGCCAAACGTCTTCCACTGTCAACAAAAATGAGATAAAAAAAATATTCTTGTAAGTCAATTTCTTGTTCTGTAATATTTTTGAACTTTTTCAATGTACTTAGAGCTTAAGAACAGACTCTTTCAAAATAGAACCGGCGGTCTCTCAAAATTACCGTCAATAGATGGAGTCTTTTAAAATAGAATCTAAAAAAAAGGCTATCCAAGGCAATTAAAATTGCAAGAAAAGTGAACAAATCAAAATTTCTTTTTTCACGTAACAATCCTGAATCACTACTATAGCTCTACACTAAGATTTTCATTGATGTCATAAGCCTAACCGAACATGCATGATGAAGCATCCCTCCAACCACAACGAGCGCAGATTGTCTTTGGCTTCCAAATCAAGCATATCTTAAAGAATTGTGACCATTTTTCTCATTGATTACTATTTAATTTCACATTCATCTCAAATCATGTGGAAGAACAACAATGATTGCTAAATTAAATTCAACATTTGAAGTACTCTTACTATATATCTCGTGACTGTTTTCCGTACAACTTTTATTAAGCAATTTTCTTATTACAAATGGACATTGAAAACATAATGCGACAGGCGTGACAATGAAAGGAGTGAGGGCAAGCTACGCGGTGCCTTTTGATTCACGCCACTCCATTGCCAGAGGCCTTCTCTGTGTTCTTCTTGACGAGAACTCCCCTCTCAATCGTTGTTCCTGTGGTAACGATCTCAAGTTCTCACAAAAATTTTGCAAATTACTCCTGCATCGCATTAAGCTTTGTCGGGTCAAGAACCTGCCACTACACGATTTCAAAGTTCTCGGCGTTCCCCATCACGCCGCGCGACGTTTGCAATGAATGGAGCGTAAGCGTGTTTAGAAGGGGCCCATAAAAATATAAGCTGTAAACAAAAATATCACAATTTTTAATTCAATTGTTTGTGAATTCCTTTTTTTTGCCTAGCCTCCTCCATTTGAAGTTTTAGGGGCACAACTTTTTCTCACAAACACCAATTGAAACAAAAAGTATAACCCCTAGAAGCTAATAAGTTTTTTTTATTTTATAATAAAATTTCAAGAAGTTTTTGCAATAATTGAGATTATAGGAATCTGCCCAAAATCCTTTTTGTACCTCGTAGGAACAATAAAATTATAGGGATTAAACACTCTCCAGAAGACCATAAATCCAAAATCTAAAATCCTAATATGCTATTCAAAGTTTTTTGTTACAAACCTCCATCTTTTATGGCTAAAGCGCATTGGACCCATGATGTGCAAAATTGGTGCTACCACTTGCCCTAAATACCAACATACAATGGACTTTAAATTCAACTATTTTTTTTTAAAAAGGTCAAGTAGTGGCTTTGAATCTAATTTTGAAATCTAAAAAATCCTAAAGTTGACAATCTTTTAAAAAACAAGCCCCCTTTCCGCAACAAACGGCAACTACCAAAATTTCCATAAAGTAAAATTTTACCTATTTATAACTAAAAACTAATTGTAGAAGTGTAGATTGACTTGGTATCCGAATTGGAATTAACCCAAGTTTAATAGTTTAAAGTTCATTTCAAGGGAGGTCAATTAAATAGGTTTGTTTCTACAATGACCAAAGAACAACCAAATAGGCTACTAGAACACCAAAGAAGGGCATGCTTCTAACTATTATTAATTTAGTTCCTCACAATTATATTCTAATTGCTAAATTCATTTTCTTTTACTCCACTCTTAAAGCCACAAGAGTTAGATGGCTCCCAAATTGTTTGATCTTAATCTTTAATTGGAATCTTTTGTCTTTCTTACAAATTGGAGCGCAACGGCTGGTATAGTCTCATTGTGGCACTTGAACTTCCAAATTTGACCGGTCACTTCTTGCTTTTGTCTCCTTCACAGGGAGCCACTGCCTTTTTGCTTCACCAACTTAGAACCACCATTTCTTTGTCACAATTTGGCCTCACATAATTCTAACACTTATAGAATTTACACTTTCCACTCACCGAATTGGTATTATATTTCTTTCAGTCAAAAAATGCTTCTTTTTTAGCACTTAACTGACTCTCTTAATCTTCATAAAATAGCTTTCCGACTTGACAGAACACACGATTTGGTTTGCACACCCAACTTGGAAATAGTTTAGGATCTCAATCACACATTCACTTAGGCTTCCAAATATAAAAATCAGAATTTAATCATACATGACACACCAATTGGTTTGTGATCTTTTACACCAACTTGTATTTAATCATAACATCATTCAAGCAAGCATACACAAGCATACACACACTACATACTATTGAGTGTATAATTCGAATTTGATTAACTGCCTTGGTGACAAATCACCATTACAAACATTAATGTTTCTCTCAGGTAATAACATTCTCTTCCAACTTGGAAAACTACTAATTTAACATATAGCTTTTAGCACTTTGACAGCTTCATCTCTCTTTACAAAAAATTCCATATATTCTTCCACATCTTCTCCAACTTGAGTATGACTACCTATTTCCACTGATTCTTCTCCGATTAGAATTCTCTCACGAACTTCACAATCAAGAAACTATATTTCTTGGCTACAATTTCTAATTAGGCCTAATTACTTCCACAGATCCTCCTTCCCACTTCATCAATTTGGACTCTACAACTAATTCATAGACAAGCCAATTTGGTTACACACACAACATTCACCGCATTACTGCTGATCATCTTCCGATTTGGCCCACTTATTTGAGATTCAAATCTCCCATCTCCACTATAAAACACACACATGTTCAAACACTTCTAACCAACAACTACACGCATCCAAACTTCCTCCTCATTCACTCCAATTTGGATCACCCTCGTGATACTGTAGGTACTCACATACATATACACATCAAACAACCAACTTGGAACACAAAATCATAAACCAAAAACACAGCCAAAAGCTAGGACACGCATTGACATTCCAAAAATAGAGGGTCCAAAATAAAACAAAGAATACAACCTAATAGGAAAATTCAAGCTGGCGGTTACCAATTGGGAAAGTAACCGCCAACTTGAAAACCTGTCACCAATTTGGAATCCCAACTTAGCCAACCAACTACCCGCCAAGCAGTCACTACCACTCTCCAGTGCATCTCAAGTTGGAAAACAGATCCCAAACACAAAAATCAGAACCCAAAACTGACCCCCCCAATTCCGTAAACTTGACTACAAAACAACCAAATTGGGATTAAAACTAACATTTAACCCCTAAAGCCCCAAGGCCTTTTCTCCATCAAAACACACTCAAAACTGCCACTTCTATTGCAAAGAGCAAAAAAATATAAAAATTGTTTTTTTTGCATATCTAATCATAGGATCTTATACTGGACTAGTATGAAAATGTGTGCAAGAAATTTCAAAAACTTTGACCAAATAGATTGCAAGATATTTGCATTCAAAGTGAAGAAAACAAGTTTTTTTGCACCTTGCTTGACTAGATTTTTGGGCTTTGAACCTATTTAACTTAAATTTTTTGTATTGTTGATTTTGATTTTCTAAGTTTATATGTTGAATACTTCAGTTGAAAATCTAGGAAAAAAAATTCAAGAAAAAAACACTAAATTTTTACTCATTAAAAAATTGCTAAATAGAAGTAGGTTCAAGATTGAAGAAATAACTAAATCGTTAATAGCTCTAAGACAAAATTGAAATACCATAATCCCAACGGTGAGATTGTTCTAGCAAGCAAATTCAACCTTATCTAACAATTTTTTTCTGAAAATTGTAAAAATTGCATTCAAAAATGAATCCTAAAAGTTATTTTTTCAAGAAGATGCTTAGATTGCCCAAAAAACTAAGACTGTCCATAACTTTTTCATTATTAGTCCAAATAGAATGAATCAAAGCTTCAAATGTAGGCAAAAAGACATAGATTTTGAAAAAAATATTTAAGAAATTTATTTTGACTTTCTGTGATTTTTTTGTGTTGCCCGCCAAACTCTATTTTTGGCATAACTTTTTCACTCGGGCACCAATTGCAATAAAAATTATATATCCACAAAGCTCTCGCAGAACCGCATAACCTCAAAAAATCCCAAAAAAATTCTCTACAAATTGAAGTCACAAGAACCTACCCGGACCCAAATTGTCCCCCTAGGGGAGAAACGGGGCTTTAGGGGTTAAACAGAAAAACACTCTGATTTAGAAATCAAATATGCAGCAAAAAGGCAAAATTTAGAGCCAAAAAGTCAATCTACAAGAAGGCAAGACTCCATTTCATTGAATGAAAATTTGTACCATAATAGGTGACGTGAATGTCAAAGCCTTTTAAGTGAAGAGGTGCTTCTCCTCTAGAATCTAGAATTCATAAACATTTCAAAAGCCATTAACTTTCCCACTCAGTTCGTCTTGCCACTTGCTACATTGTTTCTTCCCTGCAAGCCCCCCATATTGCCTCTTTTTTTTTCTAGTTTTATCTTCTTCTTTTGCTTCTTGCAAACATTGCTACGGCATGGCTTATGATCTTATGCATTGTCTTCTCTTTCTATGTTGAAGAAATTAGTAGCATTTACGCGCCTTTGTGTTGTTTAGATTCTAGTTAGTTCAAACCATACCTTGTTTTTCTTTCTTTGTTCACATTTTTTATCTAATCTTGTTGATTGAGAGTTGGATGCTCTTGCTTTGTAGTGTTATACATAGATACACTCTTGTGTTAGATGTACATCATGTACAACAGATTGTCTTGAATACTAAGCATTGAAGATAGGGGGCTTGTAAAGCATCACTTTAAGGGTTCTAGGGCCTTTTTAGGGAAGCTAAACTCCATGAAAGAGTTTCAGTAAATTTTCCAAGGAATAAAAATGGAAACGGCATCTAATCCAAGTCATTTTCTTCCTTTTGAACTTGTGGTTATCATGTAACCAAAACTTGCTAATCTCATTGATAAATTAGACATAGATACTTAGGCAGAATGTACTTTAATCCTTTGTTTTTTATAAGGGAACCTCAAGATTATTTTCTAACAAGGATATGCCAATTTTATGGATGAATTGGACACAAGGGCTTATGAATGTTTCATTGGACCCATTTATTTTATGAAATAAGGAACCCGATGTTACACCCTAACAAAGAATTGTCAGTTGAACTAGTGAACTAGACATGGGGCTGAAAAGAGGCACTTGAACCATTTGATATTTTTCCTTTGGAGCTTAGGATTATTTTTCTAATAATTATTTATCAATTGAATTGGTGAATGGAAATGGGGGCTTGGCAAAGATGCACTTTCAAGAGTCTTTCTTTTTATTTCCTTTGGAGCTCGAGGATTTTTCCTAACAAGGATTAGCCAATTTCATTAATGTATTAGACACATGGGCTTAGGAGAGATGTACTTGACCCATTTATTCTCTTCCTTGCAACTTGTGGGTCTTTCCTAACCATTTATTGCTAATTTCATTAGTAAATTGGTCACAAATGCTTAGGCAAAATAGAGTTGAACAATTTATTTTTTATAAAGGAACATTTGGTTATTACCTAACAAACATTTGCTAATTTCATTGGTAAATTGGACTTAAATGCTTAGATAGGACGCACTTGAACCATCCATGCATAGTTGTGGGTGAATGCATGGGCACAAACATTTGGGCAGGATTATTATGCACAAATTTGATGCAAATGTAACAAAAATTTAAATCCCATTGCAATTCTTTGGGCCTGTAATATTGAATTTGCCTTTAGATTTTTCTACCCCAGTTAGTCCATCAAGGCCAAATTCTTTTAGTAATAGCTTATACTTGCCTAAATTGTAGCTTGTAGTATATAATAACATTTTTGGACAAATTTAATGCATTATGTGTATATAGGTTGAAGTGAATAAATTAGTTTTATAGTGGTAACCATAGAATTACATGAATATATTTGTTGAAATAACAAGGGACATTTTATACCACTATATTTTATGATGTGCTCTAATATAACCAATGTCATTTTTATAAAAAAATACGCTAATTTAAAAATGAATATGTAATCCCCATAGGTCTACATATACATTGCAAATGATATTTAATGAAATGCAAATGGAAAATGTTAAAAAACAATGCCATGTACTTAGAAGTTGTAAAACTTTCATAATTTGTTTAAATATCCATTAAATGAGTAATTTAAAAAATCATAGTTGCATATAATGAAAAAAGAAGTATACATGAATTTCATATTTGTCATACAATACAATATTGTAGAGTTGCATGAGATGTTCATTCTATTATCCGTATGTTGGTGTATATAGTTAACCTTTAAATGCCCAACCAATCATATATGGTCGATTTAAATTTCAAGTTGATTTTGATGTAGGCAATTAAATTGCTTTGACCTTTTAAAAAGATTTTACGAGCAATTTTAGGATTAATTATTGGAATCTTTCATTTTTGATTGAAAAAGTAAAGTTTTTTATTTTTGAGAGGTCCTCAAAGGCATGTATATATACCATTAATGAAGTGTAAAGCTTGAAAATTTTACTTTATTGCCTAGCTTAGAGCAAAGTTTGCCAATTTCACTTGATTTGAGATCATAAAAATTATACAAATCCATTTGTTTTGAAAACGGTCCTAATAGAAAGAGTAATGTACTTTCATGATTTTTACCACTGAAAATTTAAATATGCAAGTGTTAATTTGGAGTTCTTTGCAATCTCTATTCACAAAAAAATTGCATTACAACAACTGCAAGGTGGATTGTGTAATGAATATAATAGCTTTTTATGAAAAATTAAATTTTTGTAAAGTGCATTTTAGTGTGCTAACATTATTTGTAGTTGTTTATGTTACTTCCAATCCCAAAAAACTTTTATGTGCAAATTTTTGAAACATTGTAGGGAGGGACAATATACTAAAAATAAAAAACATACATCTCTCTTTCTATAATCTCACAACTCCTATGCAATTTTGCATTCAAAGTTAACATGCTTACTAATAAGCAAGCTCTTTAATATAGATGCTTACATGTAGATTTTGAAAAAAAATAAAAATTTACTTCATTGGAGATAACTATAAGTCTATGTTCATCTTTCATAAGAAAGATACACTACAAAAGGCTTGAACATTTAGGGATTAAGTAGGAAAAGGGAATTTTTTTGTAAGTTGACCTAATATTATGTACTTCTACATTAACTTTATTGATATTGAATAGATTATATGGAACTCTACTTAGTCAATAGCCATGGGGGACTATGTTGTACCACTAGGGCCCACTTCATTGTCATGTACTCCTACCTCTACATTGACAAAGGTTTTTTTTATCATGCCTCTTATTGTCATTCTCTTTTTTCCAATTCTACCAAAGTGCCTATGTAACATTTCATTTCTAGTAACACCAAAGGTCATTATCTTCTAATTCTACGCATGCCACCTACCCACCTTCTAGTGTTAGGTTCCAATTTGAGTCATAGGGTTTCCTATTTTCTATAATTTCCAACACTTAACTCCTACAAGACACCAATGAAGCAAATCGTTTGATGACAATGTGTAGAACTTCCATTGATGTCTAAGCACTTGGAGTGGCACTATTTCACACTAGTACTAACCAATATAGAATGATTCCCAATTTTCCACTAGGCCCAACTAGTCTCATTTTGGGAGTCACTAATTAAGACTCATCAATCACAACTCACACAATGGCCTATTGTAGAGCAGAACATCATTTGATTGATGTCAAAGAGTGTATAAGCATTCCATGGCAGCACAAAAGTGGTGGTAAGATTTCAATACTAATCACACCATGCATGGCTACTAGGGCTCATCATAGCATCATTTAGGAGTGAGGATGGAGACCACCCCCTTTATAATATTTTATGTGGTATTTGACAAGCTCCCCATCTTAAGGGTCTCTAGGACATCCAAGACCCCTTCCATCTTGAAAGATCACCCAATTCCATGGCTTTGTCTCAAAATCAAATGCCAAAGGCTTTTACATTATTTTCTAAAAAAAAAATTAGTCCTAGATTTCAAATCTAGAGTGCAAGTCCATTTTTGTGATCTATTCTTTTTTACATTACTATGGACTATTTACTTTCTCCAATGCAATAAGTATTGAAGAAGTTACAGACTTCCAAAGATCCGAATCCCTTAGAAGGTATAGTTCTCAAAGACTCTACCCTCTTTGGAAGCCTATAATTTTTAGCTTATTCCTAATTCTTTGTGAGCCTTAGCATTCTAGAAAGCTTGTCTCATTAGCTTTCTAAAAATATATGCCATGCCCAATTTAAATTAGACAATCCTCTTAAAACTCATACTTTCAAATATCACACTTTGAATTATGTGACATTGCCAACTTTGAGGAGCCATGACTTTTGTTTTGAACTCAAATCCTTGTGTTCTTTAGAACCATGGGCACATCTAACTTTTCATGCATGTAAAGTGCGCAATCTAATTTATTCCAACTAGAGCACTACAATACTATGCTTATCTCACCTCATCTTTTACAAGGTTTAGAGAGTCATTTTCAACATCCCTCTTACTCAATAAGCTGACAAAGATATGCCTTAAAGTGAGGATTGTGACACGCATCTCCACCAAATAGCATTGATTTCCTCATCTACATTACTTCTTATTAGTAGCTTACCTCCTTGATACTTGCACTATGTTCATAGGTAGCTAGCTCTACAATGCAAGTCGCTTTACTTAGCTAAAGGGCTAAGTCTCTAAAGGTGTGATAACATAGGTCCAAGGTCCAAAGCACCCTTAACTTGTTCAAAGATCCATCTAATCTAATTGGACCTACCTAATTCAAGACTCTCTTGGTTTGCTGTTCTTAGCTTCAAGCTAGGTTCAGTTAGCTTATCACATTTTTCAATTGACTTACGACAAATTCAAGGCTAACCAATCCATACTTGGGTACAATTTCAAAACCTCTTTCTAACAATTTTCCATTAAGAACATTATATTCAAAATTTTGAGAGTTATCCAACGAAATGAGAGTTTATAATTAATGCCTTAGAATTTTCCAAAGCAAAAAAGAAGAATTAAACGTCAGCAAACACATAAAATGCATTCAATGACAATGAAAACAAGCTTCCAAATGAAGAATTCAGAAATGATATGCTCAAATTTGCGCACTGCATCTCTATTACTCCAAAAAATCATATCGTTTACATATATTTTCTTTGCAATGCGTGCAATATATACTCCTCTATATGATGACATGTGTAGGATCCAAGCAATGGATGCATGATAAAAGCAGTCCCTTGGACCCACCTAAGATACTAGTGGACTAGAATTCAGATAAGAAGCATGAAAATATGAATGCACATGTATTATAAACATCTAGCAACTACGTGATGTACTCTTGAGCTTTTTAAGGGCCATTAAAATTTCAGGCCCTCGACTGTACCCCCCCTTGACACTTGCACCTGCCTGACGCATGTGTTCTCTTTCTTGCGATTGTAGTGACCTCCGTTCCCAAGAGTCCCAAGTACGAGTGGAGGATTGAGTACACACTGACCTTCCGGCTTTTTTTTTATCCTTCCTGATTCAGTCAATGCACGACAACGCGGAAGTAGGTTTAAAGCAACCACAGGTTTAGGAATTTCCGCATGTAGATCACTTGGCGTATGGGATTTCACTTCTGGTGTAGACAATAAATAATTAGCATCTCCGTAAAGCTTCTTTTGTGTCCCTTTCTCTGAAATAGATGGCGACCTTGACAAATCTCGGACTGTCCGAGAGCGCAGAGGAGATGGCGAGCAAGAAATCGGCAAGCGCGGCTTCTTGTCTGCGGGACTATTTACCACTCTGTCCTCGATCTGCTTGACAGAGAAGTCCATGGTGGAATTAACAGTAGGAGCCGGGCAAAGGAAATTTCCCGTACTAAGTATCACGTACTGCCCATAGTCCAGAATGGAGTCCTCAGATGCTTGACACGGGAGGATCCCATCCAGCCTAGATCTTATAGACGCGTTATTCATCTGGCAGGGAAAAATAAGAAAATTAGCCATAGAACTTTGAACAGATCATAAGTACATAGGGTTCAGTATAAGCTCTAGCCAAAGTAGAGGACCTTTGAACTGTAAATACAAAATCGTCCCAAAGTCCACGACATCGCGAAGGGTGCTAAAATGCAAAAGACAAACACAAAAAGTAAGCTGTTTTTAGGATGCTACATTTTTGGTCGACTCGAGCTGCATACCTCCAAAACTAAGTCTAACTAACACTAGCGGACCCACGAAGGACCTCTATAAGATTGTTATACTCTCGGCGACCCCGTTCTTCGCTCAGCATCCGTCTTCCAATCCTCCATTTTTTATTCTCTCTGAAGGACTTGAGACCACTGCTGCGGTTGACGTACAATTGTTGGAACCAAGGAAGTAAGACTGACAGAAGAAACGTGTCCCTGTCACCATTTCCTCGGTTACTCCAGGAATCCGATAATATTACATTCTCAGGCTTGTTCATGATGTGTTTGCGCGGGCTGTCGTCCACTACGATTGTATCATGAGAAGTGAAATTTCCATGGAAGCCAGTAAAAAGGAAATCTAGGTTCTTAAGGAACAATTCCTTATTTGTTCCAGGTTCCTTGTAAGTGGTCAACCTCCCCGCTCTATCCCTGCACTTGATAGTCTTGCACGAGTCTTGGCCAAGAACAAGGAAGGGCTATTTTTCCTCTCGAAAGAGATATCCACAAATTTCATCGATCGTAGTTTTTTTCATGGAGCTCCATACATTAATTTTTGCTATCATCTCTAGCTCCTTCAAGAACTTAGCGCAATTTGGACGAACATATACTGCTTTGGGTCCAACAATTGCAGCGATTGTAGCAGAGTGCGGCTCTACGTTGTCGCGAAAATGCTTGGTTGAACTGTTGGACTTCCAGTCCTCGCAGCGGCAAAAAATGCCATTGAGGTCCAGGACGACGTTCATCCACTTGTCTGCCACCCCGGACCTCAATGGACGATGGACGCCCTCTGTATTTCCTTTACAATTTACTATAGGATCGGACCCCTGCTAACAAACGTACGAATGTGCATCCAGTTACGATCGTGAAACTGGCTTAATTCGTACGTCATGGGAAATAATTTCATTGCTGAAGGACAAACGACAATGTAGAATGTCCAGTTGTGCCATTCAAAGACAAGAGATTATACCTTCTCCAGTGCCGAACTTGAAGGCCGATCAAGAATTTCAAAATTGGTTGCCACACAATGAGGCGCTGAAGTATCTTCATCCAGTTCAACGAACTCAGCTGAACATATCGGATTTTCATCCTCATCCCGATTTTGTGTAGAAGGGAGAATAGAAACCTCAGGACAACTATCCACATTCATAAGTCCTGCAATTCAAGATTTTGGAGAAGGACTCATTGTAAGAAATATATTGCATTTTCAATGATAATCGTCCTTTACAATATTGAACTCAATCCACCAATGTCGAAACTATAACTAACGCCAACACAAACAACGTCCGGATAACAATCGAGCACTGCATCTACAGACAAAGCTAGAGCTCAAACTCTATCAAACAGTTTAGTTCGAGTCGAGCTAAACCTACATAACGCAATGCTCACTAAGTGTTTATTGGGCAGAACCTGCAGGTTGATATTTGATGGGCAGGGCATCACTTCCAGGCTCCACCTCGGAAGCCTCTCTGGACAGGTTTTGCCCAATCTCCATCTCTGCAGCTTCCACGTCGGGACGTGGACTCCTCACTGGGTCTTCTGGCTGAGCTTCCGGAGGAGAAGGATCACCAACAAAATCTTCGGACGGTAGAGGTGCGGGCGACTCGGGTGCGCTACCAGGGATTGCTGTATTTGGCTGCGACGGACTCGATGCGTTGCTTATGTTAATATGTTTGAGCGGGACGGTTGGCCCTGTAGTTGCAGCATCGGAGTTTGTGGAGGAGGGGGCAGCGTTGCGGATGGCTTTGGGTCAATCTTCATGATCAGGAGTTGAAGCATTTCCCTGTTCTGTTGAGCTAGCTCGCGATTGTTTTGGGACTCCGCTCGCATCCACTCCTGATTATTTCTATGAAGTTCAAGGTTTTCAGCCCTCTCCTTTGCGTTGTCCTCCCTCATCTGCGCCAATGCAAGCTCGTTTTGGCGCTGGTTCAATTGAGCTTGTTGTTGCATATTTGCTAGCGATTTGGCAATCTGGGCTGTAATATCCGCCAGCTGCTTTGTAATACTTGTAATCGTTTCCCTCTTCCTCTTCTTTTGTGGGCGCCCAGATGCAATAGGAGTCTTAGGTGTTATAGGCAAAGGAGGTAACATCGAGCTCGCTGATGATCCTGGTATATCTGTAGACGGGCGGCTCGTCGGTGTTGCCATTTCATCAAGTCCTTGGGGCCCGTCGTCTTCGATATCTTCCTCGTCCTCATCGGATTCAGAATCAGAGTCTGGTTTTCGAAGAGCGGAACCTCCATTCGCCGCTCATTCAGTTGGAAAGTCTGGCTTGACCTCAATTTCCTCTTCGAGGATGAGGGCGTTGAACTCGGACCTTCACCAGCCGACCTCGGGTACCCACTCTCAAGGAAGTCGGCTATATCTAGCATCATCGCTTTCTTACATATATCTTCCCACCAACCCGACTGAGAACCCAGACCAGTGGCGAAGATGTTCACGTTACTCATCTGCAAGGACGAAATATTATTGTTAACGCAATGGGCAGAAGATGCAAGACATTTTAGCACGGCCCGTGCTAAAACGACATCTCATTTGAGTGCTCAGGATCGGAAACAGCGACAACAGGCAAACACTATAAACACTTCATACATGCAACTCAGTTTAGCGCAACGCGCGCTAAGGTGCAGTCACGACGCATACCACGGCCGCGCAAGTCAGCTTGCCACCCGTGTAGCCGGAGAAGATAGACATGCCGGACTTGCAGAATGCATGCACGAGCTACAGGTAGAATTCCATTCTCAATTCCGTGTTGTGAATCCGATACTCCAACTCATTGTATGCGCGTGCTTTCATGTATCGCGCTGTTTTGGGACAGTCAAACTCGAAAGGGATTTCCACCTTGTTCTTGTTCTGTGGATTCTGCAGGAAGATGAGGAACACTTTCTTCGACGTCCTCGCCGCTGGTACATTACCTAGCCGGTCATTTTTTCCAGCAGAGTACATGGAATAGGAAATCAAGAAGGATTTGAGAACCCTGTTCGATTCAACATACTTCAAGGCTTGAGCTTGTTCCTTCTCGTCACCACAAATGAGGAGCCACGACGGAACATCTCCAAGTGCAGGTTTCTTTGTGTCGTCCATGGACGTGAGCACTTCAATGAAGTACGGGTTCTCCACGGTCGAGGTGGCCTTCTTCTCAATCCCTGGCAAGGACCTAAAGTCAATCACCCCGAGCACAAGATGGTTTGCGGTCTTCGGAGTCCACACTTTCTTTGGCCATTCCATATGACAATTTCCGACCCATTCATAGGGCCGATAGTGGCCATTTGTCGTCGGCTTCTCAAACTTCTCCTTGTGTTCAAGGAACACCTTGAAGAAATCATAGGCGTCTTGGGACAGCTCGGTGATCACCTTGTTCCTTGCCGATTTGTTCTTCGCTCTCCCAAAGTAGGCTTCACCGGGCCTATCGAGTAGCACGTCCATGGTGGCACTCGAGAAAAGGCGTTCCTTCTTAAAGGCCTTCCAGTTCTCACTGCTGATCTCGTTCCGGGCGTTCATGAGCCCAAGTTGTGGCTTGATGCCATGGAGCTCCTTGATCACAAGATTTTTCCGCTTACGACGCTTGACCCACTCCTTTGTGCTGAAACAATCATCGAGGATTGACGTGATACTCTTTACTGTGACCTTCGGGTATGAATGCGTGCGTTTCCCACCTGATTGGTTGCGCAGATGTTTCGCAAGTTTTGCTATTTCATCGTAGCTCAAATTACCCAAGTGCTTGAAGAATTCACGATTCAACATGCAACTTTCGGGATTCCAATCCTCCTTTGTGTTGAACATCATATCCGAGTTAGGATTGAAGAGCTCCCCGTGCGCGGCGGCAGTGATCACCTCACTCCACAACTTGTACACATCATCGGGTGCCGTGATGAGCCGTAATTCGTTCGTTAGCTTCAGCTTCTCTTCTTTGTATTTTGTTTTGGAGATCTTCAGATTCTTGACAACATCAATCATGGAGAATCTCATATACATTGCCCTCTCGAACATCTATCACATATTTTGGTAAATGGCGTTAGAATCGGCAGTAAAGGTTCATGTAATTCAATCGCAATACATGAATCAAGAAATTGACCGAGGAATGAACTGATCCGAGTATCAAGGATGCAGTTTAGCGCGCCTTGCGCGAAAGTGCTTACCTGGAAGCTCTCCTTTTTTTGCCTGTTCTCTACTGTCCTTCTCGTGGACGCAAGAGTACCAACTGACTTTGTTGGCGTCGGGTTTTCGGGCCTGCCCATATCCTCCCAGACATTTTGAGCTCCCAGAATATTGGTCGCCCAAGATGGTTGAACAGCCACAAAATGGTTTGTTCGATTGTAATATGCGGAAATGCTCCGCAGCTTCTCAGCATCTTCTGACCACACGATGAAGCAATTCCATTTCCAAAAGTGCTCCCTCTCATCCTTGTCCATGTTGTTTTCGTCATCGAACATGTACTTGCTAGCTTCAACACTGTGCTGCCCGTTGATGATGTAGAATTCCCCGGCCTCGATTTCCTCCCACCTTGTGGGCTTCTTCTTCAAGTCGACGGGCATGATGCAGAGCGTTTGTTTGGTGCTCTTGTCTGGAATATTTAGGAGCACATTCACCATGTCTTAAGCAATGCTGTTTTGCTTGGACCGGATGTTATATGTTGGCAGCGCCTCTATGAGCTGAGAGATGTCAATCTCTTTCTTCTCACCAACACCAAAGACGTATGCGTCTTCACAAGTGGTCCAGAACTTCTTGTACACCTGGCTTATATGCTCATAGTCAGGTTTCTTCTCTATCGCCCGCGAGTGTGGCACATTTTCCATCTCGTCCGTGTAACTCCCTTCTGCGACCTTTGAAGTCTCAGACTCCTTTGCATACGATGTCTTCTTAGACGGTGCTACAGCTTTCTTCCCCTTCCGCATGTTGGTCTTCGTAGTTGGTGTCTGCGTGCTTCTGTGACCCCGGCTTGCACCCGACTCCTGCTTGACTTTGAGCTTGGAGGTCATATTGAGGCCTTGGTTCAAAATCTCCTTTGATACTGATCGAGCTCTGTTATTCTCTTTCTGCATCTCAAGCTTCCCCTTCAGCGTGTGTAAGTCGTTGAATAGCATACGGATTTTGCTGCATAATTTCTTCCATGTCAGGGGGGTCCCATTTGCATTCTGCCACTTGTTGTTGTCCAGTTTCTTCTCCAGCTCCTTGATCTCACCGCGGTATGGAGTAGGTTCAAGACTCGATAGGAAAGAATTCAACTGGAAGGGCACAAGAACGGAGTTGATACAGATTGCGAAGTGGTAGTTATTCTGCCTACTCTCACCGGGAATCGTTGTCATGCATTTGACTTTGATCATTGGGTGCGTGTCTGCCTCTACATCCTTGATCTTCTCGTGACATGAGAGTTGCAAGAAGCACTGAGCGTTCTTAAATTTATACAAGATGCAGAATTGGTTTATGAACGGGATCATGAATAGGCTCCAGGCCTCAACTCTCTCCGGCTCCTTGAATTCCCAATATTCTCCTTCAATGAGATGGTCGTCTGCACCTTTGTCGTCATCGTGGAGCTGCACTTCACATCACTTGAAGTACATTTCCAATGCCTCGATTTGATTATCCATCCTCCTAACAAAATAAGGTAGAAAATGAGGTTAGTCGACAGCGTTCACTGTCTTTCGCCAGTTGCATTTTAGCGCGGCGTGCGCTAAACTGCAGTTTCACGTAGATTGTAACATACTACTCGGATGACGATGTGGTCTTTGTTTCAAACGGGCAACTCATGCTAATGATCCTATTTTTTTAAGCGTTAGGACATTTGTCCTAGCTGTCACTTCCTACACAGTGGTGGATCTTAGTCAGCTTCACTTATTGTGTTTGCCTTCTTCACTTTAGCGCGACTCGCGCTAAAGCGTCTCCCGCCTAGCAATTTTAGTGGACTCTTGGTACTGGTCCTTGGACACTGATGCTTTACTGTGTATGCCTTCTGCACTTTAGCGCGGCTTGCGCTAAAGCGTCTTCCTCTTAGCAGATTTTGCCAGGATTTCATGGTGGTGCTCGTGTACGGAGGTTTCATTGTATCTGCATGGTGCGTTTTAGCGCGAACCGCGCTAAAGTGGATACTACCAAGAGGCATGTGTGGCTCGTGTGCTCTGTAAGTTCCATTTCAATATTGAATTCGTCTGGTGCACTTTAGCGCGGCGTGCGCTAAACTCTGTCTGGGCCAGCGGATCCTGATGACCTGGCTCTGCTCATTGTGTTCTGGGTTCGTTGACTACAGTTTAGCGCGAGTCGCGCTAAACTGTCTCCCGTTCCGTTGATTCCCAACTTCCACAGTGGTGTTTTCGTAGTATTTAATGCGGGATTCATGGACTGTAGTTTAGCGCGAGTTGCGTTAAACTGTCTCCCTGGCGTTGCTGTCTGGGCTTTCGACATGGATTTTCGGTTGTCCATCGGCTACAGTTTAGCGCAAGTCGCGCTAAACTGTCTCCCTGTGAGCGGTGCTCGCGGGCATGCGTTCGTAGATTGTACGAAGGTTAGGTTTAGGCTGTTCAGGGTCCGAAATTCATTTTTAAAATCCAGGGACTCCTTCCAGCAACATTGGTTACCAAATCAATGTGCATTGCAAGGGAATTGAGGGTTCAGGCAAAAATGTTCGGGCAACGTCGGGCAACACACACTTTCGGTTTAGTCAGATTTATAATTGCTACAGTATTTTCTAATGCTTTCTACCGATAGTGGAACTATCATCTGAAGAAGCTACTGGTTTCGAATGAGAGCGATTTCGAATTTGCCTTTAGAAAAAGCATGAATAATATAATGCATAAGTACAGGTCGATAGAAGTTACCTGAGATTGAAGCGTTGTTTTCGCCGTCGCTAGCCCTCATAAATTGCCTAATTGCCGAATTTGTTTTTACCTTTCGATGACCTGTTTGCAAATCCAACAATTGAACACTAAGACATCAAATTTGACAGTTTTGAAAGCCCTGACGAGATCACCGTGAACAGCAACTTCTGTTGAACAGTGATTTTCAACAACGTGAGTTCATACAGTTTGGCTGGTACTTAACGAAATGCTTTGCAGTATTTGCTGATTTGTAAAGCAGGAATACTTCTGAGAATTTGTCTACAGCCTAAGATAAGCAATGTGATGAAGAATTCAAATGTCAAAAAGAAAAAACGTGCACTAATTAACAAATTTCATGCACTTTCATTGCCGAGGTGCATGTCTGAATGAAAGTGCATGAAATTTTCATTGCCGAGGTGCATGTCTGAATGAAAGTGCATGAAATTTTCATTGCCGAGGTGCATGTACGTGAATCTGCTTGTACTGGCAATGCAAAATGCATGAAATTTTCATTGCCGAGGTGCATGAAATTTTCATTGCCGAGGAGCAGATTCACGTACAGGAATTGGAAATGTGCAAAGCAGATTTGAACATTTGGCAGAGCTCCGATGACTCAGAAAACTCCGCACCCTACCACCTTCCAGAAAACGTACATCTGCTGGAGCTCCTCTTTGACAATAACCAAAAAAAATACAGGACCACACCCAAACACATCTGAGAGTCCAAATTTCAAAGCATAAATTTGAATGCTTACCACGAAGCACTCTCGAAGCACGCTGTCGTCGTAGTGCAAGTTTTGTACGCTCCACGCTCCACGCACTTCCCAAAATTGCTCCGAGCAAGCTCCAGAATCAGTTGCTGATGTTGAACCCTAATGAACGCAGGAGACGAACTTCAGACGTGCACGAGAATAAAAGCAAAAAATAATGTAAGATCCGAATTATCCTAAACCCACCACAGGAGGTCGACGAGGACGCGCAAAAAAGAAGATAACGCAGGAGGTCGACGAGGACCCTGCTCAAACCTATGGCGGGGACGAGAAGAAGAACAAGAGAAACGAGGAGAAACGAGAAAAAACGAGAAGAAAGAAACGACCACACGGAGAATCCACATTTCAAAGAAATGAGAAGAAACGAGGAGAAGGATAGCAGAACCGAGAAGAAGGACAGGACCACACCTGAGAATCCACATTTCAAAGAAAAAGTCAAATGCTTAGCTCGCAGCAATTTTGAACTCCGATTGCTTATCCCAAAGCAAAATTTCAAAGCTTACCCGAATCACGCTGTGCAATTGGAAGAACGAAGACGCTCCCCGCTCCACCCACTTGCGGAATCGCTACAACCGAAGCATGCTGTGCAAATGGAGAAACGAACACGCTCCACGCTCCACCCACTTGCAGAATCGCTGAAACTGAAGCACGCTGTGCAAATGGAGAAACGAACACGCTCCACGCTCCAGCCACTTGCGGAATCGCTGCAACACTTGCGGAATCGCTCCACGCACATGCTCCGGGATCACTCACAACTCCAACAGCGAACGACCTCAAATTCGAAGAAACACAACTCAGAAAAGTGGGAGCCAAACCCTAGTGTGGAACGGCACCTCGTGTTTTTCCGATACCCTAATACCCTGACCTTCCTTGTCAATACCCGCTTGAGAATACCCTGACCGTACCTTCACAATACCCTTAACCCTACCGGTATTCCCTCTTGGCAATACCCTGATCCTACCCATATACCCGCTTGGCAATACCGTAAACCTACCTTATAAATACCCACCTTGCAATACTCTAAACCCTATTTTGCTAATACCCGCCTTGCAATACGCCATTCCTACCTTGCCAATACTCGCCTTTCAATATCGTGGCCCTACTTTGCCAATATCCTTAAAAAAACATAGCAAAATCCATCAAAGAATACTCTACATTATAGCCCGCCACTGATTCTGCTTCTGCTTCTGGTAAATTAAAAACGGCTCGATTTGTTTCTGCCAATCAAGAAATGAAGAACATAATGAATACAGGAAACGCACCTTGCTCTACCCTAAATTCATATTTTTACCGTTCTCTTCCTATGATTAATATCCGCCAGGCAATGCCCTGGCATAGTGGCATTTGTGATGATTGCCTCGAAATACTATAGCCAATACCCATCTTCCAATGTCGTGGTTGATACCTTCTTTGTTGTGGTTTACACCCTTTGCAATACCGTGGATGATACCTGCCTTGCAAATGGAACTAAAATCCATCTTGCAGTACTCGACTATTGTAACGTAGTTTCCAGTACCAATATTATGATACTTGAAAATCGCCACACTAAACCATCTATCTACCATGGTTGAGTTCTTGGAGGACACCAAAATCCAGTCTTCTAGATTGTAAGAGGCTTCATTCCTAAAAATCCGATTTATGAATGCCAGAAGAAAAAAAACCGAAAATTGAATCAGACTAAATCTTTCATTATTAATACAAAGATATCTATAGTTTTTGAATGGAAACAAATATTTTATTGTTGGGATGTGGTTTCTAATATCATTGGTCAGTATTTATGAAGGCCTAAATGTTATTCGTTCATTTGGTATAAATAATTGTAACAACTCAATACATGTGGGTTTCACATAACATATACCAATCTACAACCCCCTATTACAGTTCAAAGTTCATATTTACGCATCTCTGCATTGTTTACTTTGACCCTTACTCATATGCAAATTGTTGTGTTTTGCATACATAGGATATGTCTCAATTATCTTGGCTCATTTAGTCTATTTTGTTAACCCCTAAAGCCCCAAGGGTGTTTTCTGCCAAAAACCATTCAAAACTACCACTTCTGTTGTATTCACTAAAAGAAATTAATTATTTTTGCTTTTTTGTAATTTAACCATAAGATCTTGTACTTACCTTGTCTGAGATAATGTAGTAAAAATTTCATCAAATTTGACCGTACGGATTGAAAGATATTAGCATTCAAAGTTGAACAAAAACTTTTTTTTTAAGAAGATGCTTAAATTGCCCAAAAAACTGAGATTGTCAATAGCGTTCTCATCCCTAGTCCAAATAGAATGAACCAAATCTTCACGTATAGGTAAAAACATGATATTTTAGGAAAAAAATCCAAAAAAATATATTTTGACTTCTTGTAATTTTTTTTAGACTGCCCACCAATCTCCATTTCTTGCCCATTGTACCATAACTTTTTCATCCGGCATCTGATTGAAACAAAAATTATATATCCACAAAGCTCTTGCAAAGCTACACAACCTCAAAAATACTCAAAAAATCTCACTTCAAATTGAGATAGTAGGAACCTATCCGGACCCAAATTGTCCCCCGAGGTGACAAGGGGGGCTTTAGGGGTTAACATGGAACACTACATTCATGTTTTAAAATTAAGTAACTAAGAATTATGAGGATTGTTTAGGTAACAAGGATTAGAGTTTTCATTTGCATTTGTGTACCTCCTTTTGAAGAAATAAATACTATTTAATGGCTTGGAAATTACTCTTTATGATGTAGGCAAAATAATAAAAAAGACAACATTTTCTAATGATTATGTGTAATTAGTTGAAACTTTATACCCTTAGCGGATATTGAGATCCCCTATTGAAGCCCGTTAAAAAGATTTGTTCCCACCAAAAATGAATTGCATCTGTACACCTAAACCATAATCATTTTCTTTTGTGTAGAGTCGTCTGTGGACTTCCCTAAAGTCCAGACATCCATACACCTCATTCTTCACAATGTATTTTATATAGTGAAATTGTTGTGTTATCCTTCAAAAATGAATTCAATAAAAAAATATTCTTCAATTGATCTTAAACCCTATGATAAAAACGTAGGATTTTTGTATTCAACCTAAAATTTTGTATAGAAATCACAAATATTCAAACTATAATATATTATTATAAATTTTTTGTTAAAAATTGATTGAAAAATATTGGTTAAGGGTCTACTTGATCTAACCATTTGCGTAGGATGCTCAAATCATAGTTTACTTCTATTGTCTGAGAATTGTTATTAAATCATTCATATAATTCAGTTTTTTTTTTAACCCTTCAATGACCGTCGTTGATTTGGAGGGCGGGTGTAGATTTTCAAGAAAGTAAACTTTGTGGCCACTCTAAAGATGTAGTCTTAGATCAAACCGTATAAGGTGTTTCCATAAGGGAGATTCTTCAACCTAAAAATAAATCAAAATCATCCAACGGTACAAATCTCTAAAAATAAGGTAGAAGGTCCATAAATGAACCTTTTAAGGGCTAAAATTGAATTTTGGAAAGGTGAAACATCTTTTAATATTTCTTAGTAAATTTTCCACAAAAGACAAGTAGAATAGGCATCTAACCCAAGTCGTTTCATATTTTTTCAAGCTTTGTGAAATTAGTTACAAATTTTTGAAGTTCACAAAAAATGGTCATCTGTGGTCATCAATGCAAACACCCTTCTAAAATGTGCAGATTTGGTACATTGAAGAAAGTGAAATGTACCTCTACATCATGTTTGCTTCTAGAGCCTTGTTGAAGTTTGAGTTGCTTTCCTTAATTCTCAAAAATCAATGATTCAAATGACCCTTTAGAATTTGCGCTACCTAAATATCAATGCATAAATTTACTTTGGGCATTCATGAGATTACAAAGAAACACTTATGCCTTGTCAAGACATCAAGTTACAAAAAAATCTCACAATTTGGTTGACATTTTTTTGTATTTTTGTTGAATACTTTCCATTTGAAGATCCAGCCCATTTGAGTTTGCAACCTCATAGCTAATTCATCAACCCTAAACCAACTCCCTTAAAATTGGTTTTGTTTGAAGCGCATGAAGACACTCTAATTGCGTTACTCTTTGAGTTTTTTGTGATCAAATGTATTTCGAATAGCATCAGACCAAGAGTCCCAAAATCGACCACAAAGTAGTCAACCGGTCACTAAAGGGTTAATGCATCTTCACAATTTTAGTAAAACAAAGGCTATTTCCTATCCCTTCAAGTATAACTCAAAAATCAATGGATTAAATAGTATAACTAGAAAATCAATGTATTAAATAAAGACTCCTATTGATTTTAACACTACATCTTCTACAGTAAGACATATCTCATAATGTATTTGGAGTTTTTAGTGAGCATCAATAGGCTCTATTGTTGAAGTAAATTTCAAATAACTACAAAATAATCATATGATTTCATAGATTTGAAAAAAACAGCATATGAAGTCTTTAGAGAATATAGTTTATTTGTACATGAGAATTCATGTTTATTCATTTTACCCTCTAAATATGACTTTGCACATATAAGGACAATGGTACTATTAGAAAATAGAATAAAAATGGGTCACAATGAAAAAAATATTTCATCAAAATTCGAAGTATTATATTCAGGGTTTAGGGTTTACAATTTAGGATTTAGGGTTTAGGGTTTAGTTTTGGGGGGGATGGTTCTAATTTCTTCATTCTAGTACTAACATGGTTTTTTGAAAAGAATGCAGGTTCTCTTGCATAGGAAAAGGCCTACTTAAAGTAGCAACAATTATGTTTGTGCAAGAGTTTTCAGAATTTTGTGTATTTGCAACTTCTACATATTTTTTGTTTTCATTTTATTAATTTATTTCATGTGTTTTGTGCTTTGAAATTCATAAACTACAGCACATGGCATGTCAAAGAACAAGTTGGTTTTTGTAAACAAATGCCTATAAGTAGCATGAAATTAGTTTCTTCATGGATTTAAAGTGTTCTTGTACTTTGCAAGTTTGACATTCTTTTTTCTCCCATTTCAAAATCTCTCACAAAAGTAAATGTTCTTGATTTAAAATTCACAGTATATTCATGCTACTTTTTTAGGAATTGGGTTTAGGTCCCTAAAGATTCCATGAACCATTTTTTGTCGTTGCGTAATTTTGGAATGGGAATTGTCTCTTGAAAAGTAATTCTTAAATCGAATTCTAATAATTTATGTGCAAACTAGTTGGGATTGCCTTTCAATGAGTTTGTAAATATGTTTAAATCAAACATCAATAGTATTGTACAAAAATTACCAAAATTTCTTGTAAAGTGTTTAGTATTTAATTAGTAAATACTCCTAAACTATTTCAGGAAGGTGTTCATTTTGACATCTCTAAAATGTATGTCTATTTTCACCAATCAGTTTACCAAAAAAATTAGACTATTTAAGGAAATTTTCAATGCTAGAGGTAGAAATTATAACCCTAAACCCTTTTTCAAGAGAACTCTTCAAAATTCATTTGAATCATATCTAAAAATAGTTTCAAACTTCTAACAATATACAAGGATTTTTTTCATTATGCTTCACGTAAACTTCTTTGATGCAAACTTTAAGAATTTCTTTTTACATTTCTTTAGAACACATTTGTATATTGTTCAGATTCCTTGGGTCTTTAAGGGATTAGATTTCAAACATTAAATACATGCAACACATGGAAGTTCACGAAATTGTGATTTTTTATTTATTTGTCCTACATTAATGGTTATGGGGTTAGTTCTCTAACTTATATGTAGATTTTTAATATGTTGTTTTGTAGATATTCTATGAATTTGTATTTTTATGAGGGAGTTTGAAATGAATTTTTTCATTTCCATTACTTCAAGGGTTCTAATTAAAAAAATTCATGGACTTCATAGCTTAAAGCCACAACAAGTTGTGAACATTTAAAATAGTTAAAGTTCATGATGCTACAAATTTAAATGTTTTTTCACAAATTCAATTGCAATATGAAAGCAATGTCACTTTTTTACTATACTTTATTTGATTGAGTATTAAGAGTTCATATATTTGATCATGAAATGTATGAAGAAAATACCGGAAGAAGTTTTAAGAATATTACTACTTACAATTCATGAGAATATAGAATCCAAGTGTATATGCATGTTTGTAATAGTGAGTTTCAAAATAATTAATTCATTATTGTGATATACGTGATTAACTATATTCTATTATACACAAGTGTCTTTAAGGTACATCACAAAATTATTCCCAATTTATTTTCCACTTGTTAAATTTGATGTCTCAACAAAATTTAAATTATAATATCCAAAACCCTTCACCTAGAATTTTTTTGAAGTTCGTGCATGAATTTGTTTTTCTATGTGGTGGCAATTTTTTTTTTACATGTGAACCTCAAAAGAACAATGAACAATCATTCCCAATTTTTGTTGGCATCTGATGAAATTGACCTCATTTTTAATATTGTCATATTCCCTCCGTCCCAAAATGTTCTTCCTGTTGGCCTTCATTTTTTGTCCCAAAATGATCTTCCTATTGTACTTTGTGAGCTGCAAATTGGTCAAATTTAACTTCTGGTTGTTCTTTAGGACTAAAAAACAATTCCAAGCAATAGTTCCCCCTCCATCTAAGCAATCACTAATCAGCAGACAAATAAAATGGTTGAAGGAGTCAATCAATACTATTTGTTTTTATTTTTTGCGTCTCTTTGAATATTATCTAATTGAAGGAGATGAAGGTTTTAGGAGGCAAAATACAGGTCCACATATGGTCTTTGACTTTTACTAACTACCCACAAAATGATGACCTCACACTCAATAATTAAATAACCCTTGGTGCTCCTTGAAAATACCCAAAACTTTTCACTTTTCAATAATCCTAAACTACACTTTAAAAAGGGCTTCAAAACTCAAAGTTTCAAGGGCAATAGGAGTGCACCAAACTCCATATGTAGTGCAAAACAAGCTTTAAAAATGTTATTTTTAGTCTTAATCCGAAACATTTTGTCTAACAAAAAGATCATTTTGGGATGGAGGGAGTACATCATTAGTACCCCAAACCCTAAACCCTAAATTCTAAACCCTAAACCTAACCCTAAACCCTAACCTCACTCTGCACTTCCAGAACCTAAACTCTGAAAGTCTTGACGGTAAATTACAATTCGAATACTATAAAAAATAATTATTCAGAGCCATATTCCTGTTTGTAAAGTTTTTTTTACTATAAAAGGAAAAGGAATTTTCCTGACGTTTATACTATACAAAGAAAATCGACTTTGAAAAGAGCCCAATGACATTCCAAGAAAACAAGAATCCACTTAATATAAGCAAAAGTATGTACTGTGTGCTAATTAAGTATTCCAGAAAAGAAGTGCGGAAAAGGCAAATAAATTAGGATAAGGCTATAAATTAGAATTCTACCTGGCGTTGATGACATTTTTCCAATTGTAAGAGGACACGTCAAAGGATGGAAGTCAACAAGCTTTAATAAAGGGAATCCTTGAAAAGCTGCTCGCCCCATAACATCCGTGAAGCTTGTGGTTTATTCTAGAATTAGATGATGCTTCATAGTTTACAGCTGCCCAAGGCATGAGGAATCCCGGGGCTCCTGAAATTAGAAGCATGGATTTCAAACTCATAGCATGGGTTGGCGCAATTTTATTCCCGCCAAGAAATATTTTGTGCATCGTCAACCAAGATGCAGCCATCTCTGTCCACCTTTCTCTTCAACCAAGTCGATTTCTATGTGCGTTGCTCTCTTTGTGTGCGTGTTGTACTAGCATTGTTATTTTCTGTGGAGAATTCAGGAGTTTCTCTTCGGGATCGCATCACGACTGTGTAGTTTGTATCCGCTTCCTTCCTTAAGAAGGTACTTCATCTCATTTTGTTTTTGGTAATGTGCTTGTAAATTCTCAATCAGTATTGGAACTTGAATCACGAACTTCAAGGAAGTTTTATATGAATTTCCATTTGCTTCACAAGGGCAACTGATTGCGTAGGTATTCACTTGTCAAGTGTGCATTTCATGTTCCTTCTCTTCCAATGCACCGGATTTTCATTACGTAAAGTTGTTATCCAATTTACAATGACAGACGTATGATACTATCTGAGAGTGATGCCTTAATTTTTGGAGTTACTAAAAATAGTAATATTTATTGTTAAAAATGAGTTAGTTCTGTAAAATACGGAATTGTTGTGCAACCGATTGCACTTTAACGCTGGTCGCGCTAAAGTGCATATGCCATGCAATTAATGTCAACAAGCTGCACTTTAGCGCTAGTCGCGCTAAAGTGCATGTGCATTCTCTGTAGAATGACCCCATTGCACTTTAGCGCTAGTCGCGCTAAAGTGCATATGCATTCGCTGTGAAATGAGGCGATTGCACTTTAGCGCTAGTCGCGCTAAAATGCATATGCCATGTAATTAATGTCAACGGGCTGCACTTTAGCGCTAGTCGCGCTAAAGTGCATGTGAATTCTCTGTGGAATGACCCGATTGCACTTTAGCGCTAGTCGCGCTAAAGTGCATATGCCATGTATATAAAATGAGCGGTCTGCCATTTCATGTCTCGCTTAAATGGACATGCATGGCCTGTACAATGACACCATTGCACTTTAGCGCGACTAGCGCTAAAGTGCATGTGCAGTATATGTACAACCACCGGTTGCCATTTAGCGCTAGTCGCGCTAAAATGCATGTGCATTCACTGTAAACTGAGGCGATTGCACTTTAGCGCTGGTCGCGCTAAAGTGCATATACCATGTAATTAATGTCAACGGGATGCACTTTAGCGCTAGTCGCGCTAAAGTGCATATGCCATATATGTAAGGTCAATGGGTTGCACTTTAGCGCTAGTCGCGCTGAAGTGCATTTTCAGTATTTGTGAAATGAATTGGTTACACTTTAGCGCGACTAGCGCTAAACTGCATATGCAGTCACTGTAAAATGACCCGGCTGCACTATTGGGCTAGTTGCGCTGAATCGGAGGTTCTCTCCATTGAAGATCATCTATTGCACTATAGCGCGACTAGCACTGAAGTGAATATGTGCTCTACGAAAAATTAACTTATTTCGCTTTGGTGATAGTCGGGGTAAAATTTATATACTGTCTATATATTATGACCCAATTGCACTTTAGCGTTGGTCGCGCTAAAATGCAGATGGCCTCCATGGATGGTCACTTGATTGCACTCTAGCGCTAGTCGCGCTAGAAGGACGATGTACTTGAATAATTACTAAATTGCACATTGACCATAGTCGTGCTATGATGCATACGTCCTTTACGTGTCTTGAATTTGAATTGCAATTTATGGCTTCTAATAATTGCACAGAATTCATGATGAACCTGTGATCAACAGCGTTTGAGAACTAATTAATAAAATTGACGTGACGGTTATGGTTTATGTTCTTTAAGAGCCTGAATGCTTTTTTGTTTTACTTTGTTGTTCAGGTGTCATGGATTCTATAGAGGATCCAGCCATGGGCATGGATTTATCGGACAATGAGTTCCAGGTTCTCCAACAAATGAATGTTGGTGTTCCTGAGTGTGAAGGTATTCCTTGTCGGCTGTGGAATACGAAATGTGTTAAGCTGTATAATGCTGAGGGCGTGCTTGTTGGTGAAGGTACCTGCCATAGCGTGAACTCTGAACTTGTTCTTGGTGCCAGTGGGCCTCTCGGTAACACTCATGTTTCAGTATACATTTCAGTGTCACATTCTGAAGTGGACCTTCCAGAGGAACGTGTTTACTCATTGCTAGCTTGGCCTATTCAACTGGTTCATTATCGTGGAGCAAGTCTACACGATCATGAGGCTAGAGACAGTTTCAACCGTCTTCAAGCATCACTTCTAAACCCGCCTTCTGCAACTTCTGCAAGACCATATGCAAGTGCCATTAGAAACCCGCCTCGTGAAACCGCTATCAAAACAAAAGACCTCCTAACGCAGGAGTCAATTAACTTGGTGTCTAGCAAAGTGTGTTGCAGCAAGAATTGTGTTCAGCCGTTTCCTAGGGAAAAAATTTGAGCTTTTCGAGAACGCATGTATCGAAATTCTACTTTCAAGCATAGAGCTTTCATGAAGACTAATGTGCACAGACATATTCATAAAGGTGCACGTTGAGGAAAGATGGTGACAATTGAAGAGATAGATGTGTGTTTGCGTGCATGGATGCATATTGCGGGGGTTGCTGAGTCTACATTCTATCGCTACATGAAATACATGAAGGATCAACGGGAAGCAAGGGATCACGGTAATACGGGACTACTAAAGCCTAGTGAGCATACCAAACAAGCCACAGCTTCCTTGAAGTGCATCCTAGACAAGGAGGCCGATCACATGCCGCATCGTACACGGACTTTGAAGGAAGGTGACAAGATTGTGTCCAAGATTCTTCTGGCCTCATTTCAATGGAAGGATCAGTTGAAGAGACTTAATGAAACCAATGCGGCTTTTGATCTGAAGGGAATTTCAACTTCGAACTTGAGCAAGATTAGATCAACCAAGTTCCCAGAGTATGATGTGAAGAAGCCAGGAGATAATTTTGCCCGGTGCGCTACTTGTGACAAATATAATGAGCTCATCAAGGGTGCTATCAGTGGATCCCAAACCGCTATGAAGTGGTGTAGGAGATTGAATAAGCATCTCACAATTGCTCGTGCCCACAGGGATGTGTATTACATTAACCGAGATTTGTCATTCAATTCTCCGCATGAATGTGTTACAATCATACACGAAAAGATGGACCACGCAAAAACCGCTTGTCCGGTCTTTTCTCACAAGAGTCAAGAACTTGATGGCCTCATGAAGCTACCCGTTTCTGTGACGGGCATGATTGCGCATGGCCATGCAGATGTGCGCTACGCACATTACGGCTTGGATGTCTTCTTGCATGACTCCAACTATACCATTGGTTCAATGGCAAAGTTGTTGCGAGATTTAGAGTTAGCGCCGAAGTCTTCTTCTCGGGAATTGTTCGCGAATTCAAAGTCCACAAATTTATTTAAGGCCTTGCTAGAGGGTACGGACATGTGCTATGGGTTGTCACCGCTGCCACCAAATACCTTAACTCCAGCCACGCGGCTACCGCCCATTTTAAACATGCAAATGGACAATGCCACTGGAGACAATAAGAATAGATATGTTTTCTGTTTTTGGTCTCTACTTGTTGCAAACAAGATCTTCCAAAAGTGTATGTGAAATTCATGATTGTGGGTCATACGCATGACAATATTGATGCGCTATTTGGAAGATGGAGCATGGATTTGAAGAAGGAGAACTTCCCAACAATACCAGCGCTAATGAAGTCGTTCATGGATGTGGATTCCGTCCCTACCATTCCTCACCTTATTGAAGAGGTGCAACTTTGCCTGTTTCGCTGAAGCCTATGAAAGGCTTGGAAGATATTGTCAAAGGTATGACGGGGTTTGTGAAATATTGGGACAATTTATGCAATGCAGACGTCACCGGAGATTATCGAAGACGTTACAAGCATTTGGTGAAGTATTGGCGTGGCGTGAAGGTAGCGTTGATGGAACCGTTACCTACCTTTCATGTTTTGAGGGACGGTTTTTGGCCAACTACACGTATTCAAGCAAGTGAAGTGGATGAATTAGACGATGACGGTGAGGAGCGTGAAGAGTTTGGGGAGGATGACCCATACGTTGGGCCATTGAGTGGTCATCCAAATCCATCCTTCCGAGTGGCTCGAGATTTGTTCGAAGGCTATTTTGTTGCAGTTCGACCCACAGATGGTGACTCTCACCTAGTTTGGATTGTAAGGGCATTGTCTGATCCGAACTCCAATCCAGAGAATCCGAATTGTGTTCTTATTCAATACTTCCGCCCAACATCAAGGAATCAGGATGTTCAAGATTTCTACACCGGATGGGACAGCGAAAGAGGTCTACGTTGGAAGGTTGATGAAACTGAACCTCCTGTTTGGCAACATACGGATGCTCTTATGACAGCGTGGAAGTCGAGGATCCAAAAAGACACTATGGAGTGCATGATCAAGATCCATGCTATACAAATTGAAGTCATCAACTAGAGTTTGGTTTCATATAATTGAGAAGCCATATCCACATATGTGTATATGTGGCATGTTTTGTTTTGTATTTAGCATATTTATATTGTGTATAATAGATGGAATTTATATATTGTAATAGATGGCATAGGTTTGGATTTTGTTGTTTTGGATTTATAGTTTGGTATTGCGTGTATGTTTTGAAATATATGTCTTGTTTTTATAAAACAAGAATATTCAAATTCAATTTTAATGTATTTCTTTATGTACTTCTGAGTTTAATTTTTTCTCTTTTTGCCATCATTCTACTTTATTTTTCGAGAGCATGTATGTTATAACATCTATGAACATTAAATTTGAAAGTGTGATGCAATTGAAAAAATGAGTAGTGTGTATAACCACTTTGTTTTTGATAGCCATGTTAAGCACTTGTCACATTCCAAATACTTGGGGGGCTATTTGGTTGTTACAACTTTCCTAATTGCCTACATAAGTCATTAAGCAACACCAAGTTAGGAATGTCTCTTAGTCGCTCATACAAATTGAATGGGAATCGAACTTAGATCGCCTAAATGAGATAAATAACCCCTTACAACCAATTGCAGAGCTCATGACTTGGTGTTCCATATGGCATGATCTCTATGTATATTAATGAAAATATTGATCTCCGAATTTCAACTCATATTGACTAAAGACTCTGTGTGTCAATACACTCTCATTTTAATGGAAATTGCACTCAAGAACTAATAATTATAAACATCTTTTTTTTGTCGTGAAATATACAAATGTAGTATTTTACCTTCACTAACAAAGGTTATTGTCCTCATCAAATCATCCATCCTTGTTTGTTAATTTGTTACTGAGTTTGATGTAAGGCTACTACACTTTTAAAAATGATTATGTACTTAAATTCCACCCAAGTTGTTTTCGTCTCATAATGCACCCCTGTCACAGCACAGGATAAGTAAATTCCCCATTATACTCACAAAAATCACCCTAGAGTATAATTAAGTGACTCTAAAGATCAAACCCACGAGATTCTGTGAAGTATCTAGCCTTATTAATAAACTAAGCATAGTCAGTAGTAAAATCCGTCTTTTTCGGTCTCCTTTCTATAACCGGAAACACAAACACCAAGAAAACCAATGACCGGATTCTCTCTCTCTTCCGATTCCAACTAGTCTTCCGGTCGTCAGGTCTAACAAAACACCAGGATCATACTACTTCCCATCCTGGTATCCGTCTAGACTAATCTGCTCTAGACAATGCACAACTATTTTCTCTTCTATCCGGTTTGGTTTTACCTCTGTTTAACCATCAGAGGGTTCACTTGCTTTTGAGAGTGGTAGGCCCACCACACCTTCCGTGACTTATAGTGGCTGAAGACCCACTTTCCTAATCTCTACTCTCCTAGACTATTACGGATCTGATTTGGTCCTTCACAGCAGTCCAGATAGCAATCCGGTTTGCAGGTCACGCAAAGACCCCCCATACGATCCTCTCAATACTATAACGACCCTAATGCCAATCCTAATCCGTGCGAAGCTAAGGTGGTTACAAGTGCGCCCGTCTGTTCCAACATCAACTAGAGTTCTTCCGTTTATCACTAAGATGGTAAGACCTCACAGGAGATCGGACACTCAACCGGATTTCCCACCCAAGAGTTCTAGCGCGACTAAGGAATCCCTCCCTATCCGCCTAGCCTAATGGCTTTCTCACCCGGAATCTAAAACTCTAGACGTGCTGAGGCACTGAAGTTCACTCCCAACTCTCTCCTATCCGCTCGCATGCACTTAGAACCAAGAAATAAGACACCAAGGGGAGAAATTCCCAAGCAATCCGCTCGCGCCTCCCTAACTCCTTCTCATACAACCTTGCCACGCTTGGGAGAGACACACAACAAGAGAACAAAAATAGAAGACACAACAAAAATGCAAAGGAAAGACTTCCAGTCCCCAGCTCAGGGACTAACTTATATACACTTTGAGAACTTCCAAAAATACGAAAAGGCAAAAGTGCCTTTCATAGTCAACCTATTTCTGGATCCTAATTTCCAATCCGTCCTAACACTACCGAATTGGAATACTAATCCAGATCCATTCCTATCCTATGTCTACAAAAACTAACTCTACTTTATATGGCTATTCTGCACCCCAACGAAGGACTCTTGGGCTCTTCATCAAGTTGTTCGAAGACGTCCCCCAAGTTCCTATTCCGCTCTCCGGCTATCGGGTTTGGCAGATCGGAACCGAGAGAGGAATCCAAGTTGATTGGCGCGGTCTGGGAGGACTGTCTTGGCTTTGACTGCGGCGTCTGGTCCTTTCCTTCCCTCGGCTCCGGCACGTCCGGAAATGATTCCAGCATGGAAATATCCGACAGGTGGACCCTCATGGATTCGGTCAATTTCTGGGTGCACTCCTCCATCCGGTTTGCAGCTCTTTTCGCTTGGACCAAATTCTTCTCCACCTGCTCGACGAAATCGGTCAAGATCCAGACTATTCGGGAACCGGATAGCTTCTTCTCCTCCAAGACCTTCTCGTCGAAGAGCCTGGCCTTGACTGCCGCGCTTCCAGCCTCACCAAAAGTCGCCTTTACCGCTTCCGCAACCTTCTGCGTTTTGTCCGCCATCATCCGGGTGGCAGCCATATCTTCCTTGAAGGTGGTCGCTTCCGCCTTCAGCATGTCGACCTCCTCCTGAAGTCGATGGATCTCGGCCTCTTGTTTCCGGATCTTGGCCGGATTGGTGATGCAATCCGCTACCTTCCCCGGCAACTTGCTGTCCGGTGTTGCGTGCACCAACTCCCCGATCTGGATCAGGGCGATTCTTTTCGCCTCCCAATCTGCGCGGATGTCGCAGAAGGTCTTGACCAGCTTCTCGAACAAATCAACAAGTCCCTTCTTCGAGGTGCCCGCCTTCTCCGCTTCCAATGTCTTCTCCTTTCCGGTCTTGTCCCCATGCGGCGATCCTCTTCCGGTCGGAGATGTCGTCTTATGCCGCTTGGACAACCTCTCCGCCTCTTCTTCATCTTCTTCTTCTTCCTCCTCGGTCTCGGATCCGGTCTCTTCCTCCTCGTCATCCGATTCCGACTCTCCGTACTTCAAGAGATTCTCCTAAGCCTTCCACTCCTTCTCTTCCGAGTCCAACAGGAGTTGGTGATGCTCGTAAAGGTGGAAGAGGTAGGGACACACCAGTGTCGGCCTACTCCTTCCGACCCTGGTCGCTAGCTGGGCTACCAAATCGAACATGATCGGGGCCCAGTCTGCCTTCCGGTCTCCGCTCAGAGCACCGAAAATTGTGTTGCCGAGGGTGATCGTTACCCTTGTCGGCTTCTCCGAATGCAGGATCGGAATGAGGAACTGGAGAAGTTTCCGGTGCCGGTCATCGATGCAGTCCTCTACCGCATATCCCTCATTGGGATTGACAGCTCCCTGGAACTTGCCGCGGATGTACTCATCCTTCCGGTTCGCCATCCCGTGACCTCCTGCCCGGAACTTGTAAACCTCCCTCCAGATCTCTTCCGTCCACTCCGCCGGAACATAGCGGGGCGTGTTGTCGAACTGATTCGTTTACTTCCCTTGGATCTCTTTCACCATTCTCTCGTCCTTAAACCCCCAGGGTTTGTCAAGCAAAACATGACACCCCATCCGGTTGAGATCTAATCTAAGCATCTCCTTCTCCTCCTCTGTTGAGGGGAGAACCGGAACAATCTTCCGGAGTTTAACCTGTCACAACACGGAAACCTAATTTCCGTATAGATAGAGTAGAATAGATGGAATAGATAGAGATTTTTTTATTTTTTTCGGTTAAGAAATGATAGTTGTCTTCCGGAAGAGCTTACGTTTGAACTAAGCCTTCATCCGGAAACGAGTTTCCTTTCCGGACAAGTTAGGGTTTCCGGATATGACCTGGAACGCCGCCAGCTACGGAATAGGGATCCGGCCTACGAGGCTAGGGGACGCGCCTCGGGAACGAAACCCTAATCCTGTTCCAATCCGGGAACTGGCGGTACTATTTTGGCTATTTAAAGGCCACCACCACCCCGTCTCTCTTCACTTCTTGAGTTTCCAAACTCCTCCACGCGTAGCTAGTTGAGAGAAAGTCTGGTGAGAGTGCGTTTACGGATAGAGAGAGGTGAGGCCGGATTAGGGTTACTTGGTTGGTGCACCCATGGCGGAAAGTAGTGCGGCGAGATCCGCGAGAGCGTCGGTGGTTGCCCGGATGGTCAGTCCGTCCATACCAACTGATCCCACCGCTCGACAGGAGTTAGAGCAAGATCTGAAACGGTTAGGGTGTGCCGGACTGATCGAGAGGCCTTGGAATCTGAGAGGGGATGAGTTGATTCAGGAGCTAATCAATGGGACATCCAACCAGTACGAGCTGACGGTGCGAGGACAGCCCAAGGGATGGACGGAGGACGTGTGGGCGGAAGTCTACTCGTTCCGGAAGTTCGGAGACGGGTTCGCATCTTGGGCGGATAAGTACGCCACCGGGAAGTTCCGGAACCCTCCTCACGCGAAGGAAGGGTACGCGATCAGTGACTGCGTGGATGAGCGCCATCGGCGGGTGCTCAACTTCCTGATCCCGATATTGTATCCGGAAAAGCCTACCCGGGTCACAGTGACGATGGCGAACACAATCTTCGGAGCTTTGGAAGAACGGGTGGTGCATTGGGGACGCATCATAGCCCAGGTGGTAGCGAAGCTCGCAGATCACGTATCCAAGAGCCGGTACAACCCGATCAGCCCCTACCTTTTCCACATCTACCATTACGGAGATGTGTTGACACAGGACGAGCTGTTGGTGTACAACACCGGATTGGAGCTGGTCAAGTATGACTTGACGAATGAGCTGGAGAAGGATGAGCCCCTACCAGAAGAGGAGAATGATCCGGAAGAGGAAGTCTTGGAGCGGAAGAAGTCAAGGCGGAAGTCGACGGATCCGAGTTCGCGAGGAAAGCAACTCGAGACGGAACATGAGGAACCCATCCAGGTTCCGGAAGAAGGGAAGCCGCCCCTCCGGGAGTTCTTCGACATCGGCTTTGACTGGATGCACCAGGCCCGGAACCTCCATCACAAGGCCATCCAGTTCATGGAGGAGGTGGCGACAGAGCTCAACGTGCCACCCGCGGAAATTATTGAGGAGATTAGACGGAGACTGAATCCGGAAGTCATCCGTCAGAAAGACGAGCAAATCCGGATTCTGGAGAGAAGCTGGGAGGAGGCAGAAAGCCGGAGGAACTGGGCACAAGGAGAGTGCGAGGCGGCACAGAAGAACGAAAAGGACGCCATGTAGATGGTCCGGAATCTCCAGACCCAAATTGGACAACCGGTAGACGTCATCAACAAAGCCAGACTTTACGACGCCCACTTGGTGACGGGAGGACACATCACCGGATCCAAGGTGGTGATGATCCTCATGGATTTCGAGGCCCAGATGCAGAAGGTACTCCAGGAGATGCAGACCTTGGTGGCACGCGTCGATCCGGACAGAACGATGGACTTCTCCACCTTTCCGGAAGCGGACCTCACCACCAACCCGTATCTCCAAACTCCGACAAAACCGGTCGTGGGGATTCCGGTTTTGTCGCAACCAGGAGGGTTGCATTCGCTCCTGAAACCAGTTGTGCAGCGGGAGTGGCTAACTCAGAGGACGGATTCTCTAGCCAAGAATCCGGAAGAGAGTCAGAGTGTTCCAGAGCAGGGCGGAACCTCTACGCCTGTGCAGAATCAGACACCGGAAGGGACGCAGATCAAGGAGAATTTGCTCCACCGGATCGGGGCGATGGAGAATCCGGCAAAATCTTTCCCGGATGACTTCATCCACATGCAAAAGGAAACTCCCGCGAGGCCATCTCCGCCAAAGACTGCCAACGAGCCAATCAACTTGGACTCGCCCATCCGGGAGATGGAGATTCTCGAATCCGAGAAGGAGGATTTCGAGACAAAATCTGCGACGGAGACGGATGAGGAGGAAGACTCTCCACCGAAGAAGCAGAAGATCCAAACCCGAGCGGCCGGAAAGATCACACCAGTGCCAAATACCAGGGCGAGGACCTCTCTTGCGCAATCGGGGAGCAGTTTGAAGAAAGCGAATAAAGTAGGATTCAGAGGTTAGATTTAGACTTTAGGGTTTTTTTCCGGAACGGGTTTTCCGCACGTGGGCCCGATTCCGGAAATTTTGGGATAACTTTCATTAGCTTCCGGATATCTCGGATGCTTCTGTGGTTGGTTAGCTTGATTTTCGGTTGTCTCTTTTCCCTTCGTGTTTTGGTTTTTAAATGATGAGCAGGCTTGTTGCTCATTCATTCCATCCTTATGCAATTTGAAGTTTTATTTCATTTCTTTTATGCTGATCCACGCCACTAAGTGTACATCCCATGTTCTAAGTGTTTGTGTGAGGACTTGGGCGGTGTGTTTGTGCGTTTTGAGAGTTGTGAGGAACCGAGAAGGAGGAATCCGGATTTCATGAGTGTTTGGAGTAAGACATTGGGGGAGGATTTGTGAGAGAGCTGGGTCGGATCTGTAGGACTTGTGTACTTAGTATCTTTAAACTACTGGAACGGTAATCCGATTGGAGTAATGAGGGTGAGGTTCCGGAACTAGGAAGTAGTTCCGTGCGGGGTTAAGCAACCGCCAAGAGGAATATCCCCCTGCTTACCGGAAGATCTGCCAACTGCAGCATCACTTATTTTCCTATAGACCTTCTCTTGTGTTGAATCCGGATAGCTGTGATTCTGTCGTTGTAGTAAAGGAGAGAGACTGGCTTCTGCGTGACCTCTTTCCCGGATAAGCCATCCGGAAAGTTGTGAGGAGACAGAAACTTACTTCGCCGCAACATATAGATCTGTTGAGTGTCTTGGGTTGTTTTTTTCGTTTTGTTTGTTTTATAAGTTGGAACGTGTAGTCAATGAGTGGAGGAGTCCCTGCCGCTCTAAAGAGTAAAAGCGGACCCCCTGAAGGTAAAACAGGGGCATAACAAACCGAATAGTGACCATATCCGGATTCCGGAAGGAGACGGATCCGTATTAAATTCCGGAAAAGAGGAAGTCCTGAAGAGGAGAAAGAAGTTTTAGATACCTTTGGAATGATTTAGCGATAATCCGAATAAAACCAAATTCATAGCAACATAGTAGAGTCTCTGGGACGATATTCTGTGTCATCTAACCACAATTGTGTGTTAAAGGTGCTTACCTCTAGATTACGCGTACGACATAACCGGAGCCGACGATGTGGATGGCTCTGGTCTATTCCGCCTAAGCTGCGGCATGGACACAGACTAGATCTAGACGATTCTTTTCCAAATCTACCTCACCCACTCCTAGCCGCAAGTCCCGTTCTCACTTTCTTTCTCTGATCTCAACCGGAAACCTGCACAGCAAGCGGTACGCAACCGGGAATCTACCCTGCAGCACACCTCTAACACTCATACACTCACACGCGCACACTCACAACGCTGAAAACGAGGAGCGTGAAGAAACAACTCTCACCAAACGGAGTTTGGAAAAGGGGAGTGATTGAGGAGGTCCTGGCCTTTTATAGTCTCTGCTGACCTAAAAGTGGTCATGATGACTTTTACCGGGCCGGTCCCACCAATCCGGTCCAACCCTAATCCGATCCTCATCTTTCCGGATACGGTTCCGATTCCATTCTGGTCCCTAAGTATCACTGCTAGGACCGGATTCTTTCCAACTGTTCTACTACTTTAACGTCTTTCGTAATTTTCCGTTCTCTTCTGTTTCTAAACGGAACCTGGATACGAACTAATAGTTGCCGATCCATTTTCTAGATAAACAACTGAAAACCAAAAATTCTGGTTGCGACAACCTCCTTCCTTCATTTCACTAAGTGCTCCTACATTTTAAGATCTCTTCCACCTTGTGACATTACGGAACATCCGGAAACTAAAATTAATGTATAGGATAGAGGCAAATAGGAGGAAAACTTTTTAATTCTTGCAAAGGTATAGAAGTTTAGACGCTAGAGACCTAAATTAGAAAAGATTTCTTTCGTAGGAACGGAAAAACAATAATTAGGTTAACACACTGTTCCGGAACCAGTAGCCAGAAAGCCGGAAGTTCCGGATCGTAGGGGGTTCCGGCTATGGAACTTACGGGAACTCCACCGGGTCAGGAACTTAGGATTTCCCGCTGATATATAAACCCCGCCGTCATTCTCATTCGGTCTCTTTTCTTTGCGATTCTTTACAAGTGCGTTTAGTGAGTGAAAGAGTGGTGAGATAGGATCGCGGTTGGAAGTGGAAGTGAGGTCGGTGCAACCCGAGTCTGGAAGACTGTCAAGATGACGGAAACCCCCGTCCGACGGTGACCGCCCGGAGTGTTAGTTTGGTAATTCCGTTCAATCTGGATCGTCATAGGGAGTTGAAGGAGGATTTAGAGGTCATGGGCTGTGTCAGATTCTTACACCGCTCGTGGGATCTGAAGAGTGAGGGAATGATTGAAGAACTCCTTTACGGAGTTCCCAATCAGTATGAGTTGACGATGAGGGGCCGCCCAAGAGCTTGGACACAAGAGCTCTAGGCCGGAACATATTTCGCCGTTAATAGGGGGCTTGGATGGGCTGGACGGACAAAGAAGTTCGCGGCGAAATGGTTCTAGAACTCCGCCGACCCAAAGGAGGGGTTTGCGGCAACCAATTGTGTCTTCGCTCGGGATTAGCAACTCTTAGAGTTCCTGATTTCCATCTTGTATCTAGAGAAACCTAACTGAGTGACCATCACAGTGGTGAACACCATTTTTGGAGCTTTAGGAAATAGGGTAAACCCGCCCCCAAGACCCGTGAAATGGGGCGGACTTATTCACACGATTGTGGATAAATTAACAAATGGGATTACGGGACGAAAGTCCAATCCCATTAGCCCTTACCTTTTTCACATATACCACCGGATGGAGACCTTGAGCGAGCCGGAGCAGCTCATGTACCGGAAAGGAGAAAACCTCTTCAAGTACGAACTGAAGCCGGAAGCTGAGCCGGAGGAGCTAGAATCAGAGGAGAAGGACGTTCAGGAGGAAGCGCAAACAACTCCAGAGAAGGCCGGGCCCAACAGACGGAAGTCTACAGATCGGGCCTCGCGAGGGAAGCAAGTGGCGAAAGGTTCCGTCCAACCGGAAAGTCCGAACCAGGACATGGATGCGTCAAGAGCGCCATTCATTGGTTGCAAACAACAAGGACGATGAACGACCGGATGGCGATAGTTCTCCAAGACGTCTGCAATACGTTAGGAGTGAAGGACGAAAAGGAGATCTTAGCCGCCATCGCACGGAGACCTGTTCTAGAAGACGTCAAGGTCCTGTACACCCAGATCCGGACTCTTCAAGAGGAATGGGACCAATTCCGGAGCCAGCACCAGTGGTCGGAACGGGAGATGCACATCGCCAATCGGAAGGCGATGGAGGCGATGGCTCTAGTGCGGAAACTAGGAGACCTGATCGACCTTCCGGCCAGCACCATCTCGAGGGCCCAACTCTGGAACTCCCAGATGGTGGCCTAAGGACACATCATCGGAACAAAGGTCGTGCTCATCTTGACGGATTTCGAGGCTCGGATGGAGGGAGTGCTTAAGGAGATGCGGCAGCTGATCGGAAGCCTCGACCCGAACCTGCTCGATCAAGCAATGTTCGTGGATCTTCCGGGAGGAGAGTTCCAAGAAACTCAAGGAGCCGGAACTTCGACGGAGAAGAGGAATCCGGGAATCCAGACTCGTGTGGTGACTTATCCGGAAGTCACTACACCGAAGGACGCGGGCACGCAGACCACTGTTCTGGAGGAGTTGTCCGGAAGACAAGCGGTGGTAAATCTGTTTCCGCCTCTCCAGTTCATGGAGACGGAAGCTGAGGCCATAGCAGCAACAAGTGTCAGAAATCCATCTCGGACCAATCCGGATAGGTTTTTACACATGCAGAACACGCCTCCGCCAGCAAATCCGGACAACATCGTCATCAATCTGACGGAGACGAAGTCGACGCGGTAGAGGCAAACGAGGTTAGAGGAGCCGCTGGAGATCGAGGAGACGGAAGAGGAATCCGCCAAGTCTCACTCCCAATCCAAAGAAACGGATTCAGATCCGCCTCAGATCCGAACTCAATCTGCAACGAAGAAGTTTCCACCGAAGGTGACTACTCGGAAGCCAACTCCTGCGAATCTCAGGGCCGAACCGTCATCAAAGAAGCCCCACAAATGACTAGTGCGGATTGTTGCCTTGGTAGTTAGGATTTTGTCTGGTTAGTTATTTCCGGAACGGGTAACCCAGACTGTGGGCCCCTGGTTCCGGACCTTTAGGATTTTAACGGCTTTCCGTTTTAGCCGGAACGGTTATTAGGATCGTTAGCCGGATTTCTAGTTGGCCGTTGGCCGGGTTTTGTGTGGGCCTTTTGGCCGCTTTTTGTTTGTTTTTAAAGGCAGGCCGGCTTGTTGGCTTGTCATTCCCTTTCTTGTCATTTAATCGGAGCTTACCGGAGATCAGTTTGATCATTTCTTTGCGTATCGCGTTTATGATTGAGTTGCATGTTGGTTTGTGAGTGAGAGTGTACAAGAGGGAGTCCGGATCCTTTGACTGACGGATATATATGCTGTGACGGAAGAGCCTTAGACCTGTGAAAGAGGAGCTGTACATGGTGCCTTTAATTTGCTGGAATGGTGATCCGGTGAAAGCTTGTTACGGGTGAGGGTGCGAGTTCGGAAGTCCAGGGAGGATTTCGTGCGGAGATAAGCAACCGCTAGAGGAATTATCCCAGCCATCGGAAGGTCTGCCAACCTCCGGAGCAGTCGAGAGCGAAGAAGTTAGCACTACAATCCGGAAAGTCTGGATCTGTCGTTGTAGTAAGGCGGATCTAACCGGGCCTTGTGTGACCTACTTTTCGGATAAGTCATCCGGAAGGTTGTAAGTGTACGGAATTCTCTCCTTGCTATTACAATATAATTCTTGGATGTTTGTTTTGGTTGTTACGGAGAGAGAGTGTGTGAGTTAGGAGTAGTGAGTCCTTGCCCCTCGGAAAGATCAATAGTGGACCCCCTGAGGGTGAAACAGGGGTATCTAAAACCAGTTACTTAAAGAGTCGGAACCGGATTCCGGAAAAGGACGGATCCAGACTAGAATCCGGATAAAACTAGTTTCCGGAAGAGATCAATAGGCTGTATGGATTGCTTGGGGTGTTTTTGAAAGTGATCCGGATACCTAAAAACTTGCAGCAACATAGTAGAATTCCCTGGGACGATAACTCGTGTCATCTTACCACATTATTGTGTTAAAGATACGTACGCGCTAACTACGCATGCGACACACCTCATACTCAATATAGTCACCAAGCAATTTTGGTGAAGGCTAAAACATTTTTTTACAATCTAGCTTCAAAGTATCTCCTTAATGTGTCTTGAACAACAAGACATAAAATTTTGGATGCACCTTAATTTCTATTGATAGTGTCAATTTATAGACTTCAAGTAAGTGCATTTCAATGACAAATGGACTTGCATACTTTACTATAAACTTGGGAGTTAGGCTATTGAATAAGGTGAATTTTTTTAACTTTCAACCATACATTTTTGCCCTCTTTATGTTCAATATGGCATCATCCTTTGTTCACTTGTTTAGTATACCTCTTTTAAGCCTTGGCCAAACATACCTTGGTCTTTTCAAACATTTGCTCTCTTTGGCAATGAAGTCTTGTGCATCGTGGTTTGGCACCAAATCCTCTTGCGTTTGTTCTAAGGCAAAGTTGGTAGACATAAGTTGCTCCCCCGTATAGGCCACTTTGAACAGCAATTCCTTGATAGTTGCATGCTTGGCTTTTTTAAAACTCAACTCCACCAAGAGCAAATATTATGTCCAATCACTTTGATTTGCACTCACAAAACTTCCTAGGTATTGATTGAAAATCCAAACCACCTTCTTCATTTGTCCATTGTTTTTGGTACAAAATGTTATACTAAATATAATTCTAGTCTTCATCTTGTGAAACAAATGCTTTTAAAATGATCTTGTGAATTTAAGATCTTTATCCACTATAACTACCCTTGGTAATCCATGATACTACCACCAAATGTAAAGGAACAATACATTAGTCTCCAACACCAGTGTGTTCCTTAAATTGGCTCCATATATGCTAGCTTACTAAATTGATCTACAACCAGAAAGATTGAATCACACCCTTGTGACATTGGAAGGCTAATAATGAAATCCATAAAAACACATTTCCATGGCCTTTTGGGAATAAGAAAAGGTCGTAGTAATCCCGCTTGCTTGTGATAAAATATCTAATTGCTTTGGCAAATAACACAAGTCTTCAAATTTATAATGGGTAATGTCTTCATTCATTCCTAGCCAATGTAACCTCTTACTAATCAAACATATGGTGAATTCCCCCCCCTCTCTATGCTTGGACAATGGATTGTCATGTTCTCCTTTCAACATGGTTAACTTCAACTTGACATTTGAAATATCCCCCCTACTTTGTTTGAACTTGATTAAGCCTTCATGCAACTAGATCATTTTTACTTTTCTACCACATTCTAAGTCACTCAAAAACTTTTGAGCTTCTCAATCTTTTATATGTACCTAGCCAAGTCCACATTACGAGTCTACATACAACAATACAAATTTTGAAAAAATACAAAGTTTCTTTCAAAGACATTCTTATTTATAATATTGAGGATATTTTTAAAGTCAATGACACTGAGCTTCAAATTCACATTTGTGAAAACATCCTAGATGTAGTTAGGCCAAGGAACTAGCTCAAAGTTTTATGGTTTGAAGGATGCCTGTGCTTTTAGCTGCACGTATTTGTCTTTATTTGAAAAAAAAAAAAAAAAATTCTTTGGCATATGGCAATAGTTTGTGAATACTCTTGCTCTTATTACAAGTCATTTTTAGCACGATAAAATATCATATTGAGACTATTAAATCATATAAAAAACTGCCTAACTTCTTGCCAATTGAACTATATTATTCTAAAAAATTTATATTCTACATAGTTGACTTAAGAAAATGAAGATAATGTATGTCTTCAAAACATTACTTCTCTATTAACTCAATTGAAGATCAACAAATTTCTAGTACAAAAAGAATTATTTGATTTTTGAAACAATTGGAACTAAAAATTGATCAATTTTGAGAATTTGATGTTTTGCTTATAATTTTTCTGTTTGCAATTAAAATGTGAATTGATGTTAGGGTGATTGTCAAGGAAGTTTGATGATTGCAATGAATTTATTTGTAGAACTAGAACTAATATTATTTTTTAAATATATTAAAATTTTTGCAAATATATTTTAAATTTTTGCAAATATATCTTAAAATTTAAATGCAAAAATTCATAGAACTAAAGTAATAGAGATTTTCAAATGAATTAAATTTTAAAGTAAAATTAAAAAAAAATTCATAGAATATGTTAGAAACATATAAAAAAGCCAAGGTTAGACAAATCACAAATTCATTTATCTTTCAAACTACAACAACAAAATCTAAAATTAAGTTTGTTATAGATCTTATAGAGAAGAAATACAATTATATCACCAGTAAATTGAAAGAATGCAATGTTAGATGATTAGAAATTTGATAGTGATTTGAAATCTTTTAACTTCTATTTCATATCAAATCTAAAAATAATGCCATATAAAATTTATGTGATTAAAGAAATTAACTTATTAACCTGTAAAAAATAAATCACATTCTGCAATTATGCCATATTTAACTACTTTTGGACTTTAGGAGGAATTTTGGACTTTTGTCATGGTAGAATTCATCAGAAGACCTCTCGTTCTTATAGATTTAGAGACCACAATGCCAATGGAAGTGGGAAAAACAGAATGAAGTTGACCATATTCAAATAGAAGTAGAGGACCAGAAACATAATAACTACGGCATTTCACCCACAGAGCATTTATTTGTACATAGAAATTGAGATGAATGATTGGGAGTTTTGCTGATGTAGTGCAGATCCAAGTCATTGGGATTATAAGTGTTGCAAGAACCAGATTCCAATGGTTATTTTTCAACTGAAATTATTACAAGGACTAAGTACGGCTTGACCCGTTAGTATTTCCCCGCACAAGTAGGATCCAGAAATCTACCGATGTAATCCCCGCATTCAAATATATGGTATAAGAGAACATACGCACTGATAAGGAACATATAAATAAAAGCTTTTGGTACGGTGGAATCAAACTTCAAAGCCACTGAAAGGTCCGTAAGGTTCACCACATTTTATTCATATCGATAAAGAAAGAAATATTCAACAAGTTGCCCATAGAAACAATAAAGGCATTTCCTACAGTATCTGCACAAGTGAACTTCACTGACGCTTAAAGAGTTTCCCAGGAACAATAAGCTCTTTCCGTACATAACACGAAACTTCTAATTTCAAAGGATCTATATCATCCCTCACTCTTATGGAGGGACCTAACAAATAAGAACGTGGCCACTTAAGAGGATTTACCTCAAGTAATACAATAGTTTGATTCCAAAGAATGTTGCGCTGTCTGGGGTCTCTAAAATACGCTTCAGTAATCCAGCACGGTTTGGATAAGGATCATTCTTGTGAGGGATGTCCGCACCGGCAAAAAAGAGAAACCCCTTTAAAGTTCTTTGTGGGAGAAGACGCCTTAAGATCTCCGTCAAAGTAAATATATTCATAGAGGAAGACAATCCACAATGAGTCTGTTCAACCAATTGTCCAAGGAAGTGCCGGAAACTAGAAGGAACATCCATTTCATGAGGAAGATCCGAAACACCGCCCTCAAAACAGAAATCACCTGTCAAAACAACAAGAACCGCCTTCTGCAGCAACAAAACTCAGCAAGAATGTCAATTAAACAAATACAGGAGAACCATCAAACAACGGGAGAAATCCCGGTATTGTTCCAAAGAAAACTCACTTTGCTAAGAACCTTAAAATAAAGTGATATCACTTGATGAAGTTACTATAAAGAAGCCTTAAGCAAGGGGGAGATATCTCGATGTTATTCCAAAGAATACTCACTTTACTGAGAACCTTTAAACAGCAGAAGATCTCTAGATACATTTACAATAAAAAAAGCAGTTTCTTGAGAACCCCTATGCAACAGAATATCTACAAATAAAGCATTACATCATTAGAAATTGGATATCAAAGACATAGGAGTTAGCCTATCCATATCAGTGCGCTACTTGAGAAAAGACCAAACTCCGCATTCCTTATACGCAATGTCCTAGAGATAAACTACTAATTACACGTGAATTGTGGTCACTCTTCGCGAAGTACATAATTTTAAAAAATGCCAAGGGAAAGGTAACGCATGACGTGCACAGGCAAATTGTCTACATAAAAAAAAAAAAAACACAAAACCAAGGACCACAACTACATAGAAAACACACACTGAGTAAAAGTGTGGAATCACTCAAAAAACATATCAACTATGCATTTACAATGATTTCTCTCAAGGTACCAATTAACTAATAATCCGTATTCGATAATGTTTGAGCCCGAAAACCATTTACAAGTTCAAAAAAATGTCTGCTCTACAATTTATGGGTGCAATTACAAAGAAAATTACAATCTATATTCAAGGTAATATACAGTCTAATAGAAGTGAAACGCCGCATTCAATATTGGGAGAACTCCCGATGAAGTCTAAGGTACACAGGAATCAACCACGCACTATTCCTGACATGATTCTGAAGCCTTCTGTCGCACGCGTAGTTAGCGCGTAAGTATCTTTAACACAAAAATGTGGTAAGATGACACGAATTATCGTCTCAGGGAATTCTACTATGTTGCTGCAAGTTTTGGGTATCCGGAATCACTTCCCAAATCACCCCAAGCAATCCGTACAATCTATTGGTCTCTTCCGGAAACTAGTTTTATCCGGATTCTAGTCCGGATCCGTCTTCTTCCAGAATCCGTTTCCGACTTTCTAAGTAACTGGTTTTAGATACCCTTGTTTCACCCTCAGGGGGTCCACTATTGATCTTTCCGAGGGGCAAGGACTCACTACTCCTAACTCACACACTCTCTCTCCATAACAACCAAAACAAACATCCAAAAATTATACTGTAATAGCAAGGAGAGAAATCCGTACACTTACAACCTTCCGGATGACTTATCCGAAAAGTAGGTCACACAAGGCCCGGTTAGATCCGCCTTACTACAACGACAGATCCAGACTTTCCGGATTGTAGTGCTAACTTCTTCGCTCTCGACTACTCCGGAGGTTGGCAGACCTTCCGATGGCTGGGATAATTCCTCTAGCGGTTGCTTATCTCCGCACGAAATCCTCCCTGGACTTCCGAACTCGCACCCTCACCCGCAACAAGCTTCCACCGGATCACCATTCCAGAAAATTAAAGGCACCACGCACAGCTCCTCTTTCACAAGTCTAAGGCTCTTCCGTCACAACATATATATCCGTCAGCCAAAGGATCCAGACTCCCTCTTGTACACTCTCACTCACAAACCAACATGCAACTCAATCATAAATGCGATACGCAAAGAAATGATCAAACTGATCTCTGGTAAGCTCCGATTAAATGACAAGAAAGGGAATGACAAGCCAACAAGCCGGCCTGCCTTTAAAAACAAACAAAAAGCGGCCAAAAGGCCCACACAAAATCCGGCCAACAGCCAACTAGAAATCCGGCTAACGGTCCTAATAACCGTTCCGGCTAAAACAGAAAGCCGTTAAAATCCTAAAGGTCCGGAACCAAGGGCCCACAATTTGGGTTACCCGTTCCGGAAATAACTAACCAGACAAAATCCTAACTACCAAGGTAACAACCCGCACTAGTCGTTTGCGGGGTTTCTTTGATGACGATCCGGCCCTTATATTCGCAGGAGTTGGCTTCCGGGTTGTCACTTTCGATGGAGTCGTCTTTGTTGTGGATCGAGTTCGGATTTGGGGCGGATTCGAATCCATTTCTTTGGATTGAGAATGGAAATTGGCGGATTCCTCTTCCGTCTTCTTGATCTCCAGTGGCTCCTCGAACCTCGTTTGTTTCTGCCGCATCGACTTTGTTTCCGTCAGATTGATGACGGTGTTGTCCGGATTTGCTGGCGGAGGAGTATTTTGCATGTGCAAAAACCTATCCGGATCGGTCCGGGCTGGATTTCTGACACTTGTTGCGGCTATGGCCTCAGCTTCCGTCTCCATGAACTGGAGAGGTGGGAACAAATTCACCACCGCCTGCCTTCCGGATGCCTCCTCGATCACTATGGTCTGCGTGCCCGCGTCCTTCGGTGTAGTGACTTTCCGATAAGTCGCCACACGAGTCTGGATTCCCGGATTCCTCTTCTCTGTTGAAGTTCCGGCACCTAGAGTTTCTTGAAACTCTCCTCCCAGAAGATCTGCGAACATTGCTTGGTCGAGTAGGTTCGGGTCGAGGCTTCCGATTAGCTGTCGCATCTCTTTGAGCACTCCCTCCATCCAGGCCTCGAAATCCGTCAGTATGAGCACCACCTTCGTTCCGGTGATGTGTCCTTGTGCCACCATCTGAAAGTTCCAGAGTTGGGCTCTCGAGATGGTGCTGGCAGGAAGGTCCACCAAATCCCCTAGCCTACGGACTAGGGCCATCGCCTCCGTCGCCTTCCGGTTCACGATGAACATCTCTCGTTCCGACCACTGGTACTGGTTCTAGAATTGGTTTCGTTCCTCCTGGAGTGTCCGGATCTGGGTGTGAAGGACCTTGACTTCCTCCGGATCCGGTCTCCGTGCAATGGCGGCTAGGATTTCTGTCTTGTCCCTTACCCCTAGCAAAGTACAGACGTCTTGGAGGACTGCCGCCATCCGGTCATTCACTGTCCTCGTTGTTCGCAGCCACTGGATGGCGCTCTCGACCGGATCTATATCCGGATTCGGACTTTCCGGTTAGACGAAACCTTCCGCCACTTGCTTCCCTTGCGAGGCCCGATCCGTGGACTTACGTTTGTTGGGCCCGGCCTTCTCCGGAGTTGTCTGTGTTTCCTCCGGAACCTCCTCATCCTCCGACTCTGGCTCCTCCGGCTCAGCTTCCGGCTTCAGTCCGTACTTGAAGAAATTTTCTCCTTTCCGGTACATGAGCTGCTCAGGGTCTCCATCCGGTGGTATATGTGGAACAAGTACGAGCTAATGCGACTGGACTTCCGTCCTGCAATCCCATTCGCTAACTTATTCACAATTGTGTGAATAAGTCCGCCCCAATTCACGGGTCTTGGAGGCGGGTTTATCCTATTTCCTAGAGTTCCAAAAATGGTGTTCGCCATCATGATGGTCACCCGGCTGGGCTTCTCCGGATACAGGATGGGAATCAGGAACTCTAAGAGTTGATGATCCCGGACAAAGACACAATCGATTGCCGCAAACCCCTCCTTTGGGTCGGCGGAATTCTGGAACCTTTCCGCCGCGAACTTCTCTGTCTGTCCCGCCCATCTGAGTCCCCTATTAACGGCGAAATATGTTCCGGCCCAGAGTTCTTGAGTCCAAGTTCTTGGGCGGCCCCTCACCGTCAACTCATATTGATTGGAAACTCCGTAAAGGAGTTCCTCAATCATTCCCTCATTCTTCAAGTCCCACGGGCGGTGTAAGAATTCGACACAGCCCATGACCTCTAAATCCTCCTTCAACTCCCTATGACGATCCGGATTGAACGGAATCATTGGACTGACACTCTGGGCGGTCACCGCCGATTTCCGAACTGGAGTTTCTGTCATCTTGACAGTCTTCCGGACTCGGGTTGCACCGACCTCACTTCCACTTTCTATCTTGATCTTATCTCACCACCCTTCCACTCATTAAGCGTACTCGCGAAGAACCGTAGAGAAAAGAGACCGAATGAGAATGGCGGCGGAGTTTATATAGCGGCGGAAAATCCTAAGTTCCCGACCGGTGGAGTTCCCATAAGTTCCCTAGCCGGAAACCCTACAATCCGGATCTTCCGGCTTTCCGGCTACTGGTTCCGGAACATTGTATTAACCTAATTATTGTTTAATCGTTCTTTCAAAAGAAATCTTTTCTAATTTAGGTCTCTAGCGTCTAAACTTCTACACCTATGCAAAAAATTCAAAGTTCTCCTCCTATTTGCCTCTATCCTATGCATTAATTTTAGTGTCCGGATGTTACGTATCGTCACATGACCCTCCAAGGCATAATCGGGCGCCGGTACAATGTGTCTACTTTGTCCAATTTCCTGGAAAAATACACGACAAATATCTCTTGTCTGCCCGGGAAGAAGCTGTGGAAGCTACTCGTAGACCCGTGGTCCTCATTGTAGGCAAAAAGGAAGACTAAGTACACGGTGTAATGCGTGCCGGCCACCGCTTTTGGAAAGCCATCTACCTTGTCCAGAATGTAATAGATTACGTGCCAGTCCCAGACGTGAACCTTACTCTCGTCAAAACGCTTCTGCAAGTGTGTCAATACAGTGTAAAATCCTGCAGCATCCGTTATGAGAACTGCGGGTGAACGGGCTCTCAGAATGCGTCCAGCAGCGTCCTTGTACTCCAAAGCATCGAACAGACGCTTCAACTTGTGATGCTCCAGGAGTTTTGCCTGGCCTCCGGCACTTGTGACTTCAAAAAGGAACCAAAAGTATATGTGGAACCTTGCTTCACCACGCCATGCCTTGACGGAAGCTTCAGTCAAAATCTTCGTAATGTCCCAGCTTCTGTCGTCCATGACCCTGCAGAGGTATTCGTTTTCGAATACCTTCGATACGGCAACCTCCACCTCTTCTGCATGGGAATTCATATACGACTGCCACATTGTCTTGACAACGTCCGGACACATGTCTTGGTCACATGTCTTGTTGAGGGCCTTAGTTCGCCCCTCCATCCACTCCCTCCCTAGTTCCGTGGCCATGCTCTTATCCACCCACCATTCGAGTTGGGACCGGGTGATATTCTTGGCTTCCGCAAATTCATCCCACTCCGCAGCCGTGTATGGAATGTATTCGGGCTTCTTGCTTGGAAGCGGGTGACCGTCGTAGTGGCACATGAGCTTGTTCTTCATGGCCCTCACCTTCTTCTTCCGTCCCGCTGCCACACCGACTGGAATCAACGCATTCCCAAACATATCAATGTTTAGAGCCGTCTTCTTCATACACACTATTTCCTTCTCCACTTGTCCCGCCAAGTAGTTCAGGTCCTCATCTTGAAGTCCGTATAAGGGCTTGAAGTCAGTGTAGGACAATGGTTTACGCTTGCCCTTGGCTTTGGGTCCATTATCATCAGGAAGCTTGTGGCTCAGGAAGTCTTTGGCAATCTGGATCCACCGGTCCACATCTTCGTCCTTCTCCATGAATAGAAGCGGAATTTTCAAATCCACAGAGTCAGGATTCTTGAACCCCGTAAAGATGGTGGACATTTTCGGATAGAAATCCTGTACAGGAATACTCACACTGTTAATTGTGAAGGTAATGACTAAGACGAGTGTCGTCTACAAACCATCGGGATATTTCCCGTTGATCGTCCATTTGCAATTTCACTGATAATTATCGAGATAGTTCTCGCTGAATGTGATGTTTCAAATAATACAGTCGACATCGAGAGATATCCCGTTGTCAAGTGGGAGGGTAATTAGAAAACGGTGGACAACGAGATATCTCCCAATAGGGAGCACATCGGGAGTTATCTCGATGACTTTTATACACAAGACAAAAATGATATACCAAATAAGAACTAACATATTCAGAAAGTTGAACTTACATTATACGCTTGTGAATGCATTCGTCCTCCATATAATGGCACTGGGCTGCCCATGTCCTTCCACTTTATTCGAGCGTGAGCAAGCTGTTGTGTGAAGCTCTGCTCTTTCTGCTCACCAGCAACGTTTTGATTCAAAACTTTGGAGAGGTGCATCATTTCAGTCGTCTTGGTGGAATACGGTGCCCACATGGGAATAATGTTGAACGTAGACGCCTCCGTCTTGTCAGCCAGAGGAATGTCACCGTTCTCAATCAGCTCCTTGGTCGCTTGAACAGTGTGCTGACCACCAATAATGTAGTAATGCGATTTGGCAGTTAGACTTTCCATTTTCGGACAGGAGTCATAGAAAGTCACCAATTTGTCCGGCCCATATGGACCCCGCTTCAACGGAAGGACTGTAATGCATCGGTTCTCCGATTGGTAGTCGCCGTTGATGAGAATCTGATTTTTAATTCCTACTAGACGTGCTTGTTCAATCCCTCTATACACAAGTTTTTCAGGAGGAGCCTGGTGCAGGAACTTATAGTGGACTCGCAAGAGTTCACCTGCTTTATTGGCAAATGGCTTCTTCTCCCACTTGTACATTGGCTTGAATACCTGGTTGTACAACTTATGTATCTCTTTGACCTCACTGGCGTCCAGTTTTGCGATATCGGCATCCGTCATGTTCACAACGCGATGAATAAACAGTGGAGCGACCTTTAGCTTCTTCTTGCTTTTTGCCTTTCCGTCGGCTTCCTCCACCACGACATCTCCTGGGGCTCCGGCAATGGCCTTCAGCTTGATCCCCTTATTCTTTGGAGATGGCTTCGAAGGTGTGCCTGCAGGTGCTGCGATGGAGACATTTCACTGCCGACGGTTCTTGTCAATAATGTCCCACTCATTCTTCATCTCCTGTGGGGTCCAGAAGTAGAAACCGTCTATTTTGTCAAGCATCCCTTTCCGAGTGAAGGTCTCGCACATTTGGAGATCCATAGTTGCGTAGTCCAGGATCAACCCATATACTCTTTTCTCTTGCTTTCTGGGAACATCCTCCTAAACAATGACCAAGATTGTGGAGTTATCTAAGCCCTGAAGCTCCAGCACATCTAAGCCCGTCGTAACGTGACTCTTCTCACGGAATGCCAACTTCGGAAATATGATCATAGCCCCGTCTGGTTGGTCCATCCACTCGAGGCCCCATGTTGTAACTTTCTCATCACATCGGAAGACCGCTTCGGGGAAATTATCGCCATTGTATTGATAGGTGTGCACCACGGAGTCCACAGAACTTGTACAGTCTAACAGGTGACAAGTCTACAGGAAAATCCTTCGAGGAATTCTCTCTGTCCAATGTCACACACAATCAAATATTAGACACATTTCAGAGGCTCAGTATGACAACCATTAACTATCAGGATGGTCCAACAACCTCATTTTCTCATTATTCCACTATACTTCCATCGAGAGATATCCCGTTGCTCCTGTGTGGAATCTCATTGCACACCCAATTTCAACTCTACTTCTTACAAGAATTAATGGAAATTATCCCGTTGAATAAGTTGTAAACGTAACCAAAAGGACACTGAGATGTTTTAATGAATAGAACTTCTATAAGTACTCACTGGGAGATCTCCCAATGGTCCAGAGGCATCTTTCTCACAAGTCCATTGAGATTTCAGCGAGAGTTATCCCGATACTTATCCATGACCACTTACGGTGTGTGTCCTTCTTTAACCTCTTTCGGCAATCTACAATGAAAGGATCCCATCAACAGTCTTCACAACATATACAGCGGGAGAACTGCCGATAATAATTTACAGCGATCTTCCAATACATGTGATCCGTCTCTTTTTCTGGAGATGCTTAGACTACTTGATCTACACTCGGGGTTCTTTGTATTTTTATTGGGAGGTACCTAACACACCTAATTCGTTTTTACTGTCTGTCCTATTCTGCAGTTGCTTCTCATGTTAAGAGTCAGACACTAAGAGAATGACTCACTTCTAATACAAGTACAACCAGACAGTAATTCAGAATGAGAATTGGAAACTTACGGGTTATTCCACTCCGCTTGAATTCCTGCGAGTATGGAGGAGCTCGCCATGACTACGTGCTGCGGTCGTCCATGTTACAATATGGTGTGATTTATCAACAATGCCCCATTGCCAGAATCAGACTCTTCACGAATTCCTGCAATGTACAAATCCATTTCATGGCTCACTCAGTTTTTTATTAACTGAATATAGTAAACATGTACAATGTGCACAACCACCCTGTGGTACACAATTCTATCATAGATCATTTAGCATCTATAACAAAAGCATTGGAAATTACCCTAAACCCATTTCATGCTAATATGTAACTGTAATACATTCTCTGCGCTACACATTCTAGTGTATCAGCCAAAACTTGTGCATTCAGACGACAAAAGAAAATCATTTGTAACACAAATCGGTGCTGCAGACCGTCATGGACACTCAGAACATGAATCATACAGCGTCTTTGACGAACTCTTTGGAAACTACTCTCTGCGCTATACTACACCTCGGCGTGGACTTTCTACTGGATCATCGCGGCAACTGAAGCATGCTAAGTAAACAAACGAACTACACAAATGAACTACACCTACGGGTGATTTCTGCTCCACCTTGCATTGCGACTGAGTGAAATGACAATGACTCATGCAAACTATACAATTTGAACTCTCTATCAGTAAACAAAGTGAAGAAAGACATTGAAAATGTCACGTACCACAACGGAACGCCACGACCTGCTGATCTATTCCTCCTACCATTAAGTTCGAGCTCTTCCAAGACCTCCCGCAGCTAAAGCACGCAACGCTGCCCCAATTCTGCCTTCGTGCTGCGAGGCCACTACTGTCCAACTTCACGCAACAAAAGTCATGCAAAACCTCCAATCCCACAGCGTCCCCCTCACAAAATCCGCCAAATGAAGTCCGCGTTCCAGAACCACTGAAGCTCCCTCTGTCGCTCCCTCCCAGCGCCTCAACACTTCCGCATTAGAAAACGGAAAGAACTACGTCACCGTGCCGCTCCGCAGTAAGTCCTCTTGTTCCGCTACTACTTCAAGGGCGCTGCGCAGCATGTCCTAGTGCGCGTGCTCCTGCCTGGTTGAACAAGGCCGTTAACGCGAAGCCCACCATGCATGAAGCAGCAACACAAATGCAAGAACCCTAAACACAAACTCCACAAAATCTACACTACGTGCGCCGGAGACGGACGAGAAGCAGAGGCATGCAAACTCTAGCGACGGCGACAAGGGGAGCAAGAAGCACCACCAGGCTGGGCAAAATTGGGCTACATTCGTCGACGCACTAGACAGCGAGAGGAAGAGGAGACCCAACGGGAGAGCCAGGTGGAACTCTTGACAGCAATCTTTGCGCCGCCTGCATGATCTGACAGGGCGTGAAGGTGACTTGACCCAGGCTGAAGGGGTCATCAATTCATCATTGTCATGAGTGAGAGTTAACCTTCACTTACTATGCGGGGGGTAATTAAGTTAATGAGTTATTCTTCACTTACAATTAGTAAAGGGGGTAGTTCGCGTGTGTGCTGCTTAATTCCACACTTCTTCATCAATCCCTTAGTTATTGGAAATTTTTTTGGGGGGTATTACTTGGTTCTGAATTACATATTCATTTATCATTTCCTTAAATATTATGAAGTTGGTTAAGGTTTTGGTTTCTAAGTATAGGGCACTACAACAAAAACATTATTTAAATGATGGAGGTACTTCATAAGCCATTTACATTGTTACGCTACATGTGGTAGGAAGCCCATTGGCGACCAAATTAGAATCATTGTGTACCTTTTATGTAATTCTTTTTATTAAACCTACGCACCTTCAATTTTGGGAACATAACTATATAGGCATTACAATTTAAAGTACAATGGACGTGCTCCCATTTTGTTGTTACTGGTGCACTTCACCGTAATTCTTACCCTAAAAGAAATAATTATATTATAATTCAAATTAAATAAGAGAAGCTTTCTAGGAAAGTCATAAATCAGTAAATGCTCATGGATTTTTAATTTCCCATAAGGAAAACATATTTCTTGTAAAATTTTTTTTTTTACTGTAAACCTATCTTAATGAATCTTGTTTGTCTACTAGATTTGGTTGCCTCATAGGCTATGATATGGGCCTTTGAAAATCATATAGTATATCATTATAAAGCATGATACGCAAAGATGTGAGCTTCTATTTATGACATACTATATCATCACAGACAATCATACATGTGGGCAGTATACCAAATATTATGTAGTAATGTATGTGAATATTTGCAATTACAAAATTTTGTGTGCATAGATATTTGCAATTATTTTTTGATGTGAAATGTACAGCACCTACTATAGTGTAGGCTCATAATGATGGAAATGACCCTAATACCTACAATTCATCATTGCCAAGTACATTGTATTAATTTTATTGTAGGCTCACAAACATGTACAATTGAATAAACCCTTTTTCACTCCAACTACGTATTAAGCATATCGGTCACATACAACAAGAAAATCTAGTGAATTCAAATGTCACTTCTTACAATTATAGCCAGGACATACACCTAAATCAATTGAAACTATTTTTTGTAAATGACAAAATCAATAGAATTATATGAATTGCAGCCCTTCTCCAATAAATTAGAGAAGCTGAATCAAATGCTCACTTGAAATTAGGGTGGTGAGACCCTCACTTGAAATTAGGGGGGGAATAAGAAATGGAGTCTAGGGTTTAATATACTTTTCTCATTTCATTAATTACTCACACTAAACATTAATTATCTTCACTCTAAAAACATGTGCAGAGATCTTTCCAATAATAGTATTTCATAATGCATATATATTGGACATCATACACTATGATTGGTTGCCCAAAATGATGCAAGTGTCCCTAATCAAGTACCTAAAAACTAACCATCAATAAAAAAAATCCTAGTCATCATTCACATAAAATCAAAAAAATGAATAGAAAATGTTACAAAGAAATTAATGATAAATTGGCATATTTAATTACTTCTACACTATACTATAAACTCTAGACTAACCATAATCTATACAAACATCAGAAGATTACTTAATGCTTATATAGATCTCTCATTTCTCAATGTTTTGAATTGATTCCCCGATTAAAATTCACTTGGCTCTAGTGATTTGGATAGATCCCCTGATGCCAAATCTGAAGATGTCTTGGTGTACATTATGAATTCTATTTGTCTCAAATTCCAAAAGCAATTAAATATGCACTGCGATCAAATCTGTAAGACAAAGGCAATAATAATGTTTACCTATACCAAACTACCTTAATACTCTTCACTAATAATGAAACTTCACAACACAAACATAAAATGTATAAAAGAAACAAGTCTCCCAAAATCCAAGATGAAAGTCCATGACATTTTCAAATTTGGGGCCATCAAATTGCAGACCCCTAACTTACAATCCCTATTTTTTTGAACTCTTGGGGTACATCAATTACAAATGGAAACAAGTTAATTACTCTTGTGGATAGTGAAGCCCAAAAGTAAATGCAACTTGCATGAAGTTGTTTTGGACATTTTTAGGGTAAAGTTTATAAGATTTTTGAATTTGGGGCCATGAAATTGCAAGCATGCAACTTATATTCCTTATTTTTTTGAACTCTTGGGTACATCAATAACAAGTGGATTTAAATTGATTACTCTTGTGGATTGTCAAGCCCAAAAGTAATTGCAACTTGCATAAAGTTGTTTTGGCCATTGTTGGGGTAAAGTTCATGAGACTTTTGAATTTGGGGCCATGAAATTGCAGACAACTAACTTATATTCCTTATTTTTTTGAACTTTTCAGTACATCAATTACAAATGGAATTAACTTGATTACTCTTGTGGATTGTCAAGCCCAAAAGTAATTGCAACTTGCATGAAGTTGTTTTGGGCATTATTAGGGTAAAGTTCATGAGATTTTTGAATTTGGGGCCATGAAATTGCAAACACTATATATTTCCTATTTTGTTGAACTCTTGGGTACGTCAATTACAAATGGAAATAAACTGATAATTCTTGTGGATTGTCAAGCCCAAAAGTAATTGCAACTTGCATGAAGTTGTTTTGGACATTTGTAGGGTAAAGTTCATGAGATTTTTGAATTTGGGGCCATGAAATTGCAAACACTATATATTTCCTATTTTGTTGAACTCTTGGGTACGTCAATTACAAATGGAAATAAACTGATAATTCTTGTGGATTGTCAAGCCCAAAAGTAATTGCAACTTGCATGAAGTTGTTTTGGACATTTGTAGGGTAAAGTTCATGAGATTTTTGAATTTGGGGCCATGAAATTGCAAACACTATATATTTCCAATTTTTTTGAACTCTTGGATACATCAATTACAAATGGAAGTAAATTGATTACTCTTGTGGATTAAAAAGCCCAATTGTAATTGCAACTTGCATGAGTTTGTTCTGGCCAATGTTAGGGTAAAGTTTATGAGATTTTTGAATTTGGGGCCATGAAATTGCAAACACTATATATTTCCTATTTTTTTGAACTCTTGGGTACATCAATTACAAATGGAAATAAACTGATTATTCTTGTAGATTTGTAAAGCCTTAAAGTAATTGCAACTTGCATGAAGTTGTTTTGGGCATTATTAGGGTAAAGTTTATGAGATTTTTGAACTTGGGGCCATGAAAATGCAGACACCATATATTTCCTTTTTTTTTGGAACTCTTGGGTACATCAATTACAAATGGAAGTAAATTGATTATTCTTGTGGATTGTAAAGCCCAAAAGTAATTGCAACTTGCATGAAGTTGTTTTGGGCATTATTAGGGTAAAGTTTATGAGATTTTTGAATTTGGAGCCATGAAATTGCAGACACCATATATTTCCTTTTTTTTTGGAACTCTTGGGTACATCAATTACAAATGGAAGTAAATTGATGACTCTTGTGGATTGTAAAGCCCAAAAGTAATTGCAACTTGCATGAAGTTGTTTTGGGCATTATTAGGGTAAGGTTTATGACATTTTTGAACTTGGGGCCATGAAAATGCAGGCACCATATATTTCCTTTTTTTTTGGAACTCTTGGGTACATCAATTACAAATGGATTTAAATTGATTATTCTTGTGGATTGTAAAGCCCAAAAGTAATTGCAACTTGCATGAAGTTGTTTTGGGCATTATTAGGGTAAAGTTTATGAGATTTTTGAATTTCGGGCCATGAAATTTCAGACACCATGTATTCCCTATTTTTTTGGAATTCTTGTGTACATCAATTAGAAATGGAAATAATTTGATTACTCTTGTGCATTGTAAAGCCCAAAAGTAATTGCAACTTGCATAATGTTTTTTTGGACATTATTAGGATCAAGTTTATGAGATTTTTGAATTTGTGGCCATGAAATTGCAGACATCCAACTTAAATTCCTTATTTTTTTGAACTCTTGGGTACATCAATTACAAATGGAAATAATTTGATTACTCTTGTGCATTGTAAAGCCCAAAAGTAATTGCAACTTGCATAATGTTTTTTTGGACATTATTAGGATCAAGTTTATGAGATTTTTGAATTTGTGGCCATGAAATTGCAGACATCCAACTTAAATTCCTTATTTTTTGGAACTCTTGGGTACATCAATTACAAATGGAAATAAATTGATGACTCTTGTGGATTGTAAAGCCCGAAATTAATTTCAACTTGCATGAATTAGTTTTGGGCATTATAAGGGTAAAGTTCATGAGATTTTTGAATTTGGGGCCATGAAATTGGAGACATCCAACTTATATTCCTTATTTTTTTGAACTTTTGGGTACATCAATTATAAATGGAAATAAACTAATTACTCTTGTGAATTGTCAAGCCCAAAAGTAATTGCAACTTGCATGAAGTTGTTTTGGGCATTGTTAGGGTAAAGTCTATGAGATATTTGAATTTGGGGCCAAAAAAATTGCAGACCCCATATATTCCCTATCTTTTTGAACTCTTCAGTATATCAATTACAAATGGAAATAACTTGATTACTCTTGTGTATTGTCAAGCCCAAAAGTAATTGCAACTTGCATAATGTTGTTTTGGACATTGTTAGGGTGAAATTTATGACATTTTGGAATTTGTGGCCATGGAATTGCAGGCACCATATATTCCCTATTCTTTTGAACTCTTGGGTACATCAATTACAAATGGAAATAACTTGATTACTCTTGTGGATTGTAAAGTCCAAAAATAATTGCAACTTGCATGAACATGTTTTGGGCATTATTAGGATGAAGTTCATGAGATTTTTGAGTATGGGGCCATGGAGTTGCAGACCTCCTTATATTCCCTATCTTTTGATTTGTGGGATGCATCATTTACAAATAGAAATAAATTTATTATTATTGTGGATTGTAAAGTCAAAAGTAATTGGAACTTGCATAAAGTTGTTTTGGGCATTATGAGGGTAAAGTTTATGAGATTTTTGAGCTTGGGGCCATAAAATTGCTGGCACCATATATTCCCTATTTTTTTGAACTCTTGGATACATCAATTACAAATGGAAATAAACTGATTACTCTTGTGGATTGTCAAGCCCAAAAATAATTGCAACTTCTATGAAGTTGTTTTGGGCATTATTAGGGTAAAGTTCATGAGATTTTTGAATTTGGGGCCATGAAATTGCAGTCCCACTTATATTCCCTATTTTTTTGAACTCTTCGGTACATCAATTAGGAATGGAAATAATTTTATTACTCTTTTGGATTGGTAAGCCCAAAAGTAATTTCAATTTGCATGAAGTATTTTTGGTTATTTTTACGTTAAGTTTATGAGATTTTTGAATTTGGGGCTATGAAATGGCAGACATCCAACTTATATTCCTTATTTTTTTTGAACTCTTGGATACATCAGTTACAAATGGAAATAATTTGATTACTCTTTTGTATTGTGAAGCGTAAAAGTAATTGCAACTTGCATGAAGTTGTTTTGGGCATTATTAGGGTAAAGTTCATGAGATTTTCGAGTTTGGGGCCATGGAATTGCAGGCCTCCTTATGTTCCCTATCTTTTGATTTGTGGGATGCATCATTTACAAATAGAAATAAATTGATTATTGTTGTGGATTGTAAAGTCAAAAGTAATTGCAACTTGCATAAAGTTGTTTTGGGCATTATGAGGGTAAAGTTCATTAGATTTTTGAATTTGGGGCTCTGAAATTGTAGACACCATATATTCCCTATTTTTTTGAACTCTTAGGTACATCAATTACAAATGGAAATAACTTGATTATTCTTGTGGATTGTCAAGCCCAAAAGTAATTGCAACTTCAATGAAGTTGTTTTGGGCATTATTAGGGTAAAGTTCATGAGATTTTTGAATTTGGGGCCATGAAATTGCAGACCCACTTATATTACCTATTTTTTTGAACTCTTCGGTACATCAATTAGGAATGGAAATAATTTGATTACTCTTTTGGATTGTAAAGCCCTAAAGTAATTGCAACTTGCATAAAGTTGATTTGGACATTTTTAGGGTAAAAATTATGAGATTTTTGAAATTGGGGGCATGAAATTGCAGACATCCAACTTATATTCCTTAAGTTTTTGAACTCTTGGATACATCAATTACAAATGGAAATAAATTGATTACTCTTGTGGATTGTAAAGCGTAAAAGTAATTGCAACTTGCATGAACATGTTTTGGGCATTATTAGGATAAAGTTCATGAGATTTTTGAGTATGGGGCCATGGAGTTGCAGACCTCCTTATATTCCCTATCTTTTAATTTGTGGGATGCATCATTTACAAATAGAAATAAATTGATTATTGTTGTGGATTGTAAAGTCAAAAGTAATTGCAACTTGAATGAACATGTTTTGGGCATTATTAGGATAAAGTTCATGAGATTTTTGAATTTGGAGCCATGAAATTGCAGACCCACTTATATTACCTATTTTTTTGAACTCTTCGGTACATCCATTAGGAATGGAAATAATTTGATTACTCTTGTTTATTGTAAAGCCCAAAAGTAATTTCAATTTGCATGAAGTTGTTTGGGACATTTTTACGTTAAGTTTATGAGTTTTTTGAATTTGGGGCCATGAAATTGCAGACATCCAACTTATATTCCTTATTTTTTCGAACTCTTCGATACATCAGTTACAAATTGAATTAAATTGATTACTCTTTTGGATTGTAAAGCCCAAAAGTAATTTCAATTTGCATGAAGTTGTTTTGGACATTTTTAGGGTAAAAATTATGAGATTTTTGAATTTGGGGCCATGAAATTGCAGACATCCTACTTATATTCCTTATTTTTTTGAACTCTTGGATACATTAGTTACACATGGAAATTATTTGATTACTCTTTTGGATTGTAAAGCGTAAAAGTAATTGCAACTTGCATGAACATGTTTTGGGCATTATTAGGGTTAAGTTCATGAGATTTTTGAATTTGGGCCATGCATTTGCAGACACCACATATTTCCTATTATATTTGAACTCTTGGGTACATCAATTACAAATGGAAATAAATTGAGTACTCTTGTGGATTCTCAAGCCCAAAAGTAACTGCAACTTGTATGAAGTTGTTTTGGGCATTATTAAGGTCAAATTCATGACATTTTGGAATTTGTGGCCATGGAATTGCAGGCACTATATATTCCCTATTTTTTTGAACTCTTGGGTACATCAATTACAAATGGAAATAAATTGATTACTCTTGGGGATTGTCAAGCCCAAAAGTAATTGCAACTTGCATGAAGTTGTTTTAGACATTTTAGGATCAAGTTCATGAGATTTTTGAATTTGGGGCCATGAAATTGCAGACATCCCACTTATATTCCTTATTTTTTTGAACTCTTGGATACATCAATTACAAATCAAAATAAATTGATTACTCTTGTGGATTGTAAAGAATAAAAGTAATTGCAACTTGCATGAAGTTATTTTGGGCATTATTAGGGTAAAGTTTATGAGATTTTTGAGTTTGGGGCCATGGAGTTGCAGACCTCCTTATATTCTCTATTTTTTGATTTGTTGCATGCATCATTTATAAATAGAAATAAATTGATTACTCTTGTGGATTGTAAAGTCAAAAATTAATTGCAACTTGCATGAGTTAGTTTTGGGCATTATTAGGGAAATGTTTATGAGATTTTTGAATTTGGGCCTATCAAATTGCAGACACCGTATATTTCCAACTTCTTGGAACTCTTGGGTACATCAATTACAAATGGAAATAAATTGATTATTCTTGTGGATTAAAAAGCCCAAAAGTAATTGCAACTTGCATGAAGTTGTTTTGGGCATTATTAGGGTAAAGTCTATGAGATTTTTGAATTTGGGGCCAAAAAAATTGCAGACCCCATATATTCCCTATCTTTTTGAACTCTTCGGTATATCAATTACAAATGGAATTACATTGATTGCTCTTGTGGATTGTCAAGCCCAAAAATATTTGCAATTTGCATGAAGTTGTTTTGGGCATTTTTAGGGTCAAGTTTATGAGATTTCTGAAGTCGGAGCCATGAAATTGCAGACCCCCTTATATTCCCTATTTTTTTGAATTCTTGGATACATCATTTAGAAATAGAAATAAATTGATTATTGTTGTGGATTGTAAAGTCCAAAAGTAAGTGCAACTTGCATGAAGTTGTTTTGGGCATTATCAGGGTAAGGTTTATGACATTTTTGAACTTGGGGCCATGAAATTAGCGAGACCATGTATTTTCTTTTTTTTGAACTGTTAGGTACATCAATTACAAATGGAAATAAATTGATTACTCTTGTGGATTGTCAAGCCCAAAAGTAATTGCAACTTGCATGAAGTTGTTTTGGGCATTATGAAGTTAAAGCTCATTAGATTTTTGAATTTGGAGCTCTGAAATTGTAGACACCATATATTTCCTATTTTTTTGAACTCTTGGGTACATCAATTTCAAATGGAAATAAATTGATTACTCTTGTAGATTGTAAAGCCCAAAAGTAATTGCAACTTGCATGAAGTTGTTTGGGTATTATTGGATGAAAGTCCATGATATTTTTGATTGTAGTGGCATGAAAGTAATTGTCTTACATTTTCACAAATTTTGATGAAACCACTTTTTTGGAAAATTGAATTGCGATGTTAGTTCTTCTTATTTTGTAATATTTACATTGAAAATCTTTGATTTACCCCAGTCCAAACAATGAGCCAAGAGTTATGAAGGCCTATAGTTCGAGGATAGTCATTGAAAATAAATCTAGTGCACAATAAACTTTAAAGTGCTTTTAATTATATTGAATTTACTTTTCAGTGTTTTTGGAAAGTTTTCATTTTGTGCAGTTCATTATTTATTAGAACATTGCAACCGTTGTGTTTGAGTGGTATTTCTTACTAAATGCAAGAACAAAATTTTCTATAACTAAAGGAACTACAATTCATTTTTTGAAGCTGAAAAATCAGATGAAAAAAATATTTATTAAAAAATAATGTGTGCTCTAGGAAATTTTGAAACTGTAAACTTTGAAAGAATTGTATTCAAATGATTAAAGTTTTAACCCTTCATATTAAAATATGAACTGTAGAACAACACTTTCAATTACCAGGATTTTTTGTTTCTTGAAACCTAACTCTTGAATCATCAACCCAGAATTCATTGAACTCATTCAACTGGAACATTCATCTGCACCCTTGAACCCTAAGTTCTATGCAACCCTAAACCCTAAACCCTTAAACCCTTAACTTTAAACCCTTAACCCTGAAGATTGACCGAGGTCACTTTTACAAAATAATTAAGTACATGTGAAATATTCTACTTAGTCTAATCATTATGAGCCTCAATGTCTTATTGACTTTTGGGGTTATATAGAAATGGAATATCGTTACGAAGAGGGATAAAATAATAAAAACCCGGCAGCCACAGCTGGAGCACCAAAGTTTATGAACGTGGATGTTTGAACTGCAGTCATAAATCTGTAAATGAGAATTAAAACGAGAAGAGCACCTCTTATGAACCGCGTGCACTTACAGGCTAGTTAATGCATGATTCTACAACTAAAGAACTCCCAAGCACGGAGGAGAACGGACCGGGGATATCCGCAGTGAATGTTGCGGAAAAGTCCTTGATTCGTTGGAGATTCGAACTCGCAGGCCGCACAAACCCCGTTGAAGACCTAGTGGTGCGGGTTCAAATGATCCAGTGCAGATTTGAATTGAAGGTCCGCACGTTTCCTGTCAAAATTCTCGGAAGGGCTCAAAATTCTAGGAATGCTACATACGAGTGGCATTTCTTCAGTCAGTGAAGCACAGCGTCCAAAAAATAGTGAACATTCGAAAAGAAGACCGCATCTTCAGATCCGCCTTGGACACAGTACTACACAACCTTGAGTAGTGCACATGAAAGTCAAGAGGTTGGACCGGCGGACCCTCTCGAAATCAGGGCAAGAAACAGGAGTTCCGGAATCCAGAGCAATTTAGCCAATGCCCCCCGACTAACCTTTCTCTTTTTTGGGAGCGAACGAGAACAAGCAAGGGCGGTCGAGGAGTCAGAAGACATTGTTGTAGGTCCTTGCTAGCGCCTGCAGATTGAGGCGCTTAGATTTCCGTCCCTATCCTTGATTTCTTGTATAGGTATGAATTTGTCATGCAAATCCTCTTCGCCTATTGTGCAGAATTCCTTGGATAGTTCAATAATCCCAGTAGATTATAGAGTTCTGTATTAACGAGGAATGATAGAATACTATATTCAATATTTTGAGAGAGTCGGACCCTCTCAAAATAACAGTATCCATATAGACGTCCAAAAATTGAATTTTGAGTTTAGCAAATTTAGAGTGATAAGCACTAAGCTATTAGTTGTAAAGTATAATTTCTATTAAAATGAGAGTTTACAGTACTTAGTAGCTCTTTAAAAATAATACAATTCTATGTAATAATCGTGTTTCAATTTATATATGTGAAGATCATGCCATCTATTGAACACCAAGTCATGAGATCCGAAGTTGGTTGTACAGGAATGTTTATCTCATTCAAGCGGTCTAAGTTCAATTCTCGTTGAGTTTGGACGAGCAGCTATGAAATATACATGGACTTGGTGCTGCTAAGTGGGCCAGGCAAGCAAGAAAGTTGTAACAACATAGAAGCCCCTATCCAAAAATGTGACAAGTGCTTAAAACGTTAACAAAATAAAAAGTAGTAATACCCACTACCATTTTTTGAGAATTCTTTCAGATATTGAAATGCATTTTCTATAGTTAATTTAGAAAGATATTAAAGGCAATCATAGAGATATGTAAAGGTAGAATGCAATATTAAAATATATTCATATCAAATATAAATGCAATTGCTTGATAAAAGCAATTAATGCACTTGGAACCGTGATTCCAATGGAAATCCATAAAATTAAATCAAAACATACAAACTTATACTATTTGAATATATACCACGCGACATGGAATTTCTATTGCTTAGGTAAAGCAAATCCATAGTATAAAAACACTTAACACATAAATATATTACGTCTCTTGTATGACGCACAATACAAAATTCTATAAGAAAAACAGAAGTATTACCTACACAATATAAAAGCAAAGTATTACTATAGAATGAACTGAGTAGAGTAATATTTATACTCAAGTGGAATTCAAGGCAGCTAGACTATTGTGAATCACTTCAATTTGAGCGGCTGGAATCTTCAGCCTACATTGAGTCGTGTCCTTCTTGATTTGTGACTTCCATGCAGTCATCAAAGAATCTGTATGCTCCCAAATGGGACGGAGAGCTTCATCAACCTTCCACCGTAATCCTCCTGCAGAATCCCAACCAGTGTAGAATTCTTGAATGTTTTGGTTTCTTGATGTGGGCTTGAAATACTGAATGAGCACAGAATTCGGTTCTTCGGGGTTGCTATTAGGATCAGACAAGGCTCTTGCAATCCAAACGGGCTTTGCATCGCCATCCGCGGGACAAATAGCAAGAAAGTATCATGCATAGACATCACGCATTACCCAAAAGGATTGTTGTGGGCGATCGCGTAATTGCCCAACATAGATGTCATCCTCTGCAAACTCTTCCCGAATCTCACCATTATCTTCAAATTGATCTTCAATCGTCGGTACAATACGAGTGGATGGCCAAAAGCCATCTTTCAAAGAACATGGAGGTTCAATTGGTTCATGCAACACTGCTTTCACTGCTCGCCAGTAGTATATTAAGTGCTCATACCGTCTTCTGTACTCCCCAGTTTGGTCTTCGTTGGACAATTTCTCCCAATAATTGATGAATCCCATTAAACCCTTGAATATGTCATCAATACCTCTCATGGGGCGTGAGAAAACGGGGACCGGCTCTCCATGCGGCCACAAACTCCGACCTTCAGAGTCTTCTTGCCATAATTTAATGCCTCCACCTTCTTTAGGCAGCTAGTCTACATCCGTGCACAGAAGCTTGTATTTCATGACTGGACAGTCATTTGACTCTAGGTAGAACTTGAATTGCTGAGCCTTGGTGTGCCCAACAAGTGACTCGTCTCCCTCCATGATGAACCCCTGAATGAAAGCCTTAAAATCAGGGACTTCTTCTACAAGATGGGAAATTGTAGGAACCGATTCTACGTCCATGAAGGACTTCATGAGTGAAGGAATGGTGGGAAAGTTTTCCTTCTTCAGCAACATGCTCCACCTCCCAAATAATGCATCGATGTCATCATGAGTATGTCCCACGAGCATGAAATTCACATGCACTTCCCGGAAAAAAAATTTGGCAACAAGAAGGGACCAGAAGCAAAACACAAATCTATTCTTATTGTCACCAGTAGCATTGTCCATCTGAACATTTAAAATTGGAGGGAGTGACAGCCCTAAAATTGGGATCTCTGGAGCTGGTCGAAGAGATGTTTTGCAAATGTGATTTCCTTGTAGAATTGCATTGAAAAGAGGAGCTGACTTGGAGCCAACAAACAATTCCCTAGAAGAATACTTTGGGGGCAATTCCAAATCTCGCAACAACTTAGCAAAGGAGCCGACTGTGTAGTTGGAATCATGAGAGAAGATGTCCAAGCCATAATGGGCATAAAGGACATCACCATGACCGTGGGCTATCATACCGGTTACGGATACATGCAACTTGATCAGACCATCAATAGCCTTATGTTTGTGGGAGAAAACGGGGGAAGCGGTCTTTGCATGATCCATTTTATCATGCATGATCGTCAAGCACTCATGTTGGTAGGAACTTGACCTGTAACGATTTGCATAATACAATTTCCTGTGCGCCCTAGCAACAACCAAATGCAAATCTAACTTCTTGGCCCATGTTAAAGCTGATTGAGACCCAGCAGGTGCACTTCTCCGAAGTGAATGGTATCTATCACATGTGGAACAACGTGCAAAATTGTCTCCAGGTTTCTTGGCGTCAAACTCTGAGAAGTTCACCTTCCTAATTTTGCTCAAATTGGATGTAGATACTTTCTTCAATCCAAAGACCGTGTTCACAGAGTTAATTTCAGGAATGGCTTCCTTCCATTTCCAAGTAGCCGAAAGAATCATGGAGACTACCTTCTCGCCCGACTTCAGCGTCCGAGTACGGTGAGGCATGTGATCAGCGTTCTTCTCTAGAATGCACCTCAAAGTGGCAATGGCTTGCTTGGTGTGCTTTTGAGGCTTCCGCAGACCCGTATTTCCGTGGGGCCGGGCATTGAAACCATGGTCCACATATCCTTGAAAGCGATGAAAAATTGCTTCTGATACTCCAGCAATGTGCCTCCAAGCAGATAGACAAACATCTATACCCTCCACGGTGACCACCCTCTTTCCTTGCGTATCACGATGAACTTGTCTATGAACATCAAGCTTCATGTGATATCGAAATTTATACGATGTGTCACGATACATACGCTCTCGAAAAGCTCTAATCTTGTCTCTAGAAAACGGTTGAATGCAATTGTTGACACAACAAGTGTTGCTTGAAACACTATTTATGGAGTCTTGAGTGAGAAGACCTTTGGCCTTCACACATGTCTCTCTTGGTGGGTTCCTCACTGTACTCGTATACCGTGTGCTCCGTGTTGACGGAGGACCCAAAAGAGCTGCCTGACAACAATTGAAATTGTAACAAAGCTCGTGATTCCGAAGACTTGTACCATTATAGAACACGTTCTCAATCGACCACGCACAGACGAAAAACCTCCATTCATCTGGAACATGATCGGCATCCAAGGTCTTCGAGATCTGGACGGCAACATAAGAATCGCCAAGTGCACCTGTAGCACCAACTACAAGCTCGGAGCTTACACTGTGGCAAATTCCTTCGGCTACTGCAAGACCACCCTCATTGAAAAGTGTTACTAACTTTGTGCTCCAAAGACTTCGTGGAACACCTTCGCATTCAGGAATGTCCAATTCCTCCCCTTGTTGAATTTGAACATTGTCATCTGAATAGTAATCCTCTGCTTCGATAACACTTGCTGGGTCCATGATCTGTTCATCATATGAAAGACAATGTCAATAGCCTACTAGACAAAAATAAAAATAAGCGTTGTACTGTCATAGATTTTTCTTTTTGAAACAAATCAAACATATACTCCATAAGTCGTAAGAAAGACTAGTAGTCACAATAACTCACTTACAATGAAGGTGAGTAAAGGTGAAATAGATACTTCCTAAAAGTGCTATCCTATCAACAGTCTAACAAAATTAAATAATTTGATCATGTCGTCTTCACTTCAAGCACAATTAGTTGAAAATAATATTCAACTCATATTCACCTTGAATAAAGGTAAATCAAGAACTTCCACCAAAAAGTTTCAGCTCTAATATTGGAGAGCCGACTTTCATTAGGGTGTGATATTCAAATGGAATGTAGGTGATTTATGAAATGACCTATTCGTTTTCAACAAAACCAACAAATAAATAAGAACTGTCTTCAAGTAACATTCACCTTCTTGGGAGGTGAATTACAAGCCCTATACAAGATGTAGAATTTGCAAATACAGGTAAGTTGATCAAAATCTATAATTGATATTCACCTCGAGTAGAGGTGATTGTCGAAATGACCTTTTCTTATATACCGATATTGAATTTAAGTAAATCTATTTTGTCTCATTGATTGTTACATCAACATAGTTTCAAACCCATATATAGTTTAGTTCATTGAAAAAACATATTCCCGAGTAATTTGAAGGACAATTTGGAGGGCAATTACAAACCACACAAAGGATGAATTCTTGACAAACGGAAGCAACCTGAGTACATTTTAGAAGTGCTTTTCACCTTGAGTTAAGGTGAATTGAAAAATTGTCCAATTGATATAAACCTCGATTTGAGGTGGACTGACAAAGTATCCATCTGATATTTACCTCGAGTGGAGGTGACCTGACAAACTATCCACCTGATATTCACCTCGAATAGAGGTGACTTGACAAACTATCCACCTGATATTCACCTCGAATAGAGGTAAACTGATTAACTCTTCTGTCTATGTTCATGTGGACTGGACGAGAGTTTTAAACTTTCTAAGATATATTCCACTCAAATGTAGGTAGTCTGACTAATATCTACAAGTGATATTGAACTATATTGGACGTACACTTGCAGGCATATAAAAGTAATATTCATACTCAATAAAGGAAAATCAAATACAATGTGTATATGATATTTAGGGTTTGGGTAGGGAATAAAAACCCTATATTCGCGTGGTATTCACCTCGAGTGGAGGTGAATTGGAAACAGAGTATCATAGATATTTACCATAAACGGAGATGATTCATAACTAAGTTCAAATGGTATTCACCTCGACTGGAGGTGAATTGGGAACAATGTGTCATAGATAATCACCAAGAACGGTGATGATTCATAACTATGTTCAAGTGATATTCACCTCGAGTGGAGGTGAATTGAAAACAATGTGTCAAAGATATTCATCTGGAACGGTGATTAATTCATAACTTTGTTCAAGTGATATTCACCTCGAGTGGAGGTGAATTGGAAACAATATGTCATAGATATTCACCTCAAACGGTGATGAATTCATAACTATGATCCAATGATATTCACCTCCAAACAACAAGACTAATAACAAGAATCATAATGGGGTATTTGCTTGCAATTATCAATCAATAAGACAACTGAAAACATCAATTTCAATATAGACGCATGCCTCCCAGAACTCCTCCGTATAATCTTCAGAGTTCATAATAGAGCAGTGAACACAGAAGTTCCAAAAATTTGGTCAATCGCTTGAAATCTCTCTTATACAAAGACATTTGAACAAGTACAAGTGACAACAAATGAGACCAACCTGAGACAAGAACTATGACTGAAGACAAAATTGTCCCTTACGATTGCACAATTTTTGCTATTCAAGCTACATCTGTGGTGAATTGCCTCACACATTCTACATTGCAATTCAGAAAACCGAAAGACAAATGGAATTCAATTGAACAATGCAGCGCATGCAAAGCAATTCTACTTTCGATCCTACTTTTTTAGGTTTAGGATACCACTAGTATTACCTCTGCTATCTCAGATGGCACTACTATACTACAATAACAAAGCAAACACCTAAAACCTAAAGCCGCACCAATTGAAAATCAACGAAGAAAAAAAAAATTCTAAACGAGAAATCTAAGAATTGGACATAGCTTTTTCTAATGCAATTGCTACCCAATTTTTCCTCAACTGAACATACACTTGCACTGAATTGAAAAAAACTAACAGAGTTACATCATGATTACGAATTACAAACCAAAATCACAACCGTTGACAGGATGAATGATGCAGGCCGACATTTCTGTGGAGTCCGCACAAGCAAGAAAAGAAAAGCATATTGCACAGCACAATGAGGATCAAATTCAAAACAAAGGGATACGTCATACTTCCATGGAAATTGTTTGACTCCTTAGACCGCAAGCTGAACACGTTATGAACCTTGTAGTGAGCACCGCAGCACGACTTCAAAAAGTTGCCCACTTGCCACGACTCGTCCACTTGCCCTCTAGTCTTGAAAAGTTGAATCGCAAACACTCATAAGCAACAATATTCGCACACCTCAGGCGCTAGAGCAAAGAGACCTCACAAGAGCAGACAAACAAACTTCGTCAAAAAATTTGGAATGGACGCAACAATAGTCACTGAGGCGGGAAATTTTGGGAGGAAAGTGCGTTTCCAAAGCCGAAACGGTTCTCCTCGAATCTAGAGCGCTTACAACGGAAGAATGACAGGTCCTTCTCCACCTGCAAAATCTAAATCCATTTAGTACTTCGAAGGCATTCATGTTGCCGTCACTTTATTCCACCGCCTCTAAGCTTGCAGGTAGGCGACAGAGTGGGAAAAGGTCACATTCACCTACTTGCATTTATGAAAACAGTCCTCCTAGAGAATTTCAGGAATACGAAGTTCAGGAGTCAGATCCACGTGAACATACTTTTAGTAGGATCCGATAATCCGCACATTATGCACCTGACATGGCCAAGGCCTACCCTTTGCATAGCTCATCCCACCCAACCTCATTACATTCGGCTATTTAAAACACATCCAATGAAATTGGATCTAGTGCTCAAATGAAGGGTCCGATAATCTTACATTGGGTAATACATTTGGAGCAAATTATCAATGGAAATTGATGAAATTATCTTCATATGGATTTGTTTGCCATATATTCTTCTTCCCAAAGTGGATGACAATTCAAATTGCCAGCAAACTTTGGAGCAATAACGCTCTATCCATACCATAAAAGAGGCTACTAGTTTTGTTTTGTTTGGGTTAGGTTTGCTTGTTTGTTATAGTGAAATCTCAAGGATCTTGTTTTCATCGATTCCGTTTATAGTACCATTTGAAAGCACTCTATGACAAGGGATGCATGGGCTTTGTTTTGTGGCACTTGCACATACAGTGTGAAAAATATTGAAATTCAAAGTATATATAAAATACAAAATTAGAAAATTAGTTTTGCTTTTACTTTGAATGTAGCAACAATACAAGGCAAAGTAGTATCTATCCATACTTTAAATTTGTTTGTTTGTTTGTTTGTTTGTTTGTTTTGCTTGTATGCCACGTTGAGATCTCCCAGACCATGCGTCCCCCAATGCTATGCTTCGTAACGTCAGAAAGCCCTCAGCGTGGAGGGGTGCACCGGCACCGATTTTGTGGGGTTTAGACTCACGGTGGGGAAGTAATGGATTTATGAATTCTTTTGGATTCTTAAAAACTACTAAATTATACTAAATTATGTATCCAGTGAAGTGTGTGTCAATTTGTTACGTTGTTGGTACTGTTGAAAAGCCCTAGGCATGGAGGGGTGCTAAAACTTTGTTTTGTGGCGTTGGACCTACGGGGGAGAAGTTATAGATTTTTTATTTTTCTTTGGTTTTAAAAGTGACTTTTACTTTGGGTCAAAAATTTAGGAAAATACTTTTACTTTGATTTTGGTCGCATTTTTGGTACCATCTGAAAGCTCTCGGAGAGGAGAGGTGCAAGGACTTTCTTTTTTGGTGTTTGGACCTATGGTTTGAAAGTTGTGTATTTTTAAGTTATTTTGGGATCTTAAAAACTACTAAATTGTGCTAAATTATGTATCTATTGAACCGTGTGTCAATTTGTCACATTCTTTGTACTATTGGAAAGCCCTTGACAAGGAGGGGTGCAGAAGCTTTGTTTTGTGGCATTTTAAGCTACAGTAGAAAAATTCGAGCGTATTCAGTTATTTTTGGTATTAAAAATGACTCTTCCTTTTGTTTAGGCTGTGGCAACGACACAGGGCTACACTAGTTAAAACTAAAGAAGGGCACTCAGAGCAATTTTGGAAGAATTATTCTAGAAAAGAAGCAAACTACTTGCTCAGTACTCATGATACTTGGATCACACTAAAGTGATATTTATTGACTGGAATAAATATCAAGAGTAAGTGATACATACTTAGGTGAAATTCAATATTAGTTTTAAAAAGTAATAGTGATTTGATCATTTTGAATAAAGTAAATTAAAGTTTTTTCTTAGTGAAACTAGTCAGCTAACTAGCCAAAAATCATGCATAATAAAATATTTTATATTGTAAATGAAAACTTACCACACACGACAAGAGATTCATTAAATTTTACAATGAATACTCTTTACTTTATCCTTTCTGATGTTAGAATATTACGTTGTAATAAGTCTCAAACCATATAGAAATGACATGCTTATATTTGCTTGTGAGTCAATTAATTTCTTTAGTTAAAGTAGAGCGCACAAAGTTAGTGGTACTGATTTGTACCTTTCAATACATCAAAGTAACTATTTTAAGTATATATTTATATCTATGCCTTTCCAGTGTAATGAGACTAATATTGTAAGTGAAGATAAAGGGTGGCACATCTTTATTTAATATTTAATTATTTCCAAACTGTAAGATTAGATAAAAGCTAAAGATAAAAATATGACTCAAACTGGGTTTATTTATCAAGCAATCTCATCATCTTCTTCAAAAAAAAACTCATGGTTCTTTATTGAACTCCACTTTTACATTTTTGTAAGAAAAGAAGTTGCACGTGGGTAGGGTTGCTAGCTAAAACAATGTCATTGTTGCAATTAGTGTATTTAAATTCCATCTTACAGTCAAGTACTGAAGAGTTCATTTTTTCCTTGATTGTGGTATTTCATATGGAGTATTTGCTTCAACATGACAATCAAATATAATTTGGAAAATGTGATGTATACATCACATTTAGGTACCGGTAATTAGATCAAGCACTACGTTAACCAATTTTTTCAATAGAATTATTAAAAAAAATTTAATAGAATTATTCAAATAACTCTATAATATTCACGTTCAACATCTCTTTTTGAATTTAAAATTCAAAACTGTTGAGAACATAGTACAGTGTAGTATGTCTGGGTTTTGTCCCAAAATCTTTTAAATCAAATCTTTCTATGCAGTTAAAGATACTTTGTATAAAAAACAAAGTTCTAAATTGTTTTGAATTTTTTTTTATGTGAAAATGATTTCAAGTCTTCCTATCTTCTTGTCACATGTCAAAATTCTCACCCAAAAAATATCTCTATGAAAAACATATTATACATAATTCAAACCAGTTCTTGTCTTTTCAAAATGTACTCTACAATTTTCTTAAATGATATCTATAGTCATTTTTTCTTACAATTGTAGTGCATCTGAGGCTTATTTCTACAAGCCCTAATCACTATAAAATGAAGATTTTAACCCCTAAATGCCCAAGGCCTGTTTTAGGCTTCCTGGATTTTCCTCTAAATTGAACAAAATGCCAACATTTTGAAAAGTTGTATCAATTTCTTTGGAATTGTACTCGTATAAATTCAAACTAGGCATGTTAGAGATCTCATAGGAAAAGAAAACACAACAATATCACTTATGGAGTGAAAGATTATACTGTTTGACCACGAGGGTGCTAAAATAACAAAAATATTTCAATCTTCTTTACATGAGTCAAATCTAAAAAGTTGGTGATAAAAAAAATATGAGGTTAAAGGGCCTAACTTCTATAACCCCAATCAATTTATGGCTTTTTAAAATCTACTCCACAATTTTTTTAAATGAATTTTGAATGTGATTTTTTTTCCAAGATCTAGTGTATTTGAGGCTTGCTTCCGAGAGCTCTCAACACTCCGGGAAGTCAAGATTGCAATGGGTACCCTAGTTCAGAAACTGGAATAGAAAAATCACTATCATTTATTTTCAAGATTGGATTTTTGGTACTAAAATTAGACTTCAAGAAGAACTTTAAAAAAATATAAACTACTAAAAATAACAACTTGGTTAGGTTTTATTTAACTTCAAAGTTTTGCAAACACCAGATTTGGGTGCCTTGGGCATTTAGGGATTAAATGAGCACCATTGCACAACATTTTGAATACAATGATTAAAATCATTCACATTGAATTGAGTATATATATATATATACTAGTGTGTCCTTAGCCATTGCCACAATCCAAAAAATAAAAGTAACAATGTTTCTTTATTTTTTTTTTTCAATAAATACTTCGAAATTCCATAACTTTCACATTGCAGGTCCAAATGCCACAAAACGCAGCCCGTGCACCCCTCCTAGCCAAGGACTTTTTGACAATACCAAGCACGCCTTTAGGGAACACACGGTCCGGAAGATCTCAATGTAACAAACAAACAAACAAAACAAAACAATCAAAACAAACAGCCAAACTTAAGGTATGGACTTATGCCGCTGGCACAATAAAAAAGCTATATTTAAAACCAAAAATAACTCAGAAGTCCATAATTTTATCACTCTGGGTCCAAACTCCACAAAGCAAAGTGCCCTATGTTGTTGCCACACCCAAAAGGTAATTTTTTAATTTTTTAATTCGAAAAGAACTTTGAAATTCAATAATTTTTCCTTCGTAGATCCAAACGTCACAAAACCAAGCCATCCTCGTCGAGGGCTTTTTAGTGCTACCAAGAACATCATAATTTGACACACAGTTCAAATTTTTTTTAATTTAGCATAATTTAGTAATTTTTTGATCCATAATTTTTTTGAAATTCTTAAACTTTTGCACCATAAGTCCAAATGCCACGAAACAAAGCCCGTGCACCCCTCTTGGTCGAAGGCTTTCTGACAATACAAAGCAGGCCCCCGGGGGATGCACAGTCCGAGAGATTTCAACGTGACAAACAAACAAACAAAATAAAACAAAACAAACAGCCTGTTTTGAGGTATGAATTTTTTAAAAGTAGATGATGTCACAAAGTACCGAAAAGCATGATTTCTTGGTTATCACCAGTTTGGCGTTAAACGTTTAAAGTGTATGTTTGTTGTCCACTAAGGGAGGAGGCTTGCACTATGATTAAGAATTTTGAACCGAACATGACACAAAGATACATTTTGCTTTCTTTAATGTACCAAAATGTACAGAAACTGTACATTCTAGGAGGTGGTCGCTTTTAGAGCCGTATGGCATTTCAACTTCAAAATTTCTTACCTAATTCCACAAACCTCCAAATAATATGAAACAACTTGGGTTGGATGTCATTTCTTATTGTCTTTCAAGGAAAATTAAGAAAATAAATATTTCGTGATCACTGTAATCGCTGAGGTCACGGTTTGGGTCGGGAATGGTCCGAGTATATGTATTGGGGTCCGGATATCAATTGAGGTTGATCCTCATTATCGTCGATGGCTCCTAGGGTTTCTGGGGTTTGCTTTCCCAGGCTTTGCCTTCGTCGTGGTTCAGAGAATATCGCACTGTCAGAATCTTGCGGTGAATATCGATGTGCTTGTCTTGTTCCTGCTTGCGAGCGCGTACCGAGATTTTTGTTGGAGTTCTCTTGCGTTGGCTGGGCGTAGTTGTGTAGTTTCGTTTTTCATCGCGGGTGTTGGGGTTTGTAGTATCCTTCTAGCTAGATTTGCAGCAAGAGAAACCTGCATGAGTGCTGCCATTTTTGGCCTTGTTCCCTGTCGCAGAGAAGACCAAAGAGGACCGGACAATTTGGGCTCGTGAAGCTGCGCCTGCCGCTACTGATTTCTGTGAGGGCTCCTGCAGCGTCGGACGTCCCTGCAAGCACATCGTGGAGCGCAAGCAACCAGGTGATTTCCCAAAACTTTGTCATTCTTATGGCTTTGCTTTCTCTCGGTTTGCTCTTGTAGGCTCTGTCGACTTTGTTTGAGTCTCGGTAGGTTGCTTTTTGGACTTGATTGCGGTGGGCGTGGACGTCAAGATCTTTGGTTGGGGTGAATTTCGGGCGATGCAGTTTTAGATTGTGAGTCCCGTAGAAATTCGTTGTTTTGACTTATGTACTCAGTATTTGCGGTGGGAAGTGCTAGCTTGTAAGAGCAAGTCGCTACTGCAGCAAAGTTTTGTGATGCTGGTTGTCATACTGGTTTTGGATTTGCACCTATTTCTAGGCATGCCGTCACTTGTCACCGCAATCTCATCGGCCGGCTGTTTGAACCTCAGTATATACATGACTCGTAATCGTACATTCAATCAATACTCAATAATCTCACCAACGAGAATCTGAACACAAAATTCAAATCTAGTACCAACGTAACTAGCGCTACATCTTGTTTGAATAGTGACGACTGAGTTGTTGGGGTTCTGGATTTGGCTTCACTGTCTTTGATTCGGCCGTGGATTTGGTTTCCAGCTTGTATGGTTTGGCGGTCTTACTTTTGAGGGTTTGCAGTGATCGGTTGTTTCCATACTTCGAAATTTCTAGGCTGCATCGGTGGGTGATTTCTAGGCTGCATCGATCGGTGATTTCTAGGTTTGCAGTGATCGGTTGTTTTCGAATGATCGGTGATTTGTTTGGCTGCATCGATCCAGTGATTGACTGATCAGGATGTTCATGAATTTCGAGCTGGAGGAAGGTTGTTCTTTGACATGTTTCTGAATTTTGAATTGATTGTGCAATTTGAATGATTCCCGAGGTGCTTTATGAATTTTGAAACCAAATGATCGGTGATTTCCTAGTTTAGGGTTCCAGTGATCGAGGATGTTTGTGTTTGGCTGCATCGATCCAGTGATCTTCCTATCAGGATGTTGATGAATTTCGAGCTGGCGGAAGCACGTTCGTCGACATGTTTCTGAATTTTGAACTGATTGTGCAATTTGAATGATTCCCGAGGTGCTTTATGAATTTTGAAACCAAAGGATCGGTGATTTCCTGATTTAGGGTTCCAGTGATCGAGGATGTTTGTATTTGGCTGCATCGATCCAGTGATCTTCCTGTCAGGATGTTGATGAATTTCGAGCTAGCGGAAGCTCGTTCTTCGACATGTTTTTGAATTTTGAACTGATTGTGCAATTTGAATGATTCCCGAGGTTCTTTATCAATTTTGAAAGAATCATAGTGAACATTTAAGGGTTTAGGACCGTGAGTATACAATGTTGCCTTTGCAGTCATCGTTGATTCTCTGTGAGCTTTGTAGTCATCTTTGATTCATTTTTGATTAATTGTGACCTTTACAGGCTGTTGAGTCATCGTTATTTTTTTGTGTGCTCCTTAGCCAGAATTCAAATGAGCAGTTTCAAAACAAGAGTTTAGAATTAGGTTAAAATGAGTAGTTCTAATTATTAGCTTTCCAATGCTTTCAGTTCTTGAGGCTGTAACTATCGTAACATTGTGGAAGTGTCACTACTTTTTGAGGAATGTCAATCTCACTTCAACATGTGGTTTGATTGTTTGCAGCGTGTACGACATCCAAATTTCTGGAAGACTTCCGTGGCATTTTGGCTATATACATTTATTTGTGAAGTTAGAGGTGAGCGATTTTAATGGATGTTATTCTTTCTCTTACATAAAATGATTTTTCCCTTCTTCTATTCTATATCTAGAACAAGTATTCCAAACTCGAATCACCTTGACTCGAGGTGAATCAAAGGCCTTTTAATCTTTCTTATAGAACTAGTATCCCAAACTCAATTCACCTTGATTCGAGGTGAATTGAAGGCCGCTTTGCCTTCTTGTAGAAGTTGTATTCCAAACTCAAATCACCTTGATTCGAGGTGAATCAAAGGCCGCGTTGTCTTCTTGTAAAAGTAGTATTCCAAATTCAAATCACCTTGATTCAAGGTGAATCAAAGGCCGCTTTGTCTTTCTTGTAGAAGTCATATCCCAAACTCAATTCACCTTGAGTTGAGGTGAATCAAAGGCCACTTTGTCTTGTTGTAGAAGTTGTATTCCAAACTCAAATCACCTTGATTCAAGGTGAATCAAAGGCCGCTTTGTCTTCTTGTAAAAGTAGTATTCCAAACTTAAATCACCTTGATTCGAGGTGAATCAAAGGCCGCATAGTCTTTTTTGTAGAAGTCGTATCCCAAACTCAATTCACCTTGAGTTGAGGTGAATCAAAGGCCACTTTGTCTTGTTGTAGAAGTTGTATTCCAAACTCAAATCACCTTGATTCAAGGTGAATCAAAGGCCGCTTTGTCTTCTTGTAAAAGTAGTATTCCAAACTTAAATCACCTTGATTCGAGGTGAATCAAAGGCCGCATAGTCTTTTTTGTAGAAGTCGTATCCCAAACTCAATTCACCTTGAGTTGAGGTGAATCAAAGGCCACTTTGTCTTGTTGTAGAAGTTGTATTCCAAACTCAAATCACCTTGATTCAAGGTGAATCAAAGGCCGCTTTGTCTTCTTGTAAAAGTAGTATTCCAAACTTAAATCACCTTGATTCGAGGTGAATCAAAGGCCGCATAGTCTTTTTTGTAGAAGTCGTATCCCAAACTCAATTCACCTTGAGTTGAGGTGAATCAAAGGCCACTTTGTCTTGTTGTAGAAGTTGTACTTCAAACTCAAATCACCTTGATTCAAGGTGAATCAAAGAACGCTTTGTCTTTCTTGTAGATGTAGTATTCCAAACTCAATTCACCTTGAGTGGAGGTGAATCAATCAATGGCCACTTTGTCTTGTTGTAGAAGTAGTAATCCAAAATCAAATCACCTTGATTCGAGGTGAATCAAAGGCCACTATCTCTTCCGTGTAGAAGTAATATCACAAACTCAATTCACCTTGAACTAAGGTGAATCAATCAATGGCCACTTTGTCTTTTTGTAGAAGTTGTATTCCAAATTCAAATCACCTTGATTCAAGGTGAATCAAAGGCAACTTTGTCTTCCTCGTAGAAATAGTATCCCAAACTAAGTTCACCTTGAGTGGAGGTGAATCACTCAATGGCTACTTTGTCTTTCTTGTAGAATTGTATTCCAAACTCAAATCACCTTGATTCGAGGTGAATCAAAGAACGCTATCTCTTGCTCATGGAAATAGTATTCCAAACTCAATTCACCTTGAGTGGAGGTGAATCAATGGCCTCGTGGTTTTCTTGTAGAAGAAGTATCTTAAAATTTAAATCACCTTCATTCGAGGTGAATAAATGGACGCTTGCTCTTCTTGTAGAATTAGTATTCCAAACTCAATTCACCTTGAGTGGAGGTGAATCAATGGCCTCGTGGTTTTCTTGTAGAAGAAGTATCTTAAAATTTAAATCACCTTCATTCGAGGTGAATAAATGGACGCTTGCTCTTCTTGTAGAATTAGTATTCCAACACTCAAATCACCTTGAGTGGAGGTGAATCAATGGTTGCCATGTCCTCTTGTAAAAGTAGTATCCACAATTCAAATCACCTTGATTCGAGGTGAATAGCTGCTAGCTCCATTCGAGGTGAACTATATCTATTTCTAATTTCTGATGTTAATTAATTGAATTACATTATATTGTTCATTTAGGCGCCAACGATAATTAGATTACTATTACTTTCATGAACAAGAACATTTGGGTCTCAAGTTGAATATCTTTTCTAATTGAATTCTTCTTGTATGATTGACTACAGATATGGATGAACATAAAAAAAACTTGACTTTTACTTCGATCAATATGAAGTACCCGAAGACTTGGTTGAAGAATTTGGTGATGAGGCTGACAACGGGGATTATTGGAAACTAAAAGAACTAGAGAGCGTTGAGTTCTGGAGCATCATTCTTTATCCAATGACTCAAAACGTTGGGTTCATGAAGAAATTCAAAAATGGGCCTGACGCCACACTTCCAATTTCTCACTATGAAGAAGTTGTTGATATTGCCAAAGGTCCTCCAGGAATGATTTTGGTCACGTGCTTGATCAAGAACGATCCAGACATGACGGAAGAATACAAGTACACTTATGCTGTCAATCCTCAAGAGACGCCATTCAGTATTCATGAATGTTGTACGTCTCTCATGAACTCCCAGTACAAAGGCCTCTATAAGGAGCTCGAAGTACAAATCCAGAAACGAAGGTGGATGAATAAGGATGGAGGACCGCTGCCTTCAGCAATTCTGGCTACTCGACTGAAGCAACTGTTAGTCTCTTTTCAAATTGAGACAACAACATTACGGACTAGTTACAAGAACATGACCCCTCAACATTTGTCTCGAGAGTCAAGTGGCGTGGTCGGGAGCCAGCAGTCCCGCCTAAATCTCACCCCTGAGACAGGCAGAAGTGAAAATAAAAAACGTCGAGCTAGTACTTCAAGAATGGTACATGCTAGTACGCCAATGAAGACGTGGGACACTACAACAGCTGAAGCGGATGACCAAGATCCCGAGTCTAGCTCACTCTCAGTCCTTACAAACATACCAAAGGATTTCAAGTTTATACCCAAGGATAAAGACTCTGGGAAAGCGAATTACGAGGAGTCCTTGAAGATCTATGATAGTTATTGGTCTGAATGCCAAGGAGCATATTGTTTTGGTAGTGATAAAGTTGAAGAGATTTCAATTGATCAGTTGATGGTACCTCTCCTTGACATGAACTGTCGCAGTCTAGAGCCGTCCGGCATTGACCACACCATGCATTATTTGATGGAGATGCCTGACAAAGATCGAAAGCAAGCCCTTTGTGCTATGCTTATCGGATTGGAGGAAATGCCAAAAGATTGGAATGATATAAAAGATTGCAAGTTCTACATGATCAATGGCCAGCACAATGTCGAGGCATCGAAGAAGATGAAGAAGGAGGCATCTACATCCAAGATCGTGGAGAAGTTTGAAAAATGGTCATGCTTCATTGTCTAGAGCAAGGACCACTCCATTCTACGCCGAATTTCATCTTACTATAATCGAGTGAATCACTTCGACAGATATAACCCTACCTGGGCAACTAATATTATTGGTGCTCGTGGAGTGTTGTTAAGGATGGAAGAACCAACTCCTCCGAAACAAGCGTCCGAAGCGGGACAATCAGTTTCAAGATCAAAGTTACAATCCAAAGGCAACAACGCCGAAAATTGGAAGGTATATCATAGAAAAGTAGTTTGATATTATTCATGTAAACTCTTTCTAATACATATTAGTTAGGAAGTCATCTGTCTATTCTTAAAACTTGCAGAATGAAGTTTTTTAGTTCATAATTCACCTCCATCCAAGGTGATTTTTCTATTCAATGACTAACTTGCTTACATTATCTTTGAGTGTAGAAATTTGACGCTGCTTGCCAACTGCGATTTGTTATGATTGACATTAAGAAGCAACAGAGAACCAAGTCTGGTAAGCCCGTGAAGGTTGACATTATAAACGAGCTCAAAATTATTACTGCTCCAACAGATGTCTATGAGTTATATCTGAACTCATTTTCGCTGCCTCAATGGGAGAGTTGATCGATCCGGAGTCAAAAACTTTGTTCAAGAACACCAAGGGTTGGGTTTCGGAGAAGGATGGCATCATCAGTAAAGAGTTCTTTAAATGGCTTGGCAACCTTTCCAACGCAAGCCTCAAGCGACTTGCAGAGCATCTATTGAAGAAGCCTGACCGACCAGAGAAGAAGAACAAGAGAATGGAGGATTATCCGAAGGTGACATTCAAGAAGCTGAAGAAGGTTGTACCAAACTGCTGTACCTATCGACAGTGGTGTGAGAGGCGCAAAAGAAAGCAAATTGTAAAGGTGCAGCTCAATGATATGAAGCCCGAACTTGATTTATTAACCACGACGGGAGATGCCTAAGAAGGACATGTGGAAGAAATTCAAAGAGGATTACAAGATCACGGACGCTGCCATGCATGTCCTCTTCACAGGTCCATCTGAGACATTCTTCACTGCATCGAAGCTTTTGTGTAACATCAACAAGAGCATTGGAGAATTATCACCCTATGCCGAGGAATTTTTGAAGGTCTTCTTGAGAAATAAAGGAAGATTTACAATTCCCACCGATCAAGCATTCTACCGTCCATTCAACGAGAACACAGACGACTTAGCGAAGTAGGCTAGAGGTGATTGGGATCATTTGAATGTCGATCGTATAAAGATGGGATTCATGGACTTCAGAATTTTTCCAAGCAACAAGGAGGCTGTAGGGATGGCAACTCCGTATTTTTATTCTTTCTTGATGTTGCTGATGGGGCTAACCAATCCTGCAATTCTTGATATCCCTATGTGGGTGTGGTTATCTGGAGATAAGAAGACCACCTCCAGTCTCATACACCATTTTTACCATTCCGTATTTACAGATAATTATGTCCTTCATCACGCAGAGTACATGCCGTCGAAGTACGAGCGACTTGAGGATCTTGAGTTGAACAAGAAGAAAGTCGAAGCGAATGTCCACATCATGTTCCTCATTAAGAAGAACCACAAGGCAAAATGCAACTCCTTGCCCACAAAATTCAAGGCTCCGGAAACGCATGAATTCCTTACCTCAGGAGCTTACAATGAAATGCAATACCAAATCTATGAGAATGAGTTACGGATGGAGTTCTACATAAGCATTTTGGCTTTATTTTGCAATCCCGGAGATGCAGTCTTTACAATATACGGGGGTGGAAAAATCATCTGTGCGGCGTGGGTGAGTATGTTGTTCTTTCTAAGTATTCACCTCCATTCAAGGTGAATTGACATGTTTGTTTGTTCTTGGAGTTTATTATCTAAAATATGTTATTCTAACTATTTTTTCATCTTCTTCCAGATGAATTCGCTGATAAATTATATCATTGGGGATTCTGACGAGACAAAATCCTTTAATGACCTCTCGCAATTGTCTGTGGACTTGGACAAGGCGGATTTCCTTCAGTCAGGGTACTATGTTGATGAAGAGAAGTATCCAAAGACGGTCGATAATGACACCTCGTCATTCGGTAGGGGCAAGAGAGATCGTATTCAGTTGGTTGCTCAAGATTCGGAGCACGACATGATTGACCAAGGAGAAGGTGATGAACTCCATATGATCAATCCTCTCACATTCCAAGAGTTTGGCACTCCACATGCTGGAACGGTCGCCCCTATGAATCCACCAGCAAGTGAACGTCGTGGTTCATCGTTCACTTCTCCTTCACCTTCTTTAGAGCGTGATCGAGGAAAGAAGAAGTTGGATGAAACAAAAGATCTTACTAAAAAGGATTATATGAAAATGATGCATGAAAGGATGCAGAAGTACGAGGAGGAACAATTTGAGGAGAGGAAGCGTTCAAGGATTGAATATGCTCAGCTGATGACTATCATCAAGGGAACTCTACCTTCTGGAAACTCTTCCCCTCCAACTATTGAGATGAGTGAGCCGGCCCCTCATGTGTCGTCAGAGAATCGTGTATCGATATCTTCAGGTAGTGGAGCTCATATTCTTCTTAGGACATCCATGGAACTGGATCCAACATTGCATAGTCCTTCCGAGGCGCTGCTGCAATCAGATGACCTGCAGACTCCTGCAATGAGTTCAGGGGTTGGAAATGAGGAAGTCAATGATCCCCAAGGTTCATCTCAGTGAACTCTCACTGAAATGATTTGGGATGTTTTGAAGTTGCGCTATTTTTGTTTTTTTAAGTATGATTTTTTTTACTTTTACAGGATTGTTTTGTATTGTTGAATGTAATTTTGAAGATTGCATTTACAAATATAAAGTTGTAAATATTGCAATCGTTTTTTCATGATTTTTAATTATTTTCAAAATGTATGTGTATAGAATTGCAAAAGTATTCCATCTTTTGTTCGCTTGCTTTTATATGTAAAATCCAATTTCACCTTTTAAAATTTGTGAGTATTACATTTTTTCTTTTCAAGATTTTAATTGTGAATTCATACTTAACTACTTAAGTGCATGTAAATATGAATATTGGATTTTTTTCATTTATATTATAAATGTAAATCCATAGTTTCATGTACATAAATTATAAGTGCGACTCTTGTTTGGTGATGTTTGATATGAATCCACACTTATGTGCATTAGATTGTGAACATAATATATTTTCATAAGATTTGAAGTGTAAATCTGCATTTGTTTTGGAAACTACTCATTATCCACTTGTAATAATTCGCAGGTTCTCTTAATGAGGACATAGTGCCCCAACATCTTCCACCTTCTACTAGTGATCCTTGGAATGTGTCCTTCCCAAAGAGCCCTTCATGTGTTCCAAGATCAAACCATCCAAATTCTGGTGGAAGAATCGACCCTAACTTGGAAGTGTCACTTCAAGGAGTCCAATTGCAAGAGGATATGGAGGTTGATGTGAATATTCCAGATGATGATCTCATGGAGGTTTATATACCGCCTCCAGCAAATAATGCATGCACTAAAGAATCCTTACAAAGTCCTACGTCTGAGTCAATCGTAAGTGGTCAACTTTTCTTTATTTTAATGTGCATCTATTGAGATATTTGTTCTTGTGACTTGGATCTTCTACTGTTTGAGTCCCTTCATTTGTGTTTCTATTTTGTGTTCAAATTTTTACTAACAACTGTTGGCGTATTTCTCTGCCTTGATTTTAACAGAGGAGCGATCTTTCAGAAATACGTATAGGTGCAACATAGGAGCCTATTGTTCCTCCGCTCGCTTCCAGGCCGAGAAGAAAGTGGCTCAGTGTCATTCTAGACCTGAATGGGATCCTTTGTGTATCTAAGGAAAAGAAAAATCTTCCTAAGGGCACAGTCTACAATGATCTCTCGGAGGCACATTCTAGCGTTTTTCCAGTATCTATTGGTTCAAAAGCTGTATATGTTCATCCTCAGTGCGAGGAATTCCTCCGACAATTAGCCACAGTTGCATACATTTCTGTTTGGAGTTCCATGATGACTTCTACAACAAAATTCATATGCAAGTACCTATTTAGAGGATTAGAGTCACCATGGAGTATCCTTGGGCAAGAGTTTTGCGACAATCTGAAGTGTAGGGGTCCGCGAGGAAACATCACAGCTTTGAAAGTGAAGGGAACCGACAAAGACATGTTCCTCAAACCTCTAGACAAATTGTTCGATGCACAGAACTCAAAGTTTACTATTGGCAATACTATTATGGTAGACGACAGTCCTGAGAAGCATATTCTGAACGAGCCTGAAAACGTTGTGCTGTCGGATTTGTGGTCAAAGGAAGGAGATGGTTTTAAAGACACTTTCTTGCTGGATGAGCTTTTGCCTTGGATTACACGCTTGCATGGCACCAAGGATCGTGGACTATTGTCCTTTCGGAAGAATGACAACATTGGACGGCGGATGCTTGTTGAGGAGCAGGATACGCAAGAATACGATGAATTTATAGACGCCATAGAGGAGTCAAAGATGCTAGTCAAGGATCATTCCAGTTGTCGCTAATACTGAACAGTATTCCTTGCATTTGTGCATTTTATCTATTGCTATCGTGTTTCATTAAAGACAAGTTGATCGATTATAGTTCTATCATAGTCGTCTTGCAAAATGGATGATTGTTTAATTCATTTCGAGTTGTTTTATTATTTATATTCCAATTGTCTATCCTTTATTCTTTGTAATCACACTGACTTTTGTGCCCTTCAGGATTCGCGTGATTGTTCCGTACCATATATTGGTAGTGTTTCCAAGTGTAATGCGTCGGTGGATTCCATTTTAGAATATGGCCAATATGCATTATTTCAAAGCGGTGTGGGTCAAATTATGGTCTCGGCAGCTATTGCACTATCTACTATGGACTTCTCCACAAGACCCATTAACGATGATGTGGTGGATAGTCCACCAAGCGGAAGAAAGCGATTGTTCCCAGTGAGCTCCCCGTCGCCACTCAAAATTCGAAAAATAGCTCCTTCAGCTTGTTTATGTTCAGTTGATGTTATTATTCCACAAAGAAAGTTGTATGTTGACAACGGACACATTGCTACAACTTCTAAGGTATGAATGAATTTGATTTTTTATCCATTTGCTACAATTGTGTTCTATGCATGTGTTGGATTACTTTAACACATATTATTGCAAGTATAACTTTTTCATTTATTGTCTTCTTTATTTTATAGGTATCGAGTGGATTCCAAAGAAAAGAGTGTATAAGCACAAAGTCCATTCCAATACCTCAACGACCTATCAATTCAGCAAATGCTGAATATCCAAGGAAATTAGGATTACAAGTTCAACCTAGTCTACGTCCTAAAATATTGGTACAACGTCATTGTCCATCGAAGTCACATGATGAACGACTCAAACATTGTACTCGTCGACCTTGGGATGCATGGGAGAGGAGGTCCTTGAAGATGCAAAAACTACAACATCCCCACCAAATACGCACTCAAGAATGTAGTCGAGGACCTTAGATATTGAAAGCAATGGTAGACCTAAGGAGTAGATCTCATGCATAAAACTGTGTATAGCTATAGGGATTTCATGGATCAAGTAAGATGAATAATTTGTTATATATTATATGGTATATGTTATACCTTTATATATATATATATATATGTTATATACCTGCTATACCTGTTATGTATTATATGGTATATGTTATACCTATATATGTTACTATAAATTCTATACAATCATTTGCCATTTGGATGCAAGATTGAATCACATTATTGGATTTACAGTGAAATAGGCATTCTAGAAGTCCAAAACTAATGTAATGCTTGTCATATTTGGCAATCTTACTATAAATACATGGACCATCAATCTCCAATTGTTTTTTGAGTTTATGTTGCTCTTATTGTAAGTATTAATGTTACGATTTGATTATTGACTATGAATGAATGACTTTTGCATTACAAAAGAATGATATTTTTCACCATGATTGTATGCAATTGTAGCATATAATTGGATTGAAAACGGCTATCAAAACTCTCATAATCTGAGAATTCTCTCAAATTAATGAATATGGTGTTATAGTGAAATTGAGTCTAGTAGTGTAGAGCGCGGAAGCTCACCTTCTCTAGTCCTCTGAATTTTCGCCCTTTGGATGTTGTCGGTCTGATGTTGAAAGTGCACTCACGCATCGCATGAGTGGTATTTGGTGAATTAGGATTGTCGTTTGCAACACTAAACTATTACCAAGCGAACCCACTCCCATGTGCTTTAATTTAGATTACTATCGTAAACTTGATTGTCCATGCCACTCGCAGTGGCCGTTCATAAGGATATTCTCCACAGTGGAGATCCAACCACATGATTTTGCCACTGAAAAGAGGCATGAAGTTGCAGGGTGTCGTGGTTCCTTCTCTGATGACTTGTACCAAATACGGAATTACAGTATGGATATTGGTTTTCTCTACGTATTCAGTGTATTCTACGAAATTTCTGGTCACACGTCAGTAGTGGATTTAATGTTGCTTGCATGGAGGGATGTCTCTCTGAAATCATCAAGAAATATCCCGATAGCATGATCTAGTTGACATACTCATCGTTATGTCAGCTGTTGTTGCCATCGAGAATATGACAATCATTGCTGCCAATTTTTTCCCCATCATAAGTCGTTCAAGGTCAGGCAGAGATTTTATTCGAAGTCTTTTGAAGAGAGTCCAGAGTATGGAATCGCTATTGGTGGACAATTGCACCCTGTCGATTGGACAAGGAAGCGGAAGTACATTACGTTGGAGGGAGTGGAAGTTTGTGCAACGGCGAGGTACTTTATTCACGGAATCCCGAAGTCGACCTATCACAATTACATTGACAAGTACAAGGAAGGCGTTGTTTCTTTGACACATGGAAACAAAAGGATAAAAAGCCCACGACTTCAAACTGTACAAGTCACTGGTACAATTGAAGCCATCATTGACAACATTGTTGACCAAATGCCACACCAAATGCGATGCATTGGAAACAGAAAAGTGGACACACTGAAGTTTCTGCCCTCTGGGAACAACTGGAAACGTATCCATGCTGATGCCAATGAGGTATTTTTATGAATTCATTATTACTTTCGTCTGGAACATTGCTGGATTTTGTGGAGGGTTTGGTAAACAGGAGATCTCCTAATACATTTCTCTTGTGGGGCTTGACTTCATGTATCATTTTATCGGGACATATCCCGATATCTCTCTCTCTTTGGGATTCACTTGATTTTTCCGCTTAGCGGGAGATATCTCCTTGTTTTTTTGCAAGATCACTTGTTTCACTACTAATGTTCTAATTGTTGCTGCTGGTCTTCTCTTTTTTATACTGTCACTGCTTTTTATACTTAGGCTTTTGTTTTCTGAACTTGCAGTTGAATGTGGAGTATGGCCTTTCTACTGTGAGCCAATCCACCATCAGTAGAATAAAAAAACAGCACTTCAACAACGTTTCCATCAAGCCTGTCGGGAGCTCTTTCGCAAAGTGTACGAAGTGCGATGAACTACAACAGTTCATTCTGAAGTCATCTAAAGGAAGTTTGGACTTCTTGGAGTTTGTGAAGCAGAGAACTGAACATCATAATCATCAAGCATCATGTCGTCGTTTGTATGCCTCGTGGCGTGAGGAATCAAAAAGGAACCCTCATGAAATATTGTGCATTATTCATGACAAGATGGATACGAGGAAGACTGCTCTTCATAGTCATGCCGACGGTGCATATGCCCATTATGCACCGGCGTGTTGGCCGGGCGACTTGAACTTCACCATTTCGTCATTAGCCAGACTGCTTCGGCGGCTTGAAGGTCCACCAATTCGGGAGACGGGTGAAATCTTTCCGTATCTGCCTGCAAATGCAATGTTCGACGCGCTACTTAGAGGGAAATCTAGGTGTATGGACGCTTTGAAATTGATTCCAGAGTCAGCCCGACGTGGATCTTGCCCCCTTCCTAAGAATCTCTATCTTCAGCTTGACAACTCCACCAAGGATAACAAGAACCAATATCTGATGGCATTCTTGTCTTTGCTTACTGCACGAGGAGTATTTAAGGAAATTCAGGTCGGTTTTCTACTAGTGGGACATACGCATGAGGACATTGATGCGTATTTCAGCCACCTATGAAAGGCTTTGAAGAGCAAGAATACATTTGTTGTCGAGGATCTTATGAAAGCTTTCATGGAGTTCCAGGAATTGTCATTCATGCCGGAAATCATCCAAGAGGTTGCTGATTTCAAGTCATTTCTGAAGGGTTACTTGTGTAGTGGCATGGCAAAACTAATTGATTTGGGGGAAATGCACCTCTTCCGGTTCTACGTGGATAGTGACGGAGTCCCCGTCATAAAGTATAAGAAGTCAGTAGTTGATTCACAATGGCTTCCATCTGATAGACCTTCTCGATGCCTGTGGAAGAAAGATCGCGTGGGTCGTCCGAAGCTCCCTCGGGGTTGCCCTCAACCTGTTCCTTTCAAGCCCATGTGGGGCAGCGAAGTTCCGAAAGCCATGGGGAATCAAGAGAGAGCTGTAGAAGCGGCACGGAAAGCGACCTTGAGCAAGGGTTTGATTCTATTAGGAATTGAGAAGTACCTTGAGTACTGGGCAAACAGAATGTCCAAATGCTCTGGATTTGCGACCGCCTTTGCTCCATACGTGGAGTACTGGAAACGTGTGTTGCATGAGCTGAAGGAGCCCCTTCCTGACTGTCCTTCAGAATTGGTTGAAGGCTTCTGGCCAAAGCACGACTGGAGGGTGGAAGAACCATCTTCTCAGGGCCCAACGATCAATCCTGTCGACATAATTCCTGAGGAAGAGGAATTAGAACCTTATTGCGGACCCGCAAATGAGGCGCCAAGGGAAAGCTTCAATCCTTGGGTTGATATTTGCCCAGGTTCTTGGGTTCTTCTTAGACCTGAAGATCCCACATTTTGTGCTGTTTGGCAAAGAAGAGCATTGTTGGTCGTTTGCAGAGAGGTAGGGCACGAGAATAACGAGAAGTTCCTGCTCCAATATTGGAGACCAGATAACTCCGAAAGTACCATAGAATTGAGGTATCGGAATTGTTGGTACAAGAAATGGGTAGTGGAAAACACGCCTCCCACTTGGGTGGACGCTTCTTGTGTACTATACGCGAATTGGTCCAAAACAGTTACCCCAAAATCACGTACTATTCCTCAAAAGAGCAGAGAAGCTGCCCAGGCGACTTTGAATAGGTCAAACGAGGTCGACCCTAATGGTCTAATGTGTCGTGGCTCAACACGGCTATCGGGATATATCCGGATGATTTCTTCGGTTCCTCTTGACAATGGCAGTCGACCTCGTTTGTTTCCTTGGTAAATGGTTCATGCATGTCTTGTAGTTCAGTTAGTAGTGGTTGTTGTGGAAGCTGCCATGCGTGGGATGCGTTCATTTTATCAATGAACAGCAGAATGTGATGTTCTTGTTTCTCCTCAAGGGCAACCTCCAAATTGCATGTCATAGTTGTAGGAATTGCCCACGCTCTGTTAGCTTTTCTTTTCTTTCTTTTCTTGTATTGATCTTCTAAGCGATTATTAGAATTTCGGAAGACAATTTTCTTCTGGGTAGTTACTATTCTCAATATTTGTTATCATTTCTCTTTTACTATTGTCATTGACATTGTTTTGTCATTATTTGCTTTCTCCTTGCTCTTCAATATTTACGTTACTAGTTACTATGTTCATATAGATTTAGGCTAAGTTTCCACATTTGTTGTTCACGCAACAAACACCTTTTTTTACATTTAGTAGGATATAAGATGCCTAAGGCAATGAAGTATAGGGTATACAAAATGGACTCGCTCACCTTACAAGGTTTGCACTTCATCAGGAGATTTCCAGATAATTCAATTCCTACCAGTTGGAACCTCCATTCCAACTGGTAGCATTTAATTCATCATTCAAAGTTTCTATTGTCCCTGAGATGCATGTTTATGGGCTTCAATTCACCTCTCGGGGGCCTTGCAACACCTTAACGAAAATGAACTTTAATGTATGTGGATATCTCTCGATGTTATGCCTATCACCATGCATGGAAGGCTATTTACTGATCCATATTCACATTTCATATATATCTTGAGATGTATGTTCATGTGCTTCAATTGACTTCTTGAGAGCATGTGAAATCCTCAAAAAAATGAACTTTTGTATACCTGGATTTGTCCCGATGCCTTACCAAACACCATGCATCCATTCAATGTTCACCAAAGAGAGCACATTACCAGTACATTTCCCTTATTGTCCTAACCCAAATTCCAGGGTTGTCCCCGTCACGTCCTGTCCGGACGGACGGACGTCGGGATTCAACCCCGGCGTCCGTCAAGATGAAATCTGGACGAGAATCGTTGACAGAGAATGAAAACTATGGAAATGGATGGACGTTGATCGTCGACGGGAGCGCTTGACGGACGCGCTGGACGGGCGAGCTTCCGTCAACGAGCACGGCACGGGCATGATGGACGGGTATGTGGACGGGCGGGTGGATGGGTATAGGGCCGGTTCTGTGGATGGGCATCTGGACTGATAACTAGACGATTTTGTAGACGAAAAAATAGACGGGCACCTGGACGGGTTTAGGGCCTAAATGCCCAAGGCACCCAAATCTGGTGTTGGCAAAACCTTGAAGTTAAATAAAATTTAACCAAGTTGCTATTTTTAGTAGTATCCAAATTGCTATTTTTAGGAAGTTTTTCTTGAAGTCTAGTTATAGCATCAATAGTCTGTTCTGAAAAATAAATGATAGTGATTTTTCGTTTCAAGACTTTGTGCAAGGGTACCCATTGCAATCTTGACTTCTTGTAGCATTGAGAGCTTTTGGAAATGTGCCTCGAAAACACTAGATCTTGGAGAAAAAATCACATTCAAATTTTATTTAAACTTAAAAAAAAAATATATAGAGTATATTTTTAAAAGCCACAAATTGATTGGGGTTATATATGTTAGGCAATTTAAACTCATATTTTTTGGGTCAAAAACTTTTTAAATTTGACTTGTGAAAACTGAAAAGAGGATTGGAAGACTTCACATCATTTTTGTAGTTTTAACACCCCATGTTCAAACATTATTATCTTTTACTCTATAAGTGATATTTTTGTGTTTTAGCAACCTATGAGATATGTAACATGTCTTGTTTGAATTTATACGGTTACAATTTTTTTTTAATTGATACACCTAGTCACCTAATCAAAATGTTGACAGTTTGTTCAATTTAGAGCAAATTTGTAGGAGCTCAAAACATGACTTGCCTAGATCAATCTAGGATTCTAGGGATTGAAGTCCGTTATTGAATTTCTAATTAGAGTAGTTGCTAAATTGATTTTACATTGACTATATGGCAAGAAATTCAAAAATATTAATCCATGTAGGCCCCATGCTAATTATTGCCAAAAAAAACTCCAAGTTGTCAATTCACCATGTTCATCTTGAAATGAAATGAAAAGAAAAAATTAGAATCTATTCAATTTAAGACTTTCAAGTATAGGATCGCCATTCATAAAGTCATGTATTTCAATTGATTTTCAAATAAATTTCATGTAGCGTGACCTTATCAAGTTAGCAATTGCAAGATATTAAACTTTGATCATTTGATTTCCATAATGCCATTTGAGAAAAAATGAAAAATGTTCAATATTTTAATTTGTAAACTTTGGATTTAAAAATAAACATGAAGGAGTAGTCAATCAAGAGTCCAATTAAAAAAAGATTAAAACTAATAGAACAAAAGTTACAAAATGTGAATTATTTTTTGGTTTAATTCTAAAGACTTAAAGGAGATTTCATCAAATATGAAGCAATAAAATAATTTGTTAATTATTTCTTGCTTTGGTAAAGAATTTCCATTGTTTTTAATTCTTAGCCCCTAAAATAACATATTCTCATTGTCCTTGGTGCAAGGGACAAAATGGATTTTCGATAGGCTCCCATGATCTCATTTTTTACTGAAACTTTTGAAAACTTTTTCATGAGAATGATAAAATAGAATGATAGATAAACTTATGATTTTATTCATAATACAATTTTTATTCCAATCGGTGCCTAGGAGCCACAATAACCTCAAACAGGGGAGATCAGGACCCTAGGCGGTCCGAGACTCCGGGTAGACAAAAAAATCCACAAAAAAATGAAATACAAATTTGTATATTTTTTTTCCAGTTGGATTATATTTTCTTTTAAATGGGAGGCTTTCATTCATCCCATTTGGATTAAGAATGGAAAAGTTATGGGTTTTTTTGTGGAATGGGCAATCCTAGCAACTTCTTAAAATAAATTTGCTTCTTTCACTTCGAATGCTATAACTTTCAATACATACAGTCAAACATCACAAATTTTTTATCATGTCATCTAAGACAAGTGTAGAACAAGATCCTTTGGTTCGATTCCAAAAAAAAATTGAAAAATTTAATTCATAGGTGAACATAGCAAAAGTGGTGGTTTAGGGTGGTTTGGGCCAAAAAATGGACTTCGGACTTTAGGGCTTCACCAAAAATAAAATAGAACACTCTTTTACCTACCATCTAAGCATACAAGCTTCTTCTATACTATTACAAAAAGGTCCAATAGATTACAAAAATAGACAAAGGTGAAGCAACAATACACGAGGTGGAAAGAAAACAATAAATGTACATATTTTATAAATCCGTTGAAGTACATGGTAAACTAATAAAGACTTTACATAATTACATACGTTCGCTTTGTACAACTTCCGGTATTTCATTCTATACACCTATCTAGTTATATACAATCTAGTCTACTTCTTTGATTACAATGCAGCAAGCTATGCTATTTCTCAAAAATTGCTGCAGTTTTTCTTGCGATTCCAAAGTCCTCAAAAGCTGAAATGTGTCTATATTGTATCTATTATGTAAGTGGGAAAAAATGTCACTCACGAGGGCTGGCTCATGGAAGGTATTGTCTTCAATGTACGCCATTTCTTCCTCAAAGCCCAATTCCCCCTCAAATCTGACTGGCTGGCCTTGAGAGTTAAACATGATGCGTTGTAGATGTGGTGCACGCACAAAAACTAAGCGTTCTGGGTTCCAATGTCCACCGGCAATCTGACCAAAATATAGTCAACGCCCTGGATCACTGTCTCTAAACACCCTCCTGATCACCTCTGTCACTTGGGCATCACTCGTCCATTGTATGCCAGCCACCGTTACTGCCGGGAGGTGTCAGTTGTCGTTGCCCTACTTCCAAAGCCATGTCATGTCGGACCCCCAATATACTCTATTACCAGGGCCCGGTAAATTTTCTTCATTGTACTTGTAATGTTCAGGCATGTGGTCTTGAAGGCCAAACGTTTTGTACAGTCGTGCATGCAATGGAGCCCTGCATTGCGCACATTTCTTTCTGGTGACCATGTGTGGAATGCGACATACGGGGTGGTATAGATGGCCACATGTACCAAAAATCCATCCACCCTCGGGGCCAAACGGTTGTTGGCACATTATACATGTTGTTCCATCTTGTACAAAATCTAGAACGGAAGGCCACACTAGTGGCGTAATGCCATCGTGGTTGGGTGGCCCGTACCAGTGGCGATCGATATTATATTGGATTTCCAAGTCTGGACGGGCATTCCAATCGATGCTTGAATTATCCCTAAACACTGGCAAATCATCGGTGAACATTTTTGCCACCCGAGGCCACGAGGTCAAGCCAAAATAACGATGACCACCATCATTGAATTTCGCAGCCACTTTCTTCACTTCACGTTGCATTTGCTCAGCCTCGTTTAGCGCTAAGCTGCATGTCAACTTCATGTTGCACATTTGAAGCAGCATCTGCTCCTCCTGAGGATTCTGGACCAATTGCATATTTTGAGCACTCATTGCGGTCATAGTCTGCTCTAAGGCTGTTTGAGCTATAGTCAGCACCGCCACCTCTGCCTTAGCGTTGTTGGCACGAAGTTCCAAAGCATGCATGGCATTTGTTAATTCTTCCATGCTTGTGCAAGTACTTCCAAGCTCTGCTTCAACTCGCTCAGCACGTGCTCGCATAATATCCAACGTGACACTTTCTGCACTTGGAAAAGTGGATTGTGATCGCACCACAAACTCAAATGTATTGCTCGGGCCTGGTGTGTCTTCGTCTACACCGTATGTAGCACGTTCCACTACAACATCGAGTGGTGGAACTGAGTCTATGCTGACCCGCCTTTCACGCTCTACGAGCTCGGCTTCACGTGCGATGAGGCGCACATTTTCATCTACAAGGGTCCGCATCCTTGCACTCTGCCCTTCCAACTCTGCAGCATGTTGTCGTAGTGCTTCTTCTTTTTCTGCTTGCAGTGTTTGTACTAATTGGCGCAAGCAAATTACTTCTTCACCGTCAACTAGCACTCCACCAATCACATCTTGTTAGTTGACATCTGGACTGCTGCCTTGACCAACTTCTACCTCCATCAACTCCGTCCCTGGACGCTCCGCTTGTGGAACCACGTTCATTTGCACATTTTGGACATCAGCCAATGGCATGACAGGATTTGGTACATTGTCCAATGGCACAACAAGATTTTGTGCAATGTGGCGTGTTCAATTTGGAAATGCATTATTCCGCTTTCTGCCCAAAAATGTGCTCCAGTCCACATCCTTGCCAAGAAAAACCTCCACATATGCCATTTGGCACAATGAAAGTGTCTCGTCTTTCTTGGATCTTGAACCCCAAAGTGCCAATGACACTTCAATCATCCTCTTCTTGAAGTGCGGATGTTGGCACAGCTCAATATTTACGACGCCAGATTTCACGTGCACCTCGTATCGATCGTGTGGCCAATGGCGGTTGATGTGGGCCCAATCTATATACTGCCGACATGTCACTCTTGTCCATGGGCCATCTGCCTCCACCCACCCATGGTTTGCCATAATCGCTTGGGCATTAAGTATACCCCAATCCAAGGTTGCTCTGTTTCCTCTCTTCCTTCTACCTGGGGGTTCACCTCCAGGTCCCAAACCTCCTGGGGTAGCACCTCCAGGTCCCAAACCTCCTAGGGGGTCACCTCCAGGTCCCAAACCTCTTGCTACATCCTCTGCGTCCATTCTTGATACCTGAAAAATGACACACACGATACTGTATGCAAATACAATGACAATTTGCTTTGCCTTCTGTTGCGTGAAGGCAACTGAAATGTGGCAAAACAATGTCAAATGTATAACACTTTCCCTCAAATTGCAGTGCGAAGCTTTCTCAAGCTCGGACAGTGCAACTCAAAAGAAGAAGCAGGTGAACTATCAAAAAATGATCACTTATACCCCCCAATTACCGACCCGATTAGGCAGGGAAATTAACATAATATCAGCCTGTCCTCCCCCGAATCCAAATCATCCAGGGCGTGGGACGGCTCTGGAATGGACTGCCAATATGTCCATAGAAGTCCGACACAGGGTTGGAATGCCGTCAACGAGTTTGGGGCGCCGTCGACAGGTTCGGGAAAAATTACACCGCCGCCCGAAAGTTGGACGGACGGATTTTCTGTCCGCTCGTCGAGCTGCCCGTCCCCTCGACGGCCTCCCCGTACCGTCGACGGAATACCCGTCTCCTGGGCGGCATACCTGTCTCCTCGACGGGTATACCCGTCCCCTGGACGGCCTTTCCGTCCCCTCGACGGCATACCCGTCTCCTCGACGGCCTTTTCGTCCCCTAGACGACCTACCCTTCTTTTGGACGGAAAGGCCGTCCAAAAGGACGGGGTGCCCGTCTCCTCGACGGCCTGTCCCTGGTCGGGAATGCCCCGCCCATCTTCTCGATGGCCTGTTCGTGGTCTGGGACGGCCTGCTTGTCCTTTTGACGGCCTGCCGAACGTTCTGGACGGCCCTTCAAAAATTTTATTTTTATTTCTTTGAAAATTGATTTTTATTCGAAGTTTCGACAAAATCACATCAAATAGAAAATTCATTTTCAAATTTTCAAATTTTCACCATGTGTATATATCACAAGGATAATGACATTAGAATCCATCATAGCATAAACTTAATTTCCATTTCATGATTTATTTAGAATGTACTGAATGTAGTAGACATTAAAAACACATTTGAAGTGCAAATCGCAATAATGAAATTTCAATTTAGGTTTGTGTTGGGGGATTTTACATAAAATAGGAACTAGAGAAAATGAACTTTTGTTTGATAGTTAGACTCAAACTCAGAAAATATCAATTTGGGGGAGAAATTTCAGATTTAGAGTAAGAAGCAACAACTTCCCAAGATACACTAAAGTAGCATATTTATTTATTTACTTTTTCCTAAACTCTAAATTACGTGAAGTCAAATGATGGAAAGACTACAAAATCAATTGGATACACTTTGTAACTCAACATGGAAGGTCCCAAAAAAATGAAATGAACGCTTCCAAATTCTTTCCATCTCATTGAAGTGATTGAACTGCCATCAAATTGGCACTAAATGATGCCATTGGGCGTTCAGAGGTTGAAGTTTATTATAAATATCTTGCAATCTATAATTCTACATAGGCAAAGTTTGTGAATTTCTTTCGGTCAATTGAACACTAGTCTAGTACTCTAGTATGAGATCTTACATACTACAAGTAGATGTGCACCTTAAAGGCCTAAACACATTCATTTTTTTTTTTAAAATTCTTTGCTATAGAAATGGCAATTTATTTCAGATTTAGGATGGAAAAGAGGCCTTGGGACATTAGTCAGTTTAGTGGTTAACATACGGTACTACATAAGCAATTAATAAACAATCCATATGAAAAATTATAGTAATTCACCGCTAGTTGCATTATAATTTAGAAGCCATAAAAAAAATGTAGAGACCACAAAAATGTCAAGTTCATGTACTCAATGCTGCATTCCAATTTTATTACACCAATCCACTCTTATTTGCTATAGTTACATAAACTTGAACATCAAATACTCTTAAAATTGCAACAGTGAAGAGGGTTTAGAGTTTGGGATTTAGGGTATTGGCCTATAGGGTTTACTTCAAAACCTAGCAAGGATCGAAAACTACAAAAAATGTCCTTTTTTTTAGTTGGCATTACAAGTGCAAAACTTGATCAAAATGTAGTCTTTGAAGTTTGAATTGGAAAAAAATAGATTAATGATTTAAATTCAAAGTTTTATAAAACATATTGAAGACACCAAAAAACGGCATAACAATATCTTTAAAAGGTAAAACATTCTTAAATTTAGATGTATAGGGCTACATTCTTTTTCTGTAATGTATGAATGGAAAGTCAAAACAATGTTTTACATGAATCAATGATATGCATATGACATATGTTGTTTAGGAGGCCTTTCACTTATTTCATAATTATCCATTTTAGAGTTTTAATCTTACTACCTTTAACTGGAGCATTTAGAGGATGGTTTTTGTCTTGGTCTTTGTATATTTGATCCGAGCTTAGTAAATTATTGAATGTTTGTAAGTTTGAGACTTTGAGTTGAGTATACTAGTGTAGGCAGGGTTTAAAATTCAACAAAATACTAAATTGTTAGGTGCACTTACATGCAGGGAAGGATGGAATCAAAATACAATAATCCCAAAGGTGAAATTGTTCTATATATAATTGATAAAATTTGTTTGAATTCAAATTTGAGCCCTACAAAATATAAATTATTTTAAAAACATTGCCCAATGCCAACGACTTTTGTGAAAATGGGTGCAATTAGAATGAATCAAATGTTAACATGAACATCCAAATAGAATATTTTAGGACCGACATTAAGAAGTTTTCAGTTTGACCTTCTATGATTTTTTCTATGTTTCTTCCATTATTTACGTACAACAAAATAGAATTCCATTCTAAATGAGTAGTAAACCTTGTTTTGAGCATTTGAATGTCATCCCTGGTATTTATTTGTCCTCTAATTGAAACAAATGTGAACATTAAGTTAGCACTTGTAAACTACCCGCCACGGTAGACTAATGCCTGATTGAGAGGAAGGACACTTGTCCTGACAAGTCCGAGAGTGCCAAACCACATAAATGAAAAATTCTCCGAACAAGGATTAGAAATGAATTACACTCGGCCAGCACTGTTTTGAATGGCCCGCTCAACGACCTTCCCGCCCTCTCGACGGCCTTCTCGTCTCTTGAAAGTCATCCCGTCCTCTCGGCGATCAGTCCGCGGGCTGGATGGCCTTCTCGTCCTCAAGCCAAGCAGTCCGCAGGCTGGACGGTCTCCCCCCCTGGACGGCCTTCCCGTCCTCTTGACGGCTAGTCCGCGAGCTGGACGGCTTGGCCCCTGGACGGCTTGTCATCCTAGACGGCCTTCTCGTCCTCTAGACGCCTTGAACAGCCCTGGACGCTTTGTTTGTCCTCTCGACGGCCTTCTCGTCCTCTGGACACCCTGGACAGCCCTGGACACTCTGTCCGTCCTCTCAACGGCCTCTCCATCGACGTGCAAGATTGGGGCAGATTGACCCCCTCGCTCGGCCTTGCCAGGGGTGCATGTAAAAAAAAGCCCCCTATTTTGGGTTGATCCAATGATTATTATTGATGTGATCGAACGATTTAGGGGTCTCTGATCCCAAATATGAATTCATAATTTGCAAAAAATAAATTGTGCGGAAAACAAGGTCGGCCCGTAGGCCTCACGAGGGGTCAATTCACCCCGGCCACGTGAAATGGGTATATAATACTGCTTTTAGGGTACTTTCGTCATAGTCTCTCCTGCTCTGACGGTGCTCTCTTGTCTTGGATTGGTTGCAGTCCTTGCTTGCGAGCGCGGGTGCTGGGTAGAGGCTGGTTTGAGGAATAAGAGGGGCAGTTTTTCACTTTGTGAAAGCCAAATTCCTAATTCCTTTCATTTTGATTATTTGTTACTTGTTACTGTCACGATGGCTGGTCGCGATTTCTCGAAAAGAAAGGTTGATGATTGGTGGACAGGTATTGGAGATGCACCGATTATGGACCCGGACCCGAAATCACTAGAGCCCGTTTCAGAGGCCGTAGTTGCAGAAGGGTCCGTAGCTGCTGTGGGGGGCGGAGAGTCTTTGAAGTGGAAAAAAACAAACGAAGGAGGCACAAGGCTACAAATCCAAAGAAGTGGCCAAGCAAGGGTGCAACGCAAAAATTGCATGAAGTGGCGTTGGATTTTTTTGAGTAGTATTTGATTTTGCAGTTGAACACAACATACGTCTTTCGCGGATTATAGGGAGTGGATGTCATTAAACAAAAGTTCCACCGCATGTTCTGGACAACAATGAGCGCGGATGAGTGGCATGAAGACCGCACAAAAGAATGCTTCGATCATTGGTTGGAGTCACAAGTGCAAACGTGTATCTTCAACCTTGCCCAATTTGCGGAAAAAATAAAAGGCTTTGAGAAGAGTGTAGTGCCCAGACAACAAGCATTGAATTTGATGCACAAGAAGGTGTATTGGTGGCATGAAGCACTGCGTGGATTGTCTTCAAACAACATCCGTTCCGCTCCGTGGTTTCAACAAAGTCAGAACTTGGCCTTTGGTCAACAAGCTGCAGGAGGAGTGGTTTTCCTTGAAAGAGGAGTGGTGGTGGTTCCTTTGTTTGGCCATAGCAAACAAGGGGGGCATGGGAGGGTGTGCAAAGTATGTGTTCAAAATTCAAAACATATTCCCAAGAATATGGAATTAGCTGGGAAGTCAGCTTTGCGCGTGGATGAATTGAAGAAGTCCAGGGAGAAGTTGTCCATCGAGGCATTGGTATGTCCATGCGAGCATCCAGAGGTCATCAAATTCTTTGCTATAGATGACATGACCATGGAGTGTTATTCACAATGGTGGAATGGCGGTACTCTCGGCGCCATGTGTACCCTTGATGAGAAGAATCGAGATCCAAATGAAATTAAGGAGTTGGCTTACTATGCAACTCCTCAAACAATGCAAGAAGCCAAACCACTCATGGCATATAGATGCAAGCACACCGAACTTGCGTGGGCGATGATTTGCATTGTGGATGCAGTGCAACAGTGCTCTGTATTGTACAATGACATCACACCGAAGAACATTATGCTTCACTTTCCAAATGATGATGGAAGAACCGTGTGGATTGGTCTATGTGATTGGGGAATGGGTACCCGCATCAACGAAGAAACCCCTTCTCTTTACCAATTCAATTGTCCAAGGAAATTTCAGGCAACCCGAGCGCAACGTTGGTAGGTGGCTCTTGAGTTGATGTACTTGACTGGAGAGACAGGAACTTCATCATCTCCTACTCGCAGGGTTAAGCCTTTGTGTGTTAGTATACACACGGACGGATACTCCATAGGAAAATTGGCTATGAAGGTATGGAAAAAAGATTGCGGAAATGTAGAGATGATTCCGAATCATACAGCATTTGGTACGTTTCAAACCATGTTGGGTGAATTGTGCAAGGTGGAGCCACTACAGCGACGCTCGGTGACATATGTTGTGCAACGTCTAAGTGGTGCTTCAATGTTTTGGACACCACCCATGGATGGCTACCGCGAGGCCCGCAAAGAACAAGACCTTCAAGAAGAGCAGGCGCGCAATGAAGATTAGATAATAGTGTGTTACCATGTAGTTGCAAAATTAGTGTTTACTTAGCACATGCAGTTATTATAGTATGGGCTTGAAGATATCCATAGCAATGTAGTACACTTTGTGGCTTCAATGCATTTTGTACTCATTTTGGTTTATATAAAGTTATAAACATATTTTACCTAAACATTGAGTTGTGAAAAACATCTTGTCTTCCCTAACTTTATCATTTAAATTGAATTTAAACAAAAATCTTATATCTTTAGTACTAAAAACTTTGAATTGTATATCACTACAAGAAATTTCAATTAGTTTTGTGGAAAATTGTAATTGACAACATTTTTGTTGCACTTCATGTCATAAATAAGTAAGAATTGAAAAAACAATTCAAGAGATTCTAAATTTTTAGTTTTTTACAAGAGGTACAAATATCAATAGAGATTTCTAATCAAAAAAATTTTCAATTGGTTATTTCATTTTTCATGCCCATAACTAGTAAACAACCATAAAGAAGAGCTTGAAGTCAAATTTGACTATCAAACCAAATTTATATTCTTATTGAAAATCAGCATAATATTTTAATATTTTTCAACATACGTAAGAATTCATTTTCTATTTATGTTTGTTTTTTTTCATAAAATTTAATGGAAAAATGATTTTATTGTGATTTTATAAAGCTAAACGTGGAAATCAAATTTTACCAATTATAATATGTATTAGAATAATCTCAAACTCTTACCATAAATGAATGAATGAACCAAAAACATAGTTTCATAATTTCAATTTTAATGATATTTGAAAAAAGAAAACATATATGAAAAAAACACCAGACAGTGTTACTTGGATTGCAAACATAGTTTTCAATTGCAATAATTCTTTCAAATTTTGACCTTGATTCTTGAATATTCAAAAAAAATAATTCAAAAACAATAGTGCCCCAAAGGCCCAATTTTTCATAAATCACAGTGAAAGTTAATCTGAAATTGCAAAGCTAGCATTCAGAAAACTAGTTTTTTCAAGTTTGAATGCTAATATCTTTCATCTATTCGGTCAAACTTCATGAAATTTTTACCACGTCATAAAAAACCTGTGAAGTATAAAATCTTACGGTTAGATGCCGTAAAAAACATTTTTTTCGTATGTTGAGGCAAATGCAAGAGAAAAGACAGTTTTGCGTTGTTTTTTGTGTAATGACTTTGGGACTTTAGGGATAAATAGTTCCATGAGAATGAAAGGAACAAAAGTCATATTTCATATTAATGTGGATTTCAATATGCAAGGTATTGAGCCTCTAAAACCATTGCATTTGAAAACACAAAGACCCTATTGTCTTTTCAAAAACATTCAACGTCTTCCATGCCTAAGAATGTGCACAGAAGTATTTGCATTTTCTTCTTGTACTATTGGTTCATTACCACCAATTTCTTTGAGTGGACCTTGTCGAGGCACCGGCCCCTTGTAATCACTATCTCCTGGAACCTCACCATCTTCACCTATAGTACCACCGATGGATTCACCATCATCATTGAAAGGTGCACTACCACTTTTGCTGGAGGCCTCGGAATTGCAGTTTCGTTGTGGTCGAGCTATAGAAGACAACGTCCGAAGAGGTCGTTGGCCCATTGTGTCCATAATGCCATCTGTATTGGGTCCTCCTGTTTGAACTTCTCTTAAAAATAGTTGGGAAGCCGCTTCTTTCCTCCTCAGCCTTCTACGCGTTCTACTACTCACACGTTTACTAGTAGTACCTTGTGGTCGTGGACGCTTCCCTCGATTATTGGCATGTACAGGTGGCCGCAATGAAGTCGTATTTCTAGTCGCACGCTGTGACACCATACCAGCCAATCGTGTACCTATCGACGAAGTTGGTTCGTGTGGATGAACGTCGGAACTAGAAAGCCTTGATGAACTTTGGATTTGTAGATTTTTCAATATTGGCATTTGCCGTTGTGCAACCGAGACTCAATTTGGAGGGGGCATATCTAATTCTCCACCTTGAGGGGGCCCTTCTCTGCAGGTGGTCCTCATAGGCAATGACGGTGGTACTACTACGTCTTCTTCACGTCCTCTTTGAACGTCAACACCATCTCTTTCTATTGTGGCATCAACTTGTACATCCATAGGGTCTCGACTTAGTAGTCTCGGTGCCATAATGTCCTCATTTGTATTGCCCCCACTTGGCCCAGCATTCCACGTTTGTGGCATTCGTGGTGGACTTCCTTGATGTCCCTTGTAGTCATTGTTGTTATTATCCCCCTCTTCAAAGTCAAATACGGATGCATCAATTAGAAGACGCACTCCTCCCGCCCCACAAAATCTATCAAATGGTGGCTCATCGTCGTCATTGGAACTATCATCTGAATCGTCATCATTGGGATCAGAGAGAACCAAACCACGGTCTAGACCATCACATTCATCTGTCATGGAATCCTCTGACATCATGTTTTCAGTGTACCACCTTGTCGGATTTGCTGCAGCCCTTTCTCTAAGAGTCTTGGAATTGGTATAAACGTAAATGAATTCCTCAGCAAGCTTTGATATCAATCTATTGCGTGATTTGTTGTGGACAAACGAATACATGCTCTAATTGCGTTCACAGGATGATGCAGAACACACTTGCGTAAGGATCTTTCTGGCAATTGGTGCAAGTGTACACGCACCGGCTCTGAGAAGGTTCCACCATTCGTGAGGCTGCAAATTCAAGGTGTTTACATCAGAAAGTCCACCAAAAATGCCTCGCCAATCTCTAAATGCTTGGTACTCAGACAAAGCTGAAGCAAATGCTTGATCTCCAACAGCCAATTTGCGCAAAAGTCTCAATATGGCTTCTCTTGCCTCATCGTTATCCATTAGCAAGACTTCGTCAAGTAAAAAGGGATTCAATAGAGCCCCAGCATAATGCAAATCTGTCATGAGCATGTCCCAGCGCTTGTAGAAATCATTGGTGGCGGAAATTGCATACCTTCGCTCTAATGAAAATGGTGGATCCTCCAAAGATAAAACATTTCCTCCAAAATTCATCCGTTCGTACATATCGTCGCACATCGTTAGCTTTTCTTTTCTTTTGATTGGATGCCAATCTCCGCGTGTACTCATTCCACTGTGGATCATGGACTGTCGATTCTACCGCTTCCCTCACCTCCACCAAACATTCGATCATGAAGAACATGGTTGCAAAGCGTGTTTGAACGGGATTTTTCAAAACGTGATTAGAAGAATGTCGTCGAAAGATTGCAAGTGGCATGTGATGCGTTCGAATGTATTTCACAATTGACTTGGCTTTCTTGACCATACTTGTAATCCAATCTTGTTTTCCCCAATCTTCAAGTAGAAGGTCAAGTGCATGTGCTGAACACCCTTGAAAATATATGTGTGGAAATCTACGAAGTAACAGAGCGCCAGCGGCCAACACGTTTGCTGCATTGTCTGTACAAACTTGTACCACGTTCTGTGCCCCTACCTCGTCAATGTAATCACCCATGCAATTAGCCACGTAAGTAGCATCTTTGCATTCGCCTGTTGTGTCTATCGATCCAAGAAAAACCTCTCCACTTGTACATGCCAACATGACATTCATCAATGGTCGATGTGTAACGTTGTCCCATCCATCAGAGCATATTGTAACGCCATACTTGTGGATTGGTGCCCTTGTCTTCTCTGCTACAATTGCTGCCACTTCGTCTTTTGTAGATTTTATGAGCTTTGTACGAAATGCATGGTACGCTGGAGGTTTGTAGCCAACTCTCGATTCCGATATTGATTTCACTGCATCCAGAAAAGTAGGATGCCTCACTACATTGAATGGTATATTGGCTTCGTAGAAAAACTTAGCCCACTTTTAGTCTAGTACTTGCTTGTTTGATGCGTTCATTCCTTCTTGAACAGTAAGTTGCTTCATCGATCGACTGTGGGTCAAATTAGGGTTGGGCGCCTCCAATGATCGTACTTGAGAGCTTTGCCCCCCAGTGTTTTCACCTCTATTGTTTGCCGAGACTGAAGCATCAGGTTGTTGCTCACCATGTACTACACTTGGTAGTATTGTTGATGGTGATGTCACTTCCACGTCGCGTCCAATTCCATGCGAAGTGACCGTAGGTATATGTCCTCCACAATTAAAAAACATTACCTTCACGGCTCCATTGACTTTAGTGCACGCTCTCACTCCAAGGAGGGGAACATTTCGTCTGTATCCCAAATAGAAAGCAACCGATCCTTTCAATAGCTTAGCAAAACTTTGCAGAACTTGCAAACAACTTTTCCATTTGGCCGTAGTGTGTACCAAGGTTTCCATTGTGATCTTCCTCCATCCATTGCTCTTATCTGCCCTCCTCTACCTGTCCCTGCACCAAAAAAAAGATTAGTATTCTGTTTAAAATGTGATGTGGAAACAACACTTATTGCTCTCACAACAAGTGCCACCACAACACACTCTTCTTGGACTTCGCTCTACTACAATGGTTGTACTCCAACCAAGTCAAGAAAGGCAAAATTAGCAAGGAAAAGTAAACTTGAATAGGCGGAAGTCCTTAATATACACCTTGAAGCCCTCCCTAAAACCATAAACCTTTAAAACCCAGCTAGATGGAGTGACGGCTGATGGGGTGGACCCTAAACCCGCAGCCATGCCAACGAAACCGTCCAAGTGGCGATTGTCCCATCTTGCGATATTCCGGTCCAGGAGATGGGACGGTTTCCCGTCTAGTGGATGGTTTCCCGTCCAAAGAACGGATTCGCATCCAAGGGACGGCTTACCGTCCAACGACGAACTCTTCGTCTAAAGGACGGCTTACAGAGTTGACAAGACGTCCAGACGTCCAGACGTCCGTCCGGCGGACGTGGGCGTTGACCCATGGACGTCTTTTGACATCCCTAGATGGTTCGTCCAACCATCCGCGCGGTCGGGTCGTACGTGCGGTCGAGACGTCGGCGCGGACAGGGCGTCAGGCGGCTCGCAAACGGGATCTCGTGAACGGGCCCTCGGGCAGACAGGGCGTCGGGCTCGCGGACGGATCGTGGGGATGAGATCGTGCGGACGGGACGTTCGCGCGATCCCATCCGCACGATCTGCCCTTTTGATTCTGGGGCGTCCGATTCGCACGTACGCGTCGGCATTGCCTGGTCCGCCTTCGGACGCCATAAATAGCGCGGCAGACGGCTCATTCTTCACAATCGTTTCCCTTGTGGAGTGGGTGATCCAGTGCCTCTCAGTGGCTCTGCGCGTCCCTTTCGTTTTGGTGCGTGAACGATTGTGCTCGGATACTGAATTGCACCAAATTATTTTGGTGATTACTTGGTTCTGAAGGCCTTGTTAACAACTTCACCCCGTTTCATTGGCAAGTGTCAAACATTTTGTTCAGTTGTTCTAAAGATTCATGTGAACTTTGTCATCAAATCATTTCATTTTAATCAAGGTTATCATGCCTCGCAATAGTAGCTCAAGGTCCAATATCAAAGGCAAATCCCAAGACATGAACTGGCAAGATTGGGCAAATCCAATGTGTGTAGCTGAACCTAGATGGAAGAAGTTTCCAAGAAGGTTTGGGATTGCACAATGTGCAAAAAGTACGTCAAAATGATGCACCTCTCCAAAATGTGGTCACAAGAACGAGCAGACAAGCAAGTTTGACGATGGGAAGGATACATTTCCACGTGCGAGAGCCAACACTTTGTGCACCAATACGAGGAAGTAACACGGTGGGCTAAGCTGCCTGACTCCAAACCAAATGTCATGAATTATTCCAAGATGGCCATGGTTTAGGCAGAGATTGTACTCCACAAAGATGTAGACTGGCGCATAGTTTACGGGAAAAATGTTGACAATATGAAGCGCACTGACACTGTTATTTATACGAGTTGGACTCAACCGAGCGATTGTATGCAAATGTGGTCCAATCGAGGGCAGTTTGGATTTCCGCCGATTGTATTGCCGGATGCTGAGGATGAATGGTTGGACGACGATGATGTAGACGACAATCCAGCACCCGTAACATTTACAGTGGGACATGAGCGTCAAGAAGCTCGGGAAGACATCGAGTTCAATCAACAAATGCAGGAAGCTATGCGTAGAAGCATGGAGGATCGGGGTCAACAACACGGGCATGACAGGTCCTACCAATATGATCGTACTGCATCTGATTCACAAGATGGTCGAACGGTCTTACACTATGCTAACGACCCCCGAGGTACTTATTACAACCCAGAAAAAAGCCATGGAACCACACATGATTTTGGATCTAGCCAAAGAGGCTCCCAATACTATTCCGGATCTACTACGGGTGGTTCATATGAGCGTCACACAGGCTCTCGTCATGTCGAACCAAGGCAAGGAAGGTCTCCGCACCGTGATGTAGTTCCTCCTCCAACTTTTAGAGGTCCTTACTATAGAAATCCCAATCAAGGAGCTACGCCAAGTGACTATGGATGCACTTGGGATGGAGGACCATATCTTGGCACTTATGGATCCGGTTCCACACTACCAAAACGTAGAGATGACATCCATTCAGATTTTAAGTAAAGTAGGTAGAGCTATTTTAGTCGTTGTCTCGCAACCGAGTGGGCCTTAGAATCTTTTGCCATTGGATTATGGAGTGTAACAATCATAGTACAAAAATATCGGCATCTCGGCGAATAGCATTTACGTACTAAAATACTTTGATGTAAATATATTGTATTAAAATGTATTTGGAGGTTGTTACTTGGTATCATCATAGCGGTATCGTTTAAGTATCAACTGTATTGCTTTTCAATATAAAAAATATTTGCGTACGATGAAATTCTATTATCATTATATGTATTCAACATTGATTATACAATTTTGAACCCAACCATATTAAGCTAACATCCATCAACAATAATTGTTGCATTGCACTTCTCATCCAAGGATTTCAAGCAAAACATATGATGAATGCATAAATAGATGGTAGACATTGGACATTGGAAGTTTCAAAACACACAAACATTTCAAAACTTTATATCAATTATAAGGGTGCACATATATTGGCATACATTGATGGTGCATATATATACTAGAAAGTTTGCAAACAATCATGCAAACTTATGTACTTGCCTCTACATTTACCTAATACTTCTATAGTTCTATCACTTCTATGTCGTCCACTAACACCATAGACATTAATATGAGTGGCGGAAGTGTTCATCCGGAATAGGCCAGTTGTAATTATTGGTAAATCGATGGATGATTTCGGACAAGCTACTACGAGAATCAATCACCGAATCACAAAGGCGCTCCAAGTAAAGGTGAAAAATCTTTGCCAAATCCTCATGACTTAATCTTGTATGTCCTTCATTTTCCTGATGTAAGCTCACATAGTCCGCCGACATGCAACCATTGTTGATGGCTTGAGCTATTCGACCAACCGCATATTCCTCCGATTTACGTGATAAATCCGATATAGTTGAGACATCCGCATCTCTTCTATGCAAGTATGCAATAGAAGGGTCCACCCACCACCTCTTTTTCAAGGTCTCAGTCTGCTCACTCTGAGAGGTGAACGTGGACAAGGATTTCATTGGTTCATTACGTAAAGTAGTCATGCCCCAATTGCAAACTCCAATGTAAACACGTGACTCATCATTGGGAAAGTGAAACATAATGTTGTCCAGTGAAAGATCATTGTGCAAATGTCCAGCACTATGCACTGCATTCATGAGGTGCACCAGTGCCCATGCAAGCTCTGTGCGCTTCTTCCTCCAACGACCAAGAAAAAAAGGTTTGATCACCTCTTCTGGGGTGGGTTGAGAATAAGTCAATCGAATGCCAATGTTATCGGGATATTCCTTATCCAATTTTAACATTTGCCTCAATGTTCCGCCATTCCACCAATACGAGTACCCTTTGTTTTGCGTTGCATGAACAGCAGAAAACCGGATAACTCCATCATGTGGAATTCTCACTGCTATTGACTCGTTTTGGTGTTCCAACCTTGTGAGCTAAGGTCGTAAGCGTTGTTGATGAGATACCTTCGCTGTGAACTCCCAAAATGTGGATATCTCACGACATCCTTCAATTCAAACCCTCCGAATTGTTGCATATCCACCCCTCAGGATTTGATCATCTTGTGGAATCACCCTTGCTATTTCCGGAAGCGCTAAGAGATGTCGTCGCCCATGTTGCAACTCCACAAGTCCCTCATCAATATTCCACCAATTCATTGAACCTCGCCTATTTCGAATCTTTGCAAAAGGCGCTCACTGGCGAACAAACAAGTCTGCCCTCAAAATGACCTGTTCAAAAGCGCCATCACCTACACAGTGTTGCTTCCTGTACTTCTCTAAGGTCACCTTTGCATTCTACAATGCATCATGGACCTTGTTCTTCGAAAATTGTTGAAAGCCCTTCCTCTCCATTTCATGAATCCAGTAGGGTACGTTTAAAGCATCCATGAACTTCTGTGCCATATCTCCCTTAAATTTATCTGGGCACTCGTCTTCATACCTCGCATATTTGGTATACAACGACGCAGTGGTTTCCCAACTCATCAAATTTGACAATGCATTCAATGAGAAATGCTTTGCATGCGAGAGAGGGAGCGTCCATACTCGCCTCATTGTTCGGCTTCACTTATTTGTCCTTCACAGCCTTCTTTGGTCTCGGCATCGTGATGAAATTACGATTAGAAGTGCACTTGCAATTTCTAATCCACAAGGCAATATACGATTTGCCAGATGATCATACACAAAATCTAGAAAAAAAAGCAACAAGTACCCCCTAGAAATCACACTCTTATCTTCCCTTAGAAAGCAGCCAATGGAAGATAAACCACCAAGCTCTTTGCTCTCTCTTGCATGACACAAGAAGGAAGATAAAAGAGAGGATCGGACGAGCCGATCGACTCTTTTATCCAAGGCGAACGCCTCAATCGTCCGCCTGATCGGACGGACCCGACAAGGCGGACGGATCATCGTCCGCCTCATCAAGACCGTCCGATTAGGCGGACGCCACCCATCCAACTCATCGGACGGCTGCCGTCCGTTCTTGGCCGTCCAACCCTCTTATCGAAGGCGGACGCCTCAATCGTCCGCCCAATCGGACAGAACAGACGACGCGAACGGACAGTCGTCCGCATCGTAAGGACCGTCCAATCAGGCGGATGCCACCCGTCCGACTCATCGGACGCCCCCTATGAATTGGACGGCCGCCGTCCGCTCTCGGCCGTCCGACTGATCGGATGATTTTGGCAAAGGCGTCGGAATGTCGGACGGGCCCGTCCGATCAATGGGCGCGTGGGCAATCTGCCTGATCGGACAGCCCCTCTCAAGTGGAGATTAAACTGAGAGATTTTTCGAGGCTGTCCGACCAAGTGGACGGCTGCATCATCTGACTCCTAAAACGACTTCGACCAATAAATAATGACAAGGATGGGAAAGACAAAAATCTCATTGAGATTCACTTTCTTACTTAAAGAACTTGAATCATTAAATAGAACTCCAGCGGTTTTTTAATGCAATGATCTTCAATCTTATACACTAAATCCTACATCCTAAACCCTATACCCTAAATCCTTTACCCTAATATCTAAGTCCTAAATTGTACTCTGAAGTCACAAATGTAAGAAATCATAACTAATTTAAAATATGAAAACAAATGCAAATTAAGTTCGTCAAGAAATATATGGACCATCTTCAATTAAGGACTTAGCTTGGAGATTCTTGATTGGGTTTAGGTTTTTCTTGAATTCATAGCACACACAAGTTCGCAAATAAAGCTTTGAAGTCAATTTTTAATTTCTTATGTGAATATATTTTGTTAAACAAATTCAACAATAGACTATTTATGTAACTTTATCAACACCATTGTCCCACATTAGTTGAATGAATCTTTACCTCAAATAATTCACCAATGTGCAATTGTGCATGGAATTTAAAAATTAAATGTTTACTTTTCTAGCTTTTCTAAATTGGGATGTTTGGTCATTCAACCCTTTGAGGAATATTCACGTACGTCTTTCACTTTGTGCATTTTAGCCAAAATTTAGGCAATTGAGTTATGAATAAATGATTAAATGTGAAATGTTTAACCCCTATTTTTTAGGCACTTTGCTTAACTACATTTTTTTGCTTTGAACCTTTTTAACTAAAAAAGGCTACTCTAGTGATGGTGAATGTCTAATTTTATATGATAAACAATTGAGTTGAGAATCTAAAAAAAAGATATTTAAAAAAAAACACTTAGTTTTCACTCATTAAAAAAGTGTTAAGTAGAAGTAGATTCAAGATTGAAGGAAAAATTAAATCATTAATAGCTCTAAGATAGTAAGATAGAATTGAAATATACTAATTTCAACTCTGAGATTGTTCTAGCAAGGAATCTAGACCTCGTGAAATTTTTTTTTTTTTTTAACTCTTAGAATTCAATTCAGAAATGAATCCTTCAAGTTATTTATTCTAAAAGATACCAAAAAAACTCAGAAAATTACAAAAAATATTGAGGCCATAGGAGCCTGCCTAAAAATATGACATCCATTTTGTCCCCCGATGGGACAATGGGACTTTAGAGGTTAAACTCAAAAAAACTATACATTCATTTTTTAAAATTTGTGAAGTAGAAATTGATGCACTATTTAATGAAAAATAATATGCTAATAACTTTTGGAAGAATTGAAGAATTATTAATCCCAATGAAAAAAATATTCTAATAGACAATTAATATTCTTTGATATCAATTTTGAATAAAGAATTTTGAATTCTAGAGACATAAGACAACTCTATATGCTTTTTCTAACTTCATGATCCGCACTCCGCAAGACCGCAAGTCCGCAACATATAAGTTATATAACTCGAAATGATTTTTGACAACATTATTTGACATTGAATGGGGCAATTTCTTATAAGTAGGTAATAACTAATTAGGTATCAATCTATACTATCATGACCAAAATGATTTCTTAATATTACATCAAAAATATTATCACACATCCATTTTCAAAATACACTTCTAATTTGGACAACATTTACATGAATGACATGAACCCTAAACCCTAAATCCTAAATCCTATACTACAACTTTGCATACAAATATCTTAGAAGATCGTGACTTTGATGCAATAGTATTATATAAGTACATAGCAATTGTTTTTAGTTTCATGACATTAAGTCGGGTTTCGCTTACTTCGACAAATTTCTTCATAAAAACAATTTTCTTAAAATTGAGATGTCTTACAGTATATAGTAATATATGATTAAAATCCAAATAAATTTTTGAATATAATTAAATCTATGATCTATCATCAAAAATTTAGAAAAAAAAATTTAGAATTATAGGTAGCATTTCATTTTGATCTTTCAAGATGGTCATTTCAAAATATCATTGAGATGTTTAATTTCAAGTTTGAACCTAAAAATATGATGTGCACATTGAAGAATGAAGTTTGATGTTTGACCCATGAGGAGTTCAATGTCTTTGAAGTATTCACATTGGATGCTTGTTGCCATGAAGGCACACTCTTTGGAGATGACCTGGCCATTTTAGGAATCCTATGCTGCACTAAATGAGAAAAAAACATGAACTGCTAAGTAGACGTACACCTGATCGGACGGTCGGACGGGATGGTCCAAAGAGTACTCGGACCGTCCGCTCCGCGGACGGGAGGGTCCGACCGCGAATCGGACAGGAGGGTCCAACCGCAAGTCGGACAATCCGAGGGACAAATGGGATGGTCCGACGGTTGGTCCGACGGAAATGACCAAGGCGCGGACGGGCCACGAGGCGGACGGGCGGACAAGTGGACAGACGGTCCAAATTCTTCTCTAGTTTTAAGGTATTTGAAAAAACAAAATTTTGATGGTGTGCACAACATGAATGAGCAAATTTGTATTACAAACTTAAAGTTCGAATAATGAATTGTCATAACATAATGTGTTTAGGGGAAAAAACTAAACACCCAAGTTTACATCTTCTCAATCTTTATGGACTATGGCTGGTAGTCACTATCTCCTTTGACTTCAGCCCTGCTACTATGACCTGTTGTATCCCATCCGGATTCATCGTCCCTGGATGAATTTTGCATACTATCTGATGAAGATTGTACAATCTTCCCTCCTTGTACTTGTTTCGATGCGCCTGATCTACTGGTCTACCTAACTTATGATCCCTTTTGACTTTTAGTAGAGACTTTCCAATACCTCCTTTAAGGTCGTGGATTGGTTTCACCTTTTGCTTGGTTAGAGGCAGACTTGCATCAAGGGGGGTTCTACCTACATTTTGTTTTTTCAATGGAGAGATTGCAAAAGGCTCCATTATTCTTTTTCCCTTAGCTTTTTTGGACTCCTTCACCGCGGGTGGACGTGCTTCCGAACCTCTTGGAATGTTTGTCTTCTCTGCGGACAAAGCTTCCAGTGTAGGGCTTGAACATTTGATTGGAGAATGCTTTGCATGGCCAGAAAATCGACGAAACATAGACTCCAATGTTTGCACATCATCGTTGTCTGATGAAACGGATGGATTTGGATTGGCTCCAATGCGCAATTCTTTCAAATTGTTCAAATGTTGTTCTTTGAACCGTGAGTCTCCAGGACCATTCAAAGTCGTGCTACTGCTTGTATATAGTGCATGTCGAGGACCACTACGTGATGGTAATTGAGGATCTCGCACGAGGTGCTTCACGTCTTTGGCATTGTGGTCAGGCATTGGGCTCACGGACTCCAATACACATGGATCTTGACTTCCCTCTATTCGAGGTGCTTGGGCATTTTGAATGCCGAATTGTCCAATAGTTTCACTTGTCAATGCCCTTGGTAATTTAATACTTTGGTTGATCACATTTGTGTGGGACTTCACTCCACACTCTCTCATGTCTTTGTGTTGATCATTTTCTTTCGCTCCTACCGTTGTCATGGATGGACACTCGAGAATTCGAATCACTTCATCCATTTGGGGAGTTTTGTCGTAGCACAAGGAAGCACAAATCCTGCCTTTAGGTGTTTTAAATGACAAAACAACCAAGATGACTTGTGTATCGTTCCCAAAGGACTTTAACGCGTAGTTTCCACAAAATTACCGGAATGGGATCCATAAACCAAGACAAAGAGGATCCGGAACGGAAACCCAGAAACACCCTCTTTGACACCCGTACTCCAAAATTACTAAATCTTCTATCTCATACAATTTCATAATTACCACTTTACTAGATATGGAAGAGTGTCATCATCCTGTGCCTCTCCTTGTCTATAGTAATGACTTATTTCTCTGGGATGTGGATGCGGAATCGGAAGGAGTGTCCAAGCCCTGTTCCTCTTCCAAATCCGGATCTGTACCCTGGACTTTTAGTAACCAAAAGTAGAAGTTTAACCTCTTATCCGGAGGGTTCCGCTCTTATATTTAGGAAGGAAGCGTAAATCCTACCCCTCAATTGATTATAGTGACTGAAGTCTCACTAAAAAAAAACATAAAACAAACACAAAACAAACACCAAAGCCTGGATGCGGATTCTTCCTCACAACTAGTTTGGACATCACTCCCCACCAGTAGGTCACTCAGGAAACCTCCACCTTCCTCTCTATTACAACGACAGACTTATCCGGACAGAATTCCAAGGGTCGGATTTTTGGTACTTTGATAACTAGGGGATCCTGACAATCTTCCTGTTCCTCTCTTCCGGATTTAGCAGGACCTCTCGGACGTTAGCCAGCGCTCACCTCCACTCTCGGAAGATTTACCCAACCTAAGAATGGCTATCCTGCTCAAAAGACATCCAAGGAACTTCAACAACCAGAATTTATCCTAGTACACAATAGGTTTACCAACCAAATTCAAAGACTCTCAGAATCGGATCCAGACAGAATCCGGGGGTAACTCCTCTCAAGTTTCCACCACCAAGCCGCTTGAACTAGCCGTGGTCAAAGCACCGCCTAATCCCTCACACAAGACTGAGACTTTTCAGACCAGTACTCAATGGAGTTGAAATCCAAGCTCTCTTTGCAAGATATAATATAAAAAACAAGAATATGAAACTGCTCGGAGTTGGAACTAATTCCCAAATCCTAAATAACAAACTGAAGGAAAACCCTAAAGGTCCCCAGAAATCCCAAAACAGGACCAGAGAATGACACACGTCATTCCCTATCCACTATCCGTTGACTTTCCTATCATCCTCCCCTTTCCGAAAAAAGTGGATTTCAGATCTGAAATTCCCAGAAAAGAAGAAGTCCAGGTGCATCCTCTTAGAAAGCACCTCACAAGTTGCTTTCTACCTATGTGGGCACAAGATTACCCACTCTTGGTAATCAGGCCAACACCGACCAGGTTCTATGCCTTTATCCACCTTTTGAATATATAGAGGTGTTGTGAGCGCGGTCCACTGTGCCTTCCAAGCAATGGATCTTTTTTGCTAACGTCTTCTACGTGTCGTGGATGGCAGCAAATACTACTAGAAATGCATGGGTAACTAACAAGCTGACTGCGATGATCAAAGGTGATGATAACTCCTCATTCCCTAACTACCTATCCTATGTCTAGGTTTGGCTGGGTGGTTGGCGTCATTTCTAACGTTCCTAACTACGGAAAGGGGGAACCCTTACGTTCCTTCCATAATCTCTAAGACTACCCTTTGAGGTTGAACACTTCCTTCGGAAGCTGTAACTTTATGGCTAATCCTAAGCGTACTTTTTATTCCTATTTCTAGCTTCTAATTGTACTCTTGATTTTTACTCCTAGATTTGACTCTAAGTTTTTACTCCTAATTTAACTCTAAGTTTTTACTCCTAATTTAACTCTAAGATTTTACTTCTACGATTACCTCTAAGTTTTTACTCCTAATTTAACCCTAACTTTTGACTCCTATATTTAACTCTAAGGTTTTACCCCTTCATTTAACTCCTAATTTAATTCTAAAATTTTACTCCTACGGTTAACTCTAGGATTTTACTTCTACGGTTACCTCTAAGTCTTTACTCCTATATTTAACTCTATAATTTTAACTTCAATTTCTAATTGTTACCTTTACTTACCATGGTTTACTATTCACGTAGAAAAGGCTAATTAAGGAAATCAATGCTAATTAGGAGAAAGCACCAAATATTGTTTTAAGAACTCACCTCGTCACTACCGGTGTTGGAAATACACTCGTCCGCATCTGTGTGCACATTTCCATACTCCATGATGGTCTTTGGGTTGTGGAAATCTTTCCTAAGCTCACCGCTTATGTTTCAAAAATTAGGACCCTGTGTGATCTAAAACCTTTTGTTTCCCTTCCTCCCTCATTCTCCTTCCCTTCTCTCTCTTTTTCTTTCCCTTTTCTCTCTTTCTACACTAACAATATTCTACCTAAACTTTTAATATGGTCTTACACCTATGACGCTAATAATTAAAAGGCTAACTACCTTCTTACGTTTGTTATGGTTTGCGTCATCCTAATCCTCCTTCTAATGGCCGTGAGGGACTTTTGAGATTTTCCTACCACTCTAGCCTAGGCCACTACTGATCGTCTCTCTCCTTCTTCCGCCTATTTCAACTCCTTCTTCCTAATCTCCTTCCATTCTTGTTTTGTCGTTTCTGTGGTGGTGAGAGAATTGGAGGTGCTTGTTTTGCAGGTGTGCGCGTAGAGATGTCACTTCTATTCTCTCCCTTTCCTTTCTTTCCTTTTCCTCCCTTTCCTCCTAATCTATTTTCTAATCTCCCTATCAAAATGCCTTAGCTCTCGGTCTGACTTTTGACAGCTTATTATTTTTAGACTTCCAATATGTTTTTTGTAGAGGCTAAAACTAGCTTTCTAAGTTGATGCGGAACTTGCAAATCGGACTTTCCTAGCGAAAGTTATGCATGGATGAAGTTTTGAGTACTAATTAGTGCTTGAAACTTCATCCGCTTATATCTCTCTCAATTCAACTCGGTTTTCTTTGTATTTTATGTTTTTGGAAAGCTCCTGACCTCTACTATGAGATTCTAAACTTCAATTTGTACTAACCCTTCTTCTTAGCGGTCTGACCACACCCTTGGTCTATTTTCTAATCTCCTTATCAAAATGCCTTAGCTCTCGGTCTGACTTTTGACAGCTTATTATTTTTAGACTTCCAATATGTTTTTTGTAGAGGCTAAAACTAGCTTTCTAAGTTGATGCGGAACTTGCAAATCGGACTTTCCTAGCGAAAGTTATGCATGGATGAAGTTTTGAGTACTAATTGGTGCTTGAAACTTCATCCGCTTATATCTCTCTCAATTCAACTCGGTTTTCTTTGTATTTTATGTTTTTGGAAAGCCCTTGACCTCTACTCTGAGATTCTAAACTTCAATTTGTACTAACCCTTCTTCTTAGCGGTCTGACCACACCATTGATCTCGGCCCTAAAGAAAGACTAATATTACAATAACAATTTGACCCAAATAAGGCAAAAAGGCCTAACTACGTTGAAATGATCAAAGGAAGGGGGGGTTCAAAGCTTCGCCGTATTTTTGATGATACTCTAAATTCTACGACAATTTCTAACACATAGGTTCAAAGCTCCGCTGTCCCGAAGGGGGGTCCACCCAACAAGAGAGAAGTTAGAAGAAGGTGGACAAAAAACACTTAAAAAAAACACTCCACAAAGTCAAAGCTTCGCCGTCCCGGAGGCGGACCACTACAATGCCGATAAGAGAAGGACAAGGTTAGTTTTTAAATAGTACCCACAACACGCATAGAACTCAAGTAATCACAAGGGAGTTAGTAATAAGGCAACACTCAAAGACTAAAGGCCCCCCAAAGCGGCATCGCCAAGGTACAGTGGGGGGTTGCTCTAGGATTAGTACAATGACAAAAGACACTCAACAAACAAGTTAGTTCACAAGGATACACCAAAGATAGAAAGACTTCCGAATAACAACAAGAGTATACACAAACACACACAAAGTGTATACAAGACAAGGTAGAAAAACCCCCAAGGACCTTCAAAGCTTGAAATATAACAACAAAAGGAGCCAAAAGTGCTCCAAAAACACCATAGAGGTTTCTTGGCTAAAACACCAAAAATCCCAACATAAGTTGGATCCACGGACCCAAAACAAGAATTGGGGGTATTCAAGAGAGAAAAATGGAGACCTTAAATAGGTTTCCAAGGCCCCACCTTCCTCTCAAGAGCTCTAAAGTAACCTTATCAGCTTGGATTTTCATCTTCATCTTCAAAGATTTTCATCCTAATCCCTAAAAAACTACTTTTACCTATCTACACTAGACCAACCTCCTAACTTTTGGAGATTTACTCCAATTGTCAAACGGATTGCGCCATTGGCTGCAGATCGCCGTGTTTAGTCCAAGTACCCCTACCCCCCGTACCGAGGACAAAAAACCATCGTAGGTTAATTTAGTTTAAAAACTAAACTGTGGAAAAATCCTAGATCTTGGGGGTTTCCTATTTTGAGAAATGTAAATAGCTTAGGGTCTCCGGTAGGTGTGAGGGAGTCGGAAAAGACTCTTGGTTGACTTCATTTCGCCATCGTATGGTCCCGGGATGCCGATCAACGTGTCGAGGACCCCGCCACGTGATTAATTCTCGAGGAATCTCGCCGGTTCGGGTACTTGCTGCTATTGGAATGTTGCGAAACTTCACGAAGCGCATTATTAATATAAAACAAGCTAGTATAATTTTTAGTGAGATTTTCTGGCAACCTGGGTAATTTCCATGAAATTCCCGTTGGAGGTTACCAAGGTTGACCACCCGCAAAAGGTTCTTCTGCAAGTCCGAAGATGACGGGATTTCTCACATGACCTCTCATGGGGTCACATGAAAGATGTGCAGGTGCGTTTCCGTACCTAGCACAATTGGTCAGTGGAGATGAATTGGCCATCTCCTTGAGTTTATCGATGGTGCGGGAATCTTTTACATATAAAGGAATCTTGGCGAATCGATTTTGTCGTTGGACTCCTGGCATGGGATTTACCCTAGGACACCATCCTTGGGCTGTAGATTCCTCCACGGCCCGGTCTTGCGTGAGTGGCTCCTGCATGCTAACAATTGGGGTTTTGGGGAATTTCTAAAACTAACTCTAGGACCCGACCTAGTGGCCTCGTTATGGATCCCTCGGACCAACTTAGACATGAATTGCCACATTCATGGTGGGATTTAGCCCTTTTGGGCCTATGTGACTTGAACCCTACAAATCTAACCGTTTTGTTCTTTCTACCTATTTTTGGACCCGGTTTGGTTGGATTCTAAGTCTAAACACAAATCTAGACCAAATACTATAATGGATATGTTACAATCCTATTTTGGTTCTACACTCTTTTTATGACTTTTTGTATATTTTTCTTAACTTTAAATTGCAAATTTCCAAAAAAATAATTCTACGAGTCCCAAGTGACAAATTGGGAGCTCACAACCTACTTCCAACTCTGGTTTTCATCTAACTTCCTATAATCCTTCCTAAATAACTTCCTTCCTACCTTGGAAGCCGCTTTCTATCTACTTCGTAAGCCGTTTCGAGGAAGATTCCTCCTGTTTGATTGATCGTCTCCGAGCTGGCTGTTTCCTACTTGCTGGTGGTTTCCCCTTTACTGCCATCTTACCCTTCGATGGTGTTGGAGTCTTCCCCTTGAAGCTCGCTGAAGAGATCAGCAATGGCTCTGACTCTTCTTCGGATCCGGATTCCGGATGAGACTCTGATCCGGAATCGGATTGCGACTGGCTTTCCTCCTTCTCGGAATTACTCGGAGTCTCATCTTCCTCCGAATGGTGGCTCTCTGAAGACACCTCCCTGGCCTTCTTTGGCGTAATCTTCCTCTTTGTTAAGCTGGGAATATGAGAAGAGGGTTTAGAACTTTACCCTTCGGTGTTTCTAAATCGGATTCCAACTTCTGGGTGCCTTCCTTCAATCCGGATCCGTGTGCAGATCCTTCCCTTGCCTCTGTCTTGGCCTTAGAGGAATCCTTCGCTAGTGTCTTCTTCTCCACTTCTCTTTCCTTTGGAGGAGACATGATCTGAGCTTGCCGAATCGACGTTGTCTCCTTCTTCATTTCCACCCTTGTCTTCCTCTCTGAACTCGGAAGATATCCGACCTGTTGGAGGGCTTCGCGGATCTCGTATATGAACTTTTCGATTGCCTCCGAGTACTCCGCCCAAACCATGACTGCCTTGGTTGCTCCTTCACTCGAGTTTCCCACTTCCGGGCATCACTATCCTGGATCAGACCCTCTACTTTCTCTACTAGCTCAAACACTTTGATCCCACCAAGCAGTCCACATACATTCCTTACTGTGCTTCTCTTTGTGTCTAACTCTTCCCGGATCACCTCTAGATCCAAAATAACCCTCCCCAGTGGATCCTCTCTCTGGACTTCTAAATCCGGAGTGTTCACTCTATCCCTCTGGGGTCCTTTCTCCTTAAAAGAGGTTGGGATCCACTCTAATTCTGTCTTCCATTCGGAAGACCCTTTCTTCCTCTCGGATGAACCCCTCTCGGATTCTTCATCCGGTCCTCTCTTCTTCTCTCTTTCCTCACTCTCTCGGGGTGGAGTTATGTTCAGTTTCACTAAGGTGGCTGCTGCCTTGTAAATGGTCCTCTCAGAGTTCCTCAGCGTCCCTAGGTAATCATACAAGTGGAAGAGGAAGGGCCCAATTGGGGTTGCCTTCGTGTTTCCTAAAGAAATGACCATTTTCCCGACCAAGTCCTTCACTATTCTTGCCCAGAATATTTTCCTCTCTCCACTCAACGCTCCGAAGATCGTATTAGCCCAAGTGACTGTGATCCGGTTTGGACGTTCCGGATACAGAATCGGGACTACAAAGTCCAGCATCCTCTTTTCTCTCCCTATCTTGCAATCGACTACTGCGTAGCCGTCCTTAGCATGGGGAGGATTAGAAAATTTACCTTCCGCAAACTTGTCCATCCGCGAAGCCATCCCTTCTTTCGGACGCGGAAAGTCATACACCTTCTTCCACGTCTCAATCGTCCACTTTCCAGGCAAAGCACAATTTGTCTTCACCCACTTGTTCGACTGTCCGCTCAGCAACTCCTGGATCATCTCCTCACTCTTCAAACTCCAGGGGCGACTAAGAAACCCCGCTACTCTGATTTGACTGAGATCCTCCTCCAACTGTTTCCTCTCTCTCTCATCCTTCGGAATGGCAGGAAAGATGTTCTTGATCTTAAGCGCCCCAGACCCTCTGCCTTCTGCCTTCACCATCTCTCCCTCAGAGATCTGTCTCCCTCTACAAACCTCACACAGTTCCTCAGAAACTACAAGCGATTGGATCCTTCCTCTCTACCGGATCTGGAAACTCTGGTCTCGCTTTCCCTCACTCCTTCACACTCCCAAACAATTCTAAGCGCTCGAGGGGTGCTGCAAACATCAGAACGAGAAAGGAGACTAGAAGTCCTGACCCCTGGGTCATCTTCCTCTACTTTGTTCCTAACCGTTTAAATTTCCCGTTTCCGCCGTAATCCTGGGAGATTCTGACCGTTGAACGGTCATACCTAATTTCCGGTAGAGCCGTTGGATTCAAGAAATGCTCTACTGGCTTCCGGTAGGTCCCGTAGCCTCTTCCGGTACGTGTCTGCATCTGATCTCATCATTTCGAGATATTCCCGGGTACTAATCCGAATCCTCTTCCGGTTCCGGTTCCCGATAAAAACAGGAAGTTTTAACTTCCTGTTAACATAATTATCTCTCCACTACTACACCTATTAAAAGGGAATGTTAATCTCGATAAGATTATTGGTTTACACCTCTACAAACCAAAAAAAATGTACCAATACTAATTCATTCCCCCATCTCTCTACGTAATTAGGCTAATCTCCACATTTTGATCTACAACAAGTTTCATCACCTATAACCATTTCTTCATCTTCCTCCGCTACCTTCGCATGAGTATTTTTCCTATTTGCTAGAATGTTTTCACTACGCAACAACCCGGTTCCATCTAGGTATTTAGCTATGGAAGGTCCACCTTCGTCATATTCACAGTCGTCCTCATCCAACGAAAACTTGTAAGGGTCTTCACAATCATCTCCGATGTCTCCATCATAACGAGGTGGGCTTTGAAGCAGTTCATCATCGAAATTGCGGATGCCGTGGTCATCTTCATCGTCCATGAGGGGATCAACTTCTTCACCAAATTCACCACCCTCGTCTTTTGATGAAAACAAGGCCGAATCCTCTGACTCGAGGTTCTCATCATACCACTTCTTCTCGTCATTTTGCTTTGATGCACCGAGGACTTTGGAATTGGTATACACATATACCAAATCATGTGCTCTTTGTGGCTTCAACTTGTTTCGATATTTGTTGTGAACAAAAGAATAGCTACTCCAATTTCGTTCACATGAAGACGATGATACCTTTTGGGCCAATATCCTCTTGGCAATTGAAGCAATGAGCTTCTCGCACGCGCCCTCAAAATCCTACCAAACATGTGCCGACAATTGTTGTTCATCCGGATCCAACATGTTGTGGAACGGAGGTTCCCTATGCCGGAAGGCTACAAATTCCTTCACCACCTTCGCGTACTCTAAAGGTGTACATATTTGCATCGAAACGCGCTTGCATGCAGCCATGGCATCAGTGTCGTTGGCTAGTTCTTTGTCTTCAAGAAGGTAGGGATTCAAAAGTGCTCCTGCATAATGTAAATTGGTCTTCACCATATCACGTCGTTTGTAGAACGCCTTCACCAACGGGATGGCTTTGTCCAAAGCCAAACAAAAAGGCTCTTTGTCTAAAGCGAGGACGTGCTTCTCTAGTTTCCTCATAATATGTAACACTTTGCCCATGCATGGTGTCTTCGCATCCAAATCACGAAGAGCATTGACACTTGGAGCTGTCACATCTTCAAAATTTTGACAACGATGCCAAAAATGTCCATTTAGAATGGTCTTCTTCACCTGTTCGGATTCTAAACGAGTTTTGGATTTTTGCGAGTGTTTTCTAGCATATTCCTCCCATTGCGGGTCCGTCACAGTTTGTTGCAATTGTGCTTTCACCTTGAGCATACGTGCAACCATGTTGTAATTCGAGGCAAATCTTGTTTCCACCGCCAACAACAAGTTGTACTGCGTCGAATATTTCCAAAGTATCGCAAGCGGCATGTGCCTCTTCTTCAAGAAATTGACTATTTTTTGAGAATCTTTCACGACGTCATCAATCCATTGTTTGTTTGCCCAATCTTTTAGCAACAAATTCAAGACATGCACCACGCAACCTTGGAAAAAAATGTGGGGATAGATAGTAGATACCAAACTCCATGCTGCTGGATTTACAGCCGCATTATCTGTACTCACATGCACTACGTTTGCAGGGCCCACTTGTTCTATAAAACTCTCAGATAATATAGAGTCCAAATATAGAGCATCTTTAGTTTTCCCAGTTGTATCCACCGATCCTAAGAACTGCTCACCCGCGGATGACACAAGCATGGCATTTATCAGTGGCCGATTCAAAACCGAGGTCCATCCATCAATAGACAATGTGGCTCTAAACTTCCTAATATTGGTTTCTGTCCACTCACGGAGATTGACCTCTAAGTCTACCTTTGCTTGGTCAAGCAATTTATGACGTAGATCATGGTATGATGGTGGGCTATAAGGTTGGTGAAACTCCGCCGTTTTCTTCACTACTTCTTTGAAGGCTGGATTTCGGGCTACAGCAAATGGTATGTTGCCGCATAAAAGAAATTGGCCCACATTGCATTCAAAATGCGTTTATTTGCTTCGTCGAATCCCTCTACTAGCCTACTCTATCTTTGAGGCCTACTGCTTGATGTCCGCTAAGTTCCACGTCCACCTGATGCTTGTGTACTTGGATTTCCTTGGAAAGAACCACCAACATATTCCTCTGGTGCCGTGCATGAGTCTTCTTCTGTAGAGTTCACAGTGTCTCTCGCATTTGACATAGCACAAACAACCATAGGCATAGGTGTGTCGCTGCCATTCACATTGTGTGGAGTACCTCTTTGTTGAATCACTCCATTGCAACAAACAAATAGACCTCAAACTTCAAATGTCATTTGGGTACAAAGGCTGATTCCTTTGTCACGACTTCCCGACGTGCCTGCATATCCTAAATGACTAAACATACAAATCGGCTTTTTGGCAAATACGAATTTGCAAGCCTTGCATTAAACTTTTCCATTTGATAGGGTTTCGTACCAAGAAGACCAATCCTTGGTCATGGTGGCTGTTTTAGGCTCTGTATATTGAAATCAGAAATTCAAAACGTAATGATAACAATTGGATAAAATTGTACAAATGTTTTTGCACAAAGCCTTGGAAAACAAGGCCCCCTTTCCACTGAACTATGCATTATCAAGCAAAGGACTTTAAAAAATTGCAGCTCCTAGCCCTTGGAAATCTTAACGTTCAGTTTCTTAAGAGTGTTTGTAAATGTCAATGAAATCCCAAAACGTCAAAGCACCAGATACCAACTCGGGTTCGGATTTGGTGAATTCTTGAGCAACTTCCATAAATTGGGGGCAATGCTAGCTACAAATTTAGCTGTAATCGACAATCTTTTCAAGGTGACCACAAAACTAGGCCATTAATCACTGTATTCGGCAAAGGGATTACTCGGTCCGGCCTCATTTGCGGTTTCAGTCAAGCCCGCCTCGTTTGCGGGGTTACTAGGACAGGCCTCATTTGTCTCGATTACTTGGTTTGGCTGAAGAGAGATGTCTTGTTGATGTGCCTTAAACAAATAAGAAGCTTCCAACAAGCTCTCCAATTCACTCGCCATTGGCAAATGACAAAGATCCTTCAATTGTGTCGTATTTTGAGTTGACAAATGCGGATAGCTCTTATCCAATGGGTTGTCATCAATGGACACATTTTGCGCCATGCCATCGAGTTGCTTTCCATTTTTTGGCAACATCTGCCCTTCAACTCTTGGGCTCGATACGGGGCCCAATACGGGGCTCGGTGTGGTCGGCAAGTCTTGATTGCAAGGTACTTGTTTCATAAAATTCATAGCATCGCTCTCTATGATATTATCAATTGATGCAATGGCCCTTGCCATTTGTTCGGGACGAACCTCTTCTCGACGTTTTTGTGGTGCAGACAGGGCCACCGGTTCTTCAAAAATAGGCCGCATGCTTGGAGCACCACTTTGTTCACCCACGGATGTAAAATTGCGTGTGCATATCCAATCCGCCCGAGTTAAAAACACCTCTCCATCAACACCTTCCACCATGGCATTTGACATTGTAGTTGGAATCTTCGTAGAATCCAAATGTACTCCAATATTTCCCCCCTCCATGATCTCTTTTTTAACCTGCATTATACCATCTTTTTGTCGCTTCTGTGATTTTGGTGCCTCACTTGGACTTGCCTTTGGGAATATCTTTTTGCCCTTCTCTAAGCAAAAGTAGAGCCGCAGTTGTTGTTGGATATGTGCTCCAGTCCACCTTCCGAGCCAATATGAGCTTAGCATACACCATAGAGGCCACGTTGTAGTTTATAAGACCCTTACTCATTGATTTGTCCCCGAAAAGGGCACGCCAAACCTCAAGTGATCGATGGACAAAATGTCCATCCTTGCAATTCGATGGCTTGCAACAGAAACCTCGTGTGTGAATATTGTAGACCTCACGAGGCCACAACTTGTCGATGTGATACATTTTCACATATTTTTTGCACATTTCGGAGGTCCAATAAGTTTCTTCCTCCTTCTCCCATTCGCTCTCCGCTTTGATATTTGGATCATCTAAAATGTCCCAGTGCAGCTCGTGTGCAACCCCCTTTGATTTTGTCTTCCCGGGATTGCCTCCTTTTGAAGTCATTGCTCCAGTACCTTTGCTCGTACCTTCCGTTGTCATGACTGATGGCAAGTGATATCAAAATAATTGACCTCACTCTCTACCCGTATAGGAGCAACTAGCACAATGAAGCAACAATTGTAACTTCCAACACGGGTTCCACCTCTAGATGGAGAGAAGAAGTGAGAAAGAATGGAAGGGCCGTCCGCCTTTATACCCGTCCGCAACCAAACCTAAAGTAGGTCCGGCGGCGGACGCCCTCCCAAACCTCCCAAAGCGGACTCGGTCGGACGATTGGTCGGACGAACCAACCATCCGCTGGATCGAGCAGCCGGACCATCCGATCGAACGAACGATCTGACCGTCCGCTTGATCGGGCGGCTGGATCAGACGATCTAACCGTCCACTTGATCAAACGGTCGGATTGTCCGAGTCAAACCATCCGTCGGCCCGTTTGCGGACGCTGCGTTCGGATGTCCGGTTTTTGGACGTGATTTGCCCCCGGACATTCCAATTCGTCAACCCTGACGACTTAGCGTCCAGCGGACGGCCTCTTTGTCCATAGACGGGCTCTCTGTCCAAGAGACGGATGTCCATTCGGTGACGGAGTGACCGTCTAGGAGACGACCCGACGCCGTCGCAAAATGGACAGACTTCATCCGCGCTCCGGATGGTCCCGTCAGTATCGGCGATGCGCTGTGACGCGTTAGGATGGACGCGTCATGACATCCGGACGTGAAAAGCCCACATCACGTCCGGATAGACAACCCTACCAAATTCTGACGACAGTGTGCAATGTTGTTAAAATTTCTGACAAAATCTGTAATCCAAAATACTACATGTTGACATTCATCATTGCTCTTGTCTCATATTCCAAATTCCACCCATGAAACTAAGGAACTTGCATTTGAACTGCCAATTAAATTTTAAAAATGACACAAACACAACATTATCGCCGTCATCCTAATATATAAAATAGTTGTAAGGTAGTTTTTAAAGAAAGACATTTACAACAGTTCTAGATTGATACAAAATGTCAAAGAGTCTGCACCTAGTCGTATCTACAACAATACTGTGTCCAAGGGTTAAGAAAACCTTGAAAAGAGATCATCTGGAGCGCTCCAGATGAACGCAACCTAACATTCCACAGTCTTAATACTTTACACCCTTCAAAACCTGGAACCCTACACTACCCATTGGATCCACCGGCTGTTGGCACCCGGAAAGTGGGTTGGCTTTGACATAAACCTGCACAGCTTTGTTGGACTTTAAAAGACCTTTAAGGCAAGGCTTCAGAGTTTGTGACAAGAAGTTATTGCCAAACTCACCAGACTAGATCGCTGGGTGAACAGCATTGTCAACATGGTTCAATAAGTTCTTAATCGGACTGTCATCAACCAAAAGGACATACTCTACAGATTGAACTTCGCCCATCTCAACCAGGGTTTATAAATCCTTCAAAATTACTGGTTTATTTGGTTCAGCTAGGTCTTGGTATGATGACAGAGTGCACGAAGCTTGCGAAAGATATGTGCATTCTGTAGGGCCAAAAGCGGTAGCCGACAGCATCTTCGCTAGCATTTTGCACATGTTCTTATCTTGCATATTGCTCCAAAGTATTATTTGTACCCTACGGAAGAGCCAGTCAAGGAAGTTCTTGAGACCAGGTCTCCAACTAAAGCTAGATTTGTTATCCTTATAAGTACGATGAATTAGAAGTCTGTTCAAGTCCAAAACCACGACGTATTGCCTTATAGATACCTTACTTGATACAGTCTTCTTCGTCAATGAATCCGAGACAAGATCTGAAGACAACAAATAAAGGAACCAGTTAGAGGCAGAATACAACCGTTACAAACAATGAAAGTCCCAGTAGAAAATAAATTAGTAGAAGAGGTCACAAGAAGCACCTTTCAGGACACCCAAATGAGAACCCTTCTCCTTCTCCATCACACTAGCCTCCTTCTCCACCTCTAGCATACTAGTCTCCTTCTCCACCTCCAGCACACTAGCCTCCTTCTCCACCTCCACCACGCCTACCCCACTAGCCTCGTCTTTCCCAAGATTACTTTCCACCATCACATCATCATTTTCCTCTAATTCGTCACCCCGAATCCCCTCCTCTACCTCAACGCCAGTCACCTTGTCACCCGCAACCTTCTATTTGATGATCACGTCGGGGGTCACAACATTCAACACTCCTACGAAAGAGTCATGTACCACAGCAATGGGAACATCCTGGAAGACAAGGAAGAACACACAAACACGCATTCATGAGTAAAATGAAACAAAATGGAACTTATTCATCACCTGATATTATAAATGCAGTCAAAGCTATCCAGTTTATTCATACAGTCAAAATGATACAGAGTTGTAATGCTAGCCCCTAGATCTAACCTTCTCTGCGACATTTGCATCGTTATGACGGCCCAAGTTGGGACTCAATGGGTTCAAGTCTCCTAGAGTGTCATCCCGAATAGGGCCATACATCTCCGAAGCACCGATTTCAGTTGGGTTCATCTGGAGTGTTCCAGATGAACTAGGCGCAGCTCCATCCTTCCTCGCTCCATTAGCATGGCCCTCCAGTCCTTTAGACTCAACAACAGTAGAACCCAAAGTGTGAGCACCCTGATCAGTACTTGGGAAAGATAGTAATGCGGATGCAGCATCCCTTTCCCGTTGAATAACCTCAGCTGCGGCATCCACCGAATTACAAACAACCGGATTCCTTGGGGATGCATTACTCCCCTCTGCTCGTCTCTCCGACTCCATAAATCTTGCATTCAGGTTTTGCTTTGGTTGACCCGCCTTTTTACGATTTAAAACTGGTAGGGTATCTTCCACCAACTCCAAAAGTTTCCTCTTCTTCTGCTTGCTTGTTCCCTCTGTCGTGACTGCGGAAAGTGGATTTTGGGCAGTTTTTTTAGAGGATGGGTCCTTCAACTTCTTAGGTGGCAATGATGGTGGAGGAGAGGACTCTTGCAATAACAATGTCTTGAATATGAGATTAGGTCCACAAACACTCTCTAAACGAACAACTGGAGCAATCAAGATGCATGAAGGTCATGCAACACTCACCTCGGGTGACTTGCGCTTTGGAGGCTCATCATCGCTCTTTTCAGAGTATTGTTCCCTAGTGTTCTCTGGAGTTTCCGTGTCACTATCTGAGAGTTCCTCAATATTGGGTGGTTGTTCTTGCCGGACGTTGACTGCAAATTGCTCTTGGATTTGTCTGGCAATAATTATCCCAGCTTTCTCCGCCTCCGCAAAATTAAATACTTCCAACACCTTCACCCTTCCCCACTGGTACAGTACAACGATCGCCAGTTAATTGACAAGATAACTAAGAATACAAGATGACTAAGACTACAACATAAAACAACAATAACAACCATTTTCCATTGTTTGGTCTTACCATTCCCAAGTGAGTGATCTCTGGTCCCTCATTCACGTTAACAAGCACTATGTCATCTCGTATTAACCCTCCGAATAATACAAGTGCGGAATTTGCGCTCAGATAGAGCACACCACGACGCCTCCATGAACTGTTTACGTCAGCCGGGATTGCCTCAGAATTGTATACAGAATTGTATACTTGTTGAGAGGGGAAGTAGTAGTTAAAGCGGCCCTGCGCGCTTTCCGATTCATTGTATTCAAAGCAAAAAATCACAAACATCACGAATTCGCTTCTAGTGGCAGTTTCTGGAAAGCCGTGATCGCATCCAGCAATATAGTGAATCACGTGCCAGTCCCAAATTTTGTACATGATCTTCAACTTCCGTTTGTAAAAGTGAGCCACTACTTCATGGAATCCTTGAGCATCCGTCATGAGAATCGCTAGTGACCGAACAGAGGTGCCCTTCTTCTCCATGCTTTCTAGAGCATCAAAAATTCGTTGCAGATTCCGGTCCTCCAAAAACTTTGCCCGCGGTCCCGTAGCCGTGGCTTCAAACAAATACCAGATGTACAAGTGTCATCCCTTTGCCACGCCATGCTACAACGTCCTGTTGCATTAGAATGCGGCTAATGTTCCACATATTATCGTCCATGATTTTTGATAGGTACTTCTTTGCAAATCCTTTCTCCATTGCCTCTGCCACCGCGACTTGGGCTTTTGCCGTGATGAATGCATCCCACATGTCATGCACAAATTTTGGACAATCCGCGGGGTCGGACGTCTTGTTTAAGCCCTTCGCCCGACCTTCAAGCCAAATCTTCCCTGCATCCATTGCCATGGCTCTGTCCACCCAAAGCTGTAATTTGGGACGTCCAAACTTCATCTCAGTAGCAAATTCTTTGAACTCAGAATCGGGGTATGGAACGTATTCCGGCTTCTTGCTGGGAAGATGGTACTGTCGGTAATGAAGCATCATCTCATTCTTCATGGCTCAGATGTATCGTTCTCTAATGCCAGCTTTCGGTAGGGTCTCCAGTGTCGGGCCACCGCCTTTTTGCTTGGCCTTCGAGCTTTTCACGGTTATCTCCTTATTGTGCACCCGATCTGCAAGGAAGTTGATATCCTCCACCCGCAATCCGTATAGAGTCTTAAAATCAAATATTGTTAGGTACTTCCACAATCCCTTTGCTGGATCGGGTAATTTGTCCTCATTGCCCGAAAGAATGTATTGCACATACTTCCTCTCAATCCTTACCCACTTCTCTACGTCAGTGTCATCCTCTAGAAACAACAACGGGATTTTTGTTTCACTTGTGTCGGTCCCTTTGACGGAGGTGAAAATAGTTGAGATCAGTGGAACGAACTCCTGAATGCATAATGATACAGAATTAGTTTTACATCTATGTTATTGGTCGACATTAGAGGAAACCAAAACAAGCAACTAGAGTCAACCAGATGACCTGTTTGAGAACTATAATCCAGAAGGCTATAATGCCACGAGCAGAAGCAATGGAGACCATCTGGATCACTCCAATTGAAAGCAACGATGGATTGACATTTGAAACCATCACGGACTCACAGACTCGACCATCAAGAGTGATCCAGATGGTTGTAATGTGATATCCATTTCTAACAATATTTTCTGAAAGAAAAAAAATATAGAGAAGAAAAAACATACATTATACGTAGGAGTGTGTGGTCGGCCGCCATACGCTGGTTGTGGACTTCCCATCTCCCTCCATTTGATTCTCACGGTAAGTAGTTGCGTGAGAAATGATTGCTCCTTCTGTTCACCAGTGACGTTCTGGTTTAGAGCTCGGGAGAGGTGCATCACGTCCGAGAATTTGCTTCGCGGCGCAAAGATTGGGATGATTTTAAAGCAAGAGGCTTCATGAACATCAGATTCGGGAATTTCTCCGTTTTTGACAAGTTTCTTGTAGGCCTCCACTGTGTGTTGTCCCCCAATAATATAATAGTGGGTTTGTCTTGTGATGGATTCCAGCTTTGGACAAATATCAAAGTACGTTGCCCTCCCTTCTGCGCCGTATGGCCCAATTTTTATAGGAAGCACTGTAATGACTCTCCAGTCAGCATTAAAGTCAATTTCCAGGCGTGCCCTGTTCATCATACCAGGTAATCGGGTATCCTCAATGCCTCTGTACACTAGCCTTCTTTCAGGGGCCCTGTGAAGATAGTCGAAGTGCACCCGCAGGACATCACCAGCAGCGTCGACAAACGGTTGTTTCTTCCACTTGTACATGCAGTCGAAGTGAGCTTTGTACAATGCCTTCATCACTTTCAACTGTTTGGAGTCGAGCTTCTTTATCTCAGCCTCTTTCATTGCAACGCAAACAAAAATGGTCAGCTTACTAGCAGCATCTTCTGAAGCCGTCTTGTCTCCTGGTGCTCCGGTCAAGGACCTCTGTTTCTTTCCCTTCTTCTTTGGCGGCGGTGTTACAGCTGCAACTGGTACTATTGCTTGGGATGCCTTGCTTTGGTTGCTGTCTTGGCAAGCCTCCTCAATTAGGCTCCAAATAACTTGCATTTCTTTTGGCGTCCACTTTGGAATGCCGCCTTTGGAATCTAGTAACGCTTGTTCTACCAGTGATTCGCATTAACTCAACTCCATCGAGCTGTAATTAAGGATTAGGCCGTAGATTCTTATACTATCAATTTTGGGCACTTTCTCTTCAATGACTAGGAGCGTAGTGTTGTTGTCAAGACCCTGCATTTCTAGAATGTCAAGGCCGACGTCGCGGTGCACCTTCATACCACTCATGAGTTTTGGAGTAATTCGCACGCGTCCATCTTCATCCTTCTTCCACTGGATCCCCCATTCACTGACTTTGCTTAAGCAACGATAGACCGCTGCTGGGTGCAATTTTCCATTGTAATGAAATTGATGAACCCATCCGTCACAAAAAGGTCTGAGTTTAATTGGGCACGCATTTTTAGGTCCATCTTGAAGAAACTCATCACTGCATTCAACCAAAAGCTAGTTAGATGTGTTGGTGGCTATCAACTGCACCTAGCCTCTTCAGTGAGCTGGAGCACTCCAGATGACTGACTGCGAGCAAGCTTTATGCATCGCTAATCGATCGCTAATTCCAATCGACTCAGAATTCTACGAGTAGATTATGAACCACTCCACCTGCGGTGACCTATTTATACATCTGGAACACTCCAGATGACTGATCGTTGGATAGTGCCTAATGCATGTGAGATTCAACGTTATTCCTAGTTGTCAAATAAATGTGCACCCCACTCTGCAATGCTACGTAAGTTCACGGGAAGCTCGCTCAGACTCTCATCTTGATCAGTCTAGATGAAATAACATCTTGAATCATCTGGATCACTCATGATGACTAATTGAGACTGTGTATGAGGCCTCATGTCTACGCAGTAATCGTATCCAACCAATAAGTTTGCATCTAACCTTGTTATTTTAGGTGCGTTAAGGCAGAACTTGCTCAGTGCTTTCAAATTCTCAGACTCTTATCTGGATCACTCCAGCTGAGGTATTAACTTCAATTATCTGGAGCACTCCAGATGACTCATTGTGTCCATGCTTGAAGGTGGAACTCGCTTAGTGCTTTCAAACTAACTAACTCTCATCTGGATCACTCCAATTAACATATTATCTTCAATTATCTGGAGCACTCCAGATGACTCATTGTGAACATGCTTGAAGCATGAAGACTGTGTTATATTCCTATCTAACAAATAAATTTGCCTCCGACCTTCTACTTTTATGTGGGTTATTGCGGATCCTGTCCGGTGCTCCAAATTTTTAGACGATCCTCTGGATCACTTTGTATGAGATTATTGTAGAAATCTAACTACAAAAATGCATCTGGAGGCTTCGAGGTCCGCGGTCATAGGACAAGTTTTGGAGGTAATAGGGTTAATTTCTACGGTAGTAGGGTTTAGGGTGGAATTGCTTACGGATTATCCCACACTAGTGTTGTTTCCTTGCCTCGCCATGATCTTTCTTACTGACTTTGAATACTTGTATACAACCAATAGTGTAGAGTTAATATACAATGACCACATTGTATTCAAAATATGTCTCGTTTTTTCCTGAATGTGCATACTGTTTCAAATTAAGCATTGACAAAACCCAAAGCGTTGACAAAAATAATACAAATTCAAATATTGCTTGCATGCGATGGCAAACAGACATTGCAGCGAAGTAAATTGATTTTCAAACAATGACTATCTAACTATCTAACTACAAGACACCTCCTGGAATTCTCCACATGCGTAAACTACAACTTCTGCATATATACTCCCGCAACCCTAAACTTCAAACAAATGAACACATGATTGAACTAAAACTTACAACAAATTAGTGAACTAAAATTGTAATCAAGTTCACAGACTTTGAACACGGCCTACTATTTTCAATCATGATCCTTTCAAATGGTGATGCGTTTGGAAGAAAGAGTCAACTGAAGGCAACTGAAGCTGCAATATTATAATTCGGAAAAACAAACATCCATGATTGAATCAAGAGGAACCCAAACCTCCATTACACAAGGAGACCTGTACTACCTGAACTACCAAACTAGTTCATTGTCTTCCATGTGGCATCTTCGGCGCCAACAGAGCTGCCGCACCCTCGGTCAGAGCCAAGCAAGCCAAGTTGAATGTGCAAGAGGAAACACACCAGAAATCCAAGAGGAAACACACCGTCCAGGAAAATAGAGTGAACTTCACCCTCTCCAGATTTTCTCACTAGCTCTCACACGCTAGAACTTACCACAACAGTGTGGTGACCACGGCAACCGCACTTGCTTCGCGGCGCAAATCGGTGTCCCAACGTTCGTGGCGGTGGACTTCAATCGCTGCTCCAACTGCTTCAGCGTTGGTGGCAAGTCGATGTCCGGAACATCGGTGGTGACTAGTAAGACGCTGCTCCTGCTGCAAATCGGCGTACTCCTCCCGACCGTGCAATGTAGTCGGACTTGATCACGGACTTACAAACATGTAGAAGCAAAAGAGGTGGGCGGAAGAGGAGGGAGGAGACAGTACTCACGCGCGGCGGAAGAGGAGGGAGGACATACGGTACCAGCGTGCGGCGGAAGAGAACGAAGGACCTATAGCAGAAGCACGGCGGAAGAGGAGGGCGAAGAGACGACAACAAAAATCACGACGGGAGCTCGCGGAGAAAGAGTGCACATCGGAAAGTCACCACGCACAATGGAAGCTTGCAGAGAGAGAGTGCACATCGGGAGAGGGAGCCGCCATCGGGAGGGAGACAGGTTGAGCAAGAGTTGATGCTCAAGGCTCCCTCATGATGGCGCCGTCCTTGCCATGATTACAAATGAATGAACTTCATTCATTTGATTAGTGGGGGACTTGGGGGGGTTCTCAAGAAGTCAAATGAATGAAGTTCATTCATTTGATTATTATGGGTTTAGGATATGAGCTCCAATTTTTTGTCATCCAACCTAAATCATTCCATTCCATCTATATTTTTTTGATTGACTATGTGTCAATAGAACTAGTTTGTTTTTTGTTTTTGTTTTTGTTTTTTTTAAGCACATGGACAATCTCCATTGAGAAGGGAAAAAGTATAGTAGAACTAGATTTTATTTCCACGCCAGGGCCGTAAAATTCATATTGCATTTTTTTAATATTACTTAGCTAATACAATTGGTTTATTATTTCCATACTTAAGAGGGCCCTAATTTTTGGAGTTGGATGTGAATCAATAAGATAGATTTATTATTTCCATGCCTAGGCTCTAAATTTCACACTAAATTTTTTTTGTCATCTAATACACCTCATTGGAATTCATATTATGATTGCTTATTTAAATATTCTTGTAGAATTTTATTATTTTAATATTCTTGTAAATTAACCTTCAAGTCTGTTTAAGATTTAATTCTTTATGTACTAAGAGTTCATAATATTAAGGTACAAACTTTGATTGATTATATTGTAGAAAGTATAATGTAAATAAATTTTTTTAATACATCATTGTTTGCAATAAAAAAACATTATATGCATTGGTTTAAATAAATCATTATTTAAATTAATCAAAAAAACCATTTCAATTCAAACTTTAATACTTCTTAAGAAAATGTGAGACCCAATTTGAACTTCTTAGTCATTCAAAGGTTAAAGTTTTATACAATCATATTGCCAAGTACTTGCTTAATATTAGTTATTAATAGATTATTATGAAATTCACTAATTGTGGGCTATATACCAACCTAATAATTTTTGTAAAGTTGATATGAAATTTATTATTTTAATTTAAATCAAATCTCTATGATTAACAATCAAGTATTGAATGTTTGCGTGTTTTACATTAAGCCATTGATGCATTATTTTGAAATAATGATTGAGTATTGTAATCATAATTCTATATTCAATCATGTCAATACTCAAAAGTAATATCAAAATTATTATTTATGAATGTCTACACTATAAACCCAACAAAAAATTATTTTGGGGTATGATGAATACCTCTAAAGGGCACTAGTTACATTATTTAGTCACAATTAAATGAACAAATTGTTCACAATTCCATTTTTTTATTCCCAAAAAGGGCTAGGACATTCCCTTAAACTGGAAGTTATAATAAATATCAAAAGAAGCATACTGGCATAGGAAATTGGATAGGCCATTCAGCACAAAAAATATATACAGGCTTATAGTTATTTCCAGATAATTTTTTTTTTATGCTTGCTCTAAATTAAGCCCTCCAAGTATATGGAGATGCTTTGGAAGTCATCCTTCTCACGATGCACATACCACATATTTGGGAAGCGTGCACAAATTCCTAGACAAAAAAGGATGGAAATAAAAATGAAAAATAAGTTATGGTGGTTGCTCTTATTTATATCCTCCAAGTATGTGGGGATGCTTAAGAAGTCATCCTTCTCAAAATGCACATACCACATACTTGGGAAGCATGCATAAATTCCTAAAGAAAATTAGTGTAAACAAATATTTAGATCTAACGATGTATGTAAATATAAAATGAAAGTATATATATATATTTTTTATTTTTTTATTTTTTATTTTTAATATATTTTCATATATATATTTTTTTATTTTTATGTTTATTTTTTAATTTTTTAAAACTTTTTATATTTAATTTTTATTTTTTATAATTTATAATTTGTTTTTTTTTGTTTTTATTTGTTTTGTATGTGTGTGTGTGTGTACACACGTGTATGTAATGGGTACAAAGTAAATGATGAATATTTTATTTTGAATCCCTTTATTATTTTTGGATGTAGGGCCTAAAAGTAATTCAAAAATCCTATTTTGAGCAAGTACTAGGTTCTATTATTGTATATGCGTTTTTTAAAAATAGAAGTGTAGAAAATTAAAAATTCTGATCTTTTAGGATTGTAATAAAAAACATAGTGAGAATTTTGAAAATTAGGTTTAGGGAGTTTTAAAATTTTTGATTTTTTTTAAAATTGGCTCGGATTTTATATATGGCATGTACATGATTCATGTGAGAGTTTGGAAGTAGTATATTTTGGAAGCAGTCTTAATTATAGCAAGTTTGATGAAATTTGATAATCTAGATGGTCAGTGAAAGCTAGAACTTCAATGTAAAAGGTTTGTTTTACTTTTGAAAAGTGAAAGAAGTCTATTGTGAATGAATCCTTTCACTTTTCAAAGAAGTGAAAGACCTCTAATCATGTAAATTAAAGGTATATTTTACATTTCAAAAAAATAAATGAATTCTAATGTAAAAGATTGCTGTCACTTTTAGATATAAGTGTATAAATAGAGTAGCAAAAGCCATATGAAATATTATTTGCATTCACCACATTAGATGTATTTACAATTCTTATTTGTTAATAAATTTGAAGTATTTGAATTATCTCTATAAAACTATAGAATATATACAATCATGAGGGGAAAGAGAGGGAAAGGTAATATGACCATGAAGAACAAAGCTCATGCAAAAGCACGGTACAACAAATCTTTGAAGAAAACGTTTGAAAAAATAGGTCCACATGAAGATTATGAATGTGTTATAATTTCACAAACTCACAGTTTAGAAGATATTGCTTCAGATGGAATGGTGATGGATGAGATTCCTTGTGGTTATCTAATGCTACACAAAAATAAAGTAGCCATCCAAGATAAGAACACAAAAGACATAGTGCTAGTGATTTCATTCATAAAATTTGAAGACATCAAATCTAACTTTTGAAGAATATTAATTATGAAGACTTTGAAAACTTGACAACATCTCCAACAAAATTGAGGAAGGGAGGCTTAGGTTACATAAAAAAAACCCAGGACCAAGTGAATGAAAAAATGTTTGCATTAGGGTGTAAAGGTGGCATAAATAGAGGATACACCATGGGTCACTATGTCATGGGAGTATTAAAAACTCTGAAACCACTATAGATGAACGGGAAGAAGACCAAGTGGAGTTGGTCAAACGGATTGCAAAGTTTTAATATGAATGAAGGACTGGTTTATGAAACTAAGACCATGCATGTACAAGAAAACTATAGATGAGGGATTACAAACTAGCATTCCATTACAGGGCCAAACAGAGTTTATGAATCTTCAAGAACACTCTGTAGGATTCACAAGTTCTCTCATTTATACAATGTCTGAGTCAATGATTTCTACAATACCATCTATTGGGATCAAGACCACAGTTCTTATGTGTTTGGGATTTGGGCACCTACAATAGAACAAAATAGGAGATTAACACAAATAAGTGATGATTGGATTTTATTGTAATGGGGGGCATTTTGTTCTTCTGCATTACAAAATTTGTGTCAACTTTGGACATGTGATGGCATTGTTGAAATAATTTGGCAAGGAAAAACTGACTTCCACAGCACTTCACAATCAAGAATGGTAGATGGATTTACCTGTGTTGGCACATCTGCCCAAATACCAATTTTTTGGGAAGATAGAGTTCAAAGTTTGATAAAACAGCAGAGTGCTGAAAAAGATGTGAAACCCCTTGTACGGAACAAAAAGAAATTGTTGAATAGAGATAAACATAAACTATATGATAATATTAGATAAAAAAATAGTTGTTTCTAATAAAATAATTTAGAAATTTACCAACTTTGAAAATATTATAGTGTACCAATTTCTTATCCAATGGTTTTTGTTTCCATTGTGTAAACTTTTCTAATTTGAAGGGTAATTTATTTCTTTAGCTTCTCAACAAGCTAGTATTTTTAGTTTCTATGTTGGATATTTATTTCCATCTCCCCTTATTTCCATCTTATGCCATTTTATATTCCATGCCCCACATTATTTATATTTTTTTACCCAAAGAAACCTTTGTCTGTAAAGACTTCCAATTTTTTCCACAAATGGGGTAGTATTTTAATTCTTTTTGTTGGATACTTGTTTTCATCTCCCTTATTTTTTTCCCCATGCCATTCTATATGCATTAACATACATTCTTCATATGTTTGAACCCCATAAAACCTTATCCCCTCACTGCCCAAGGGGACCAGAAGTATCCTCACATAGTTTTAAGCCCCCTCTAAAGCTTGAAACTTTTGCAACCATTGTCTAAATTGAATAAAATTTGCTGAATTTTTTTGTAACTCTATTTTAGTTTGTGTGGTAAAATGTTAGATCAATCAAATACGTACTACTTGTTAATAGACTTGTTTAGAATTCCTATGTCTTCAAGGAATGTCTAGAACATTTTGAAAATAACAAACATGAATTGTGGAAGATTTTGTTCACTTGAATTATTTATTTATCTTTGTAGTTATTATGTATTTATTTGATTCATGTGTGATGAGAATGGATTGGGACGCTTAGTTTGTGTTTATGAAAAAATTTAACTTCATGTGGTAGGAATGATGGCAAGGTTGCAGTACATTGAAGTTGCCCATCTCCTCTCCAATCATTCTATTCAAGTTGATGTATTTTTTTGTTTTTTTGTTTTTGGTACGGTGAGATCTAGAGGACTGTGCACCCCCCGGTTGCGTGCTTGGTACCATTGGAAAGCCCTCAGCGAGGAAGGGTGCATGGGCTTTGTTTCATGGCATTCGGACCTACAGTGGAACAGTTGTGCATTTTTTAGTTATTTTTGGTTTTAAAAAATTAAATAATTACTTTTACTTACAATTTGCCTGTGGCAACGGTACAGGGCACACTACACTAATGATGGTATTTAGTGTTACCTACACTAATTGATGTAAATATGCTACAACGTTTTACTCTGGGGGAATATTTTTACCAACTATGTTTACAAAGATCCTCATTTCTAATGAATATTGATATTGTTCTCATAGGTAAAAATATCCATCAAGAGTAAAAAACTATATCTTTTTTATTTCAATTAGTGTAGGTAACACTAAATACCATCTTTAGTGTAATCCAGTTGAAGCTAAGCTTGGTTCCTAGTGTACTAAGTTCTTCCTCACTAAAAGTTTCCAATGATTAGAACATACCGGGAGCATAATGGGAACATATCGGGAACACTTCTAACCCTTTTTTCATGTCATGCCCAAAACCATATTCCACTCTTTCTTCACATAGTGCTTCTAAATTTCATAGGAACTAGATTTTTTATTATTTTTCAATTTTTTTTTTCATTGTGAAGACATACTTTGAATCCATCGTTTGGATTTTTGAGTTTCAAAACAATGTGGTGAAATTATTTCTCAAGAAGTTGTGTGAGCCATTGTAAAGTTTTGGACATTGTTGTATAATTGCAACATTTTTTTGAATGTGATCCATGTCTTATTTTTCCTTGAAATTTTTTTGGAGACATTCCTAACATGATTTACAATTTGAGATTTTTAAAAATTCAGCACCATAGTAAAAAATTTACAACAATCAATGGTCAAAGGCAGGTGAAGCTTTTGGCACAGTGAGAAACAAAAGGGGTTCAACTCAAATACTCATATCTTTCAAACCGTATGGTCAAATATTATGAAATTTTTACCGGTTGTTCTTCTTCAAGTATAGTACAAAATCCAACGGTTATACTAGGAAAAAAAATTTGTTAAAATTTTCTATAAACGCAGCAGTAGTGGCAGTTTTGTGTGGATTTTCACAAAAAATGGCCTTGGTCCTTTAGGGGTTAAAATTTTTGTTTGATTGCATCCACGTGGTCATAGTTAATTTATATAAATTAAAATTAAAAGACAATTAGTAGAATTTGCAGTCTAGGATTCCAAAGTAAGATTTTTTCTGAACATTCAGTTGTAAAAACTGGGAGGGTTTCATTCCACCTAAACCGCTTGGATTTAGGGTTTTTCTGTCACGATGTGGGTTTATTAGGAAAAAGCATCTATTATGAAGTAACTAAACAAGTCGTGTACCTTCATAAAGTAATCGCGGATGGAATTAAAATTCCCAATGTTAGTGGACCGGATCTCCAACCTAGCCAGAGTTTGTGTAAGTGCATCAAAATTCAAAGTCTTCTCATATTTTGTCAGACACGTGTCATTCAGAAAATCCAAATACTTAACATGCGTAGAGTATCTTACCTACACAGTGTATGAAATATTATTCTTCCCCCAGTTTCTTGCCATTTGAACAGAATAGTATATCAGAACTTACATTATACCATTTGCAACGTTGTGAAGGTTCCTAAAAATTCTGGCTGACATAGGAAACTGAAGTCAATCCACCTGCATAGTTGCCAAATACTCATACTCAGACCCTTTCATTATATTTGATTTAGAATCAACGTAGCTAGCTTTATTGAGTTTGTTGAAAGAAATAGAACATTATCATTCTATTCACGGAAAAATATGAAAGTTATTAAATTTCGAAGTTTTTGTATCAATAAAAAATTTAGGAAGTTAATTTTACTTCTTTTTGGCTATGACAACGGCACATGGGCACACTAGTTTCTTCTATATTAGGAGAAAGTCCATGTTACCTTATATTTCCTTAATTAAAGTAGTTTTGGGGATGTGGCATAAATTTGCTCATTTTGCTATGAATGTCTCAACAGAGCACCTCCACGGGGGAAATTCTAAGATTACTGTTTGTACTGTCTGTATGAAATACTCCATAGTTATGTAACGAACTTTTAATGCTCATGAAGCTACAAATTGAAGATTCCGATGACGATGAAATAGGATTCCACTGCACCATCAAGGGAGTGGAATAGGGAATTTCAGAAGTCATATTTTGAAACCACGAGCTCCACTAATGCGGCATCGGCTGCTAAATAATGCCTTTATTTACTGACAATCTTCCGTTAGTCAAAGTGTAGAAAGAAGATACGCCGCTAAGGTATCCTATGCACAATTCTGGCGGGATTTCAAATTATTCAATAAAATTCCCCTTCGCCGCGGAGGCCAACTCTCTCATGGTCAGTCATTCTCTTTCTTTTTTGAATTCCACTGAATCCTCCTCCGCATCTCTAATCTCCAAGTTCCGGCGATTTGATATAAGGAAACGACATATTGCTGTGTTGAGGGTGTTTGTGCAGAGGACTTCACTGACGACGACGCTTTGTGCAAAAGGTGAGACATCATCACTTCATTATACGAAAGTTTTCAAGTTCTAGTCCGTCAATTTAGATTTAAATGATTGACCCCGACAGAATGCTCCACTATTGCATTCAATATGATCAGTTGTACTCACACACTTTGAGACCATTGTAGTGAAAATGATTCATTTAGTCGGACCGAAGAGGGGAGCATAGAGAGGATGCCGAAAATGATAGCATTAAGTAGCAAAGGATGTTTACAACAATCTCGGTCTGCTAACTCTGCTTCAGGGTATGTGCCAGTCTACGGAAGCCACACGTGCGTACAAAATACATGTACACATGTATTTCTGTACCAGTATGCACATACATGAACGATATGAGTATGTATATTTCATTCTAGGTGTACTGAAGTACAGAACGTAGCAGTTTCAAGAGGAGTCGGTAAAAAGTCAAATCATTCATTGTAATAAATCATCATCTGGATTGATCCAGATGAAATGGAGGACCTGGACAGATGTCCACCTTTGTATTAACCTGAACCCATCAAGAAGGAGATCATTTTTGGATAAATTGTCGACTTCATGAGTACGCCTACTTGGTACTGTTCGATAACTGATTAACGGCGGTTTACTTTATCTGGATCACTCCAGTTGTTGAATGTTTTCTGGATCACTCCAGTTGTTGAGTTCTATCTGGATCACTCCAGTTGTTGAATGCTATCTGGATCACTCCAGTTGTTAAATGCTATCTGGATCACTCCAGTTGATGAATGCTTTTTTTGGATCACTTCAACTGCTTGGGAATGGTTGATACTAGTCATTGAATCTCTGTACTCTGCAATCTAAGTAGAGATGTGACTATTTCACATCTCTAGTGATCGAGATGAGGTTGATTCAGCTGGAGTGATCCAGATACGGCTTCTTATCTGGAGTGCTCTAGATGTAGAATAGCTAGGGGTTCTATTTTAGGGTGCATATCTAAGTTGATCATGGTATGTAGTTTTCTATGTCTTTCTGACCCCGTAAATAAAAGATTTCAGAATTTCATATGTCATATATTACCATTGAGTGCTTATCCCTCTGAATATTTCTCACAGTTCTATTTGCTTCCTTGATTCTCAGGCTTCTTTTACGTTCGAACGTATCCTTTGACTCCTTGACCGATTGCATGGAAGTGGAAATGAATTTCATCGGTGAGTGCAACAATGTACTTCAGTATACATTGGGCTTTCTACGGACGAAGGCTCCGAAGAGTCAACAGGTCGAGGTCGGACATTTAACGACGGTGATGATGTTATGCTTTTTGTTGCTGGATTTAGTGAGGTTGGACGAGGACTGGTTGTGGATGCTAGTCCACAGGGCCAGTGGCTTGGGGTGGATATTCCTTTGGAGCGAGGTGTTTTTATTTTGGTTTGACCACACTCCTTACTCCGTGGAGTGGAGGTTATCCCTTTGACACCGATTCAAAGGGGGCTTACATCGATGTCGGATGCTCTAAACCGGACAGTGTTGTGGAAAACAGAAGAGGTTCAAAGAGCACCTCCACATCCGCCCATGGATTCTTCTTCATATGTTCCACAAGATGACTGGGTGGGTCTCGAGGTTCATCTTCAGAACTCCGAGGGCGTTGTTGAGGCGGCGGGTCAAATAATTTGCTAGAATCCAGACGACCATTTTTCAGAATGGAGTACTTGGTGTAGAGAATTTGGGTGTTACTGTGTTGGATGTTTTTTTAGGAAACACGGAAGCTATAATGACTCATGCCCAATGGCCATTATCAGCCTGTTGGTTTCCTTGTGGCCGATCTTTGAAGGAAACAGCTGACTATTTTGTTTCTATTCCCGTTGATGAAGACCACTTAGCTTATCTTGGTGGAAGAAAGAAAGCGCCTTACCGATTCATAAACCGGAAGCCTAGTGTTTGCATAAAGGATTTATTGGCCGTCCGTAAGACTAGGGACTTTGAAATTCAAAAGGTTACTGCCTCCCCATGCTGCAGCAGGCGGTGCTGCCAGTTCTTTCCACAAAATCAGACATTGATTGTGAGGCAGAGGTTCTATTTGAAGTCTTTTGAGGATCGTCGCAAATATGGGATTGCTACCGGCGGCCAAATTCATAATTTTGAAGGAGATAGGAACCGGAAAGCAATCAATCTTGAAGATGCAGAAATATGCATTACGGCTTGGTACCAAATTCACGGAATTTCAAAGTCCACATACCATGGTTATATGTTAATGTATAAAGACAACGTTGTTTCGGGAATTCACGGAAACAAAGGGGTCAAGGGGCCTAGGATTGGAACCGTTCAAGTCACTAGTACTATGAAAGCAATCATCGATGAGAACGCCGACCAAATGCCCCACCAAATGCGCGGTATTGGACACGGGAGAATGGACACTCTCAAATTTTTGCCTGCAGGAAATAACTAGAAACGTGTCCGCGTTGAAGCCAACGAGGTACTCTCTCCTATCTTGTTTAGAACTCAGCTGGAGCCCTCCAGATGCTACATTCTTTGCTTTTGTATTTTACTTCAAATCTTGTTTCTTGGCTTGTTCAATTTTGTTTTGTATGATCTTCTGTCTTTGTTGTAGCTTATGTATTCTTTTGTTGGCTTTGCTGCCTTTGCAGTTAAATGCTAACTACGGGCTTCCACTTGTGAGCCAGTCTACGATCAGTAGAATCAAGAAGGAGCATTTCAACAATGTTTCTATAAAGCCCGTTGGGAGCTCTTTTGCAAAGTGTAGTTTATGCGACCAGCTGCAACAATTTCTTCTGAAGTTCCCCAAAGGAAGTCCTGAGTTCGTGGAGTTCTCGAAGCAACGGATTGAACATCTCAATCACCAAGCCTCTTGTCGACGCCTATATGCTTCATGGCGGGAGGAGTCCAAAAGGAATCCGTAGAACATTTTATGTATAATTCATGATAAGATGGATACCTCAAAGACAACTTTACCACGGATGCGCGTGACAACCAAGGCCACTCAAGGTTTGGAGCAGATACCGATGAGCGTAACAGGTATAGTAGCTCATGGTCACGGTGATGGTGTGTATGCGCACTATGCACCATCGTGTTGGCCGGGTGACTCAAACTTCACAATTTTATCATTGGCTAGATTGTTTCGCCGCTTGGAGGGTCCTCCAATTCAAGAGACAGGTGACTTATTTCCGTACCCGCCAGCGAACCCTATGTTTGAAGCACTACTTAGAGGAAAATCATGTTGTATGGATTGTTTGACCTTAGTGGAACCATCATTTTGGCGTAGACCCTCCCCTCTTCCTGAAAAGTTGTATCTTCAGCTCAACAACTCGGCAAAGGATAACAAGAACCAATACCTCATGGCATTCTTGTCCTTGTTGACTGCACGTGGAGTCTTCAAGGAAATTCAAGTTGGTTTTCTACTTGTCGGACATACACATGAAGACATTGATGCTTATTTCAGCCATCTCTCTAAGGCCTTGAAGACCAAGAATACTTTTGTCATTGCCGACTTGATGAAGGCCTTCATGCAGTCGCAGGAGCTATCATTCATGCCTGAGTTCATTCAAGAAGTAGCTGATTTCAAGTCGTTTATAAAATGATAACAAAGTAGTGGGACTGCTAGATTAATTGGATTGGGGGAGATGCATCTTTTTAAGTTCTATGTGGATAATGATGGGGTCCCTGTCATGAAGTACAAAAAGTCAGCAGTTGATTCACAATGATTACCATCTGATAAACCTTCTCAATGCCTCTGGAAGAAAGATTCACATGGTCAACCAAAGCTCCCTTTAGGCTGTCCAAAGCCTGTTCCATTCAAGCCCATGTGGGGGAGCGAAGTTCCCAAAGACACGGAAAATTGAGAGAAGGCTATTGAAATGGCCAAGAAAGCTACTCTTAACAAGGGTTTTATGATGGTAGGATTAGAAAAATACATTCAGTACTAGAAAAACGGGATGTCTAAATGTGAGGGGTTTGCAACTGCCTTTGGTCCGTATGTGGAATATTGGAATAGTATACTGCGAGAGCTGAAAGAACCATTGATTGACTACCCTTCAGAGTTGGTTGAAGGCTTCTGGCCACAACACGATTGGAGGGTGACACGCGATGAAAATCCTCGCTGAACTTTCATGGTCAATCCTGTGGATGTGGATGTTGTTCCTAAGGAAGAAGATCCGGAACCGTACTGCGGCCCCGCCAATGAAGCTCCACGAGAAAGCTTCAATCCTTGGCTTGACATACGTCTAAGTTCTTGGATACTTTTGAGACTTGAAGACCCGGTTGTGTGTGCTGTTTGGCAAGGAAGAGCATTGTCTATTGTATGTAGACTGGAAGGAGATCTAAATTACGGGAAGTTCTTGCTTCAGTATTGGCGGCCGGATAACTCCAAAAGTACCTTGGAATTAAGGTACCGCAATTGTTGGTATGGTAAATGGGTTGTTGAGAATAGTTCTCCTACTTGGTTGGATGCAACTTGTGTAGTGTATTCGAATTGGTCCAAGATCGTAGATCCTAAATCACGGATGATTCCTAAGGAAAGTAGGGAGGCTGCCTTAGTGAATTTGAATAGGGCTAATCAAGTAGATCCTTGACTCCGTCTTCTTTTGGTTTACAAAGTTTGTCTGGAGCCCTCTAGCTGCATTCTTGTTCTTTGTAGTCTTCCAAATTCATCTGGATGTCCGTAGATGCATTCACCGTCTTCACAAGCAAGGACAAGTGAGGTTTTTAGTGTACATTGTATTTATTTCATTAGTCTGAGAAAATATAAACTTTTGGCGATTGATTAGCAAGGCTTTGTTGGATGGTGGAGCCTTGACTCCGTTTATTTTTGGTTTATGAAGTTTGGCTGGAGCCCCTCTAGCTGCATTCTTCTTGTTTGTACTTTGGCAACTTCAATTGGATGTCTCTAGATGCATTCACCCTCTTCGCATGCAAGGACAAGCGAGGTTTTCAGTGTACATTGTTTCAATAATTCATTAAAATGTGAAAAATAATGTAAAGTTCTATCAATTGATTGGGCTCCGTTGGATGATGATTAAATGTGACATTTCTAATGATGAAGGCTATTGTGCAATTATTCATGAAGTCTGTGCTTCGAGGGGAGCTAGATTGTCTTCTAGTGCGCATCATCTGGAACCCTCTTGGATGTATAGTGATCCCGAACTAGTATATTTATGGATGCACAGTATGTAGTGTTTCAAACGCCATAGCACTTGGTTTGTGGAAATCTCCAGATACATAGGAAATGGGAGGGCTCCAGATGCACAAGCAAACAGTTGGAGATTTTCACAATTTTTTTATTTCTGGATTGCTCCAAAGTCCAAATATAGTTAAATGTGGCATAGTAAATTTTGTCTCTCATTAAATTCTTGTTGTGTTTTTTGCGGAATTGAAATTTTCAATGTAATTTAAGGTTTGTTGCAAAAAGAAAGGAATTGAGGAGAAAATAAATAAATTTAAAAATTGAGAGTTTCAATGGTTGAAATTGGAAATTATTTTTGTCCAATGGCTACATGTCACATGTACAAAAAAATATTCTTTGACTACCCTACTATTAGGCTTTTACATAGTTTTATACTATCATCTCAAAAGTAACTAGTTCTCACAAGAAGATAGTTTAACTCACTTGCAAAATGGCCCTATATCATAAATTATCAACAGTTTATTTCTAATTTTAAGTGAGTTTTTGTTCATTTCTTTAATTTGTTGAATAAAAATTTTACATTGATATTTGATTGATTTTTGGCTAAAATATTATTTTAAATTTAAATTGTAAGGTATTAGCAATTGTTCCAAAATTGTTGCTCATGAAAAAATTTAATGGGTTTTGTAGTCATAATTCCAACTTTTCATATACTTTTGAAATGAAAATAGAACTCTACTTTATTTTTGCCATGCCTTTCATAACTATTTATAGTAATTTATAAAGTAATTTATAGAGTATACATAACTTTCACTATTATTTAGCAATAAGTGTGAAATATATTAAAAGCGTCTGCTTATAATATGATAAACATTGAATATATTTTTAATTTTGCACTAAATTGGAAAAAATATACTTCTATTTTGTCAAAATATTGGAATAGGATGAAATATCTCTTCTAAAAGTTTAATTTGGATTCAACATAATAGTTTTTATTTGGTGTTAATAAGAATGTCTTTGTCTAGTGTCTTTCAATGTAAAGATATTTTTTGAATTTTCATAAACAAGCGTATCCTATTCAAAAGTTTGATGAAAAATAAGGTTTTTAAAAGTGCTAGTTAAGACTTAAGTATTAATGTATTATCTAATTCTCACAAATCTCAACAAACATGCTTTGATGGAATTCTAGGATTTTGGACAATTATGAAAGTACTTGGAATATCCACACCTAATCTCCATAGAAAATTTCCAATGTCCCAATTTTGAATTTATTGCAAATTATTTCTTTTGGCTTGTATTGAGGTACATTAATATGTTTTTTATAATCTAATGTTATTTGAAAAAGTGTCTACATATTTCAGTTTGAACGCATAAATTATGGAATACAAAATCTGTAATAATGAATTGGTGATAAACTTATCAGATTTGATCCAACTATTGATTTAGAGAAAAAAATTTCAAATGAAGAATCTCAAATAAATTTTGGTAAATCAGCAGCAAGAATAATGGTATCTATTTGTTGACATGCATCATTTAACATACATTATTAAAGAAATAATACATATTGATGATAATAATAATTTATGTTTTCAATATTCAAATATAAAGAAGGTTTAAGGTGATTACAAGAATGACTAGTTGATTTTGTACCACTTTTGACTAATTTCATGCCTATTAATTAGTATACATTACTATAAGAATTTATTTTCTTAAACATAAACAATATAAATAACATATTTATCTTCAAGAAGATGATATTTTCAAAAAGGAAAAGTATAGAAAAATTCTCTAAATAGGTGAACATGAAAAGTGCATAATTTCAAGAAATAGACACTTTGAGGCTTTAATTTTTAAAAAACAAAAAATAAAAAATTTACAAAAGAACTAAAATTTGAACAATTGTGGTGGTGAAGAGATTTCATCAAAAAAATGAGTTTCAAAAAAATATTCAATGTTCATTTGCGTATGCTAAAGAGATTTATTTTAATGAACATGAAAGATATAGAATAATCTATTTTTAATGTTATTTGGTAGGAATATGTATATGCCTATTGTAATAATAGACTTAAAAATTCATCTTTAGATTACAATTTTTAGTACGTAATAGTACTTACATCCCCTATACCTTGAAAGTGTGACAAATTAGCAGAGTAGCTTTTGTAATACAAAATGATTTTATTTAATTTAAGAAAGTAATGGAGTAATCTCAACGAAAAATCTACATTCAGTTATAGAATAGAAATTCATCCAATTCTTGCTTCAAAAGTTACAGTAAAGGGATCAAACCACACTCAATGGTACCATTGTGATTACTTTGCTAGGATAAGATTCCACTCTCTTTTTGAACTTTTAAATCTATAAATTACTTTAATGTTGACATTCTTATTTTTTTTTAATAGATAAATAGTATTGCAAAGTGTTCCTTTAACAACTTAGAGACAAAATTTCATAGAAAATATTCTTAAAAGGATATAATTTACCAATTTTAAAACAAAATTTAGTGTCTTTTTTACAATATAGCACTTTAAGAGGATATTGTCATCCAAATTTTTTATACTTTTCAAGCATACAATTATAAAAAAGAATTTTAGTGCTTAAATCTTTGACACAAAATATTTTATTTTTTTAATTAATTAATTGATTATTGACAAATTATTTTTTTTATCTAATAAAAAATTTAAGTATTCAATTTCAAAAATGACTTAAGTGGCATCCTTGATGTGAATAATATATACTTTTTTTTTGTATTGACAAAATTATTATTTGAATTCTTTTGTATACTAAAAATAAAAAAATATTCAAATTATAACAAAAGAGTTATTTTCTACTGTATGTCTCTATCATATGATTGTATATACACATGATTTTTTTGAATTTAGTCACATTATTATTCATTAGAAATTAGCCTCTTTTTTTTCCATTGAAAATCTTGACAAGCTAAAACCTGAACTTTAATTGGATCTTTAATAGAAATTTTTGTTTATTTCATAAGTAAAAAATTCTAAACTTAACATGGCTTAAAACACTAGTCAAAAAGGACTATATCACCTATAATTAATAGATTAGCTTTGAAAAACATAGCTAAAAATTAATTATATTGCAAATTTCATTAGGTCTGATTTTTTTTGTGGTACCTTTGAGTGTAATTTGATCCAAAAGACAGTTTTATCATGTTAATAATTAATCCGTAAAAGACCAACATGCGTTTTTTGGCAACATAGAAATTTTGAACAAGTATGTGTGACTAGGTATTTCCATATTTTGGACTAAAATTTCAATAGATGGTGGGAACAAGGAATATCTTTCATATTTACTAAATTTCATGACATTTGGAAATATGAGTCAAAAGTCATGGCTTTATATGTTATTTTTTGTAATTGGGCAGTACGGGCAAGTAAAAAAAATCACTTTTTTTAGGAACAAAAATTTAAAATTGATTTTCTAGAATTATATATTCATGGAGAGCTTTGAATCATTATATTTTGATCAAATGAGTCTAAAATTATGAGGAGTTTTAGGTTCCAAGCAGTTATAGATTCTCTATTCTAAAATAATCCTTGAATTCTTTTCTTTCAATCAATTTTCAATATTTTTTGAAAAAAATAACATCATAGGATGTAGATTGTTTATTACAACATTTCAACCATTGGAATTGGCATTTTTCAATTTGAAAACTATATTCTTAACAATTTGTGTTTTTAATCATTTTCTACTTTTTTCTACTTATTATTTTATTCCTATATGTTGTACATTTCCAAATGAACTAAAATTTTACATCTTTCTACTTGCTATTTTATTTTTATATGTTGTACTATTCCAAATCATCTGAGATTTTTTATGCATGTAGCCAACTTGCCTGGAATAATGAATTTAATGAAGCACCACCATTTGAACATTTTTTCATACAAATGTGATCTTGTGTAGATGCTCGATTTTTTGCATGGCCAAAAAAAAGGGCTTTGTCACTTCAAATGATAATATCTTGCAATCTACTTAGTGAAAATTTTTGAAATTCTTTCTACACGTTTTCAAATTAGCATAATACAAGATCCTATAATTAGATGTGTCCAAATTTGTTTTTTTCTAAAATTTGGTGCTTGCACTAGAAATGACAATTTAAGAGTGTTTTCGGTAAAAACATAGTCACAATCCTTTATGGTTAAGGACCAATGTTTCTTGCAAACACCCTCATCACTGTTATGTAAATGGCTTATAGATTTATCTCAATAATTGACAAATAGATTTTTATAAGGAAATGTAAAATTAGATTATTAAGTATATGTTTTTTGAAATATGTAGCTTGCAAGGTTAAAATCAAAATCAATGAAAAAAACATATATTCTGCAGATGGTTGCGCTATTGAAGAACTTCTAAAGATTGCAATTATTTTACAAGTTTCTTCTAGAAGAACCATTTTTCAGAAGGTACTTCATTCAAGTTTTTGACTTCACAATATTTTATGACTTGGGGGATTATTTTCAAATTAAGAATTTATCATGTAGAGGTATTATTTATTTTCTAACATAGTAGGATAATTTAACTGAATTTAATTAATTAAAAAAAAAATGAATTGATAAATAACTACACTATACAGGATGAATTGATGATTAAAATTGGAGCTAAACAAGATGAGTTGATAAGTAAAAATACCAAGGTATTAATGGTAGGTAATAATTTAATTACAAAATCCACAAGGATATTAGTAAATGAGATTACAACATGCGGAACAACTTTCTATGATATACTTATGATGGAGCCTAAATTAAAGGTATTAATTGAGCATTTTTCATATAACATTATCTGGTATATTTTTTACTGACCAACTTTACTCCAATATTATAACCTCTATTCTTATGGAATAAAATTTTATTATTAGAAACAGAGGGATCAAACCTTGACATTGAATAGAAGTATGGATGAAATGGAATATAGTATGCAAAAAGCTATCAAATATATGATAGCAAGAGCTATATATGTGAACGACAAAATCCATATTATTGAAGAAATACAAAGAATATTGCATTTCAAAGGTGAAAAGTACAAAATTGAACTAGAACAAAGTGAAGAACGTCTTATAACGCTTCAAAATGTTAAGTAAGTTCAGTATGTTTAAGATTTCATAAGCTAGTTAAAATTCAATAATGCGAGGGATTAGTCATTATTTCAAAATCATGAAAATTAAATAAGAACTTATAGATTCAATATTTAACCGTAATGCTTTTTGACTATGATTTAAGTAGAAACGTTATAAAATTCACATTTCTTGCACAAGTACCAAATTTTAAATCATTTGGAATTGTACAACACATATTAAAAATTTGTAAACAGAAAGAAGTAGAGAATGATTCCAAATCCAAAATTCTTAAAAATTTAGTTTTCAAATTGAAAAATAACAATCCCTACGGTTTAAATGTTGTAATAAACAATCTACATCTTGTGATTTTATTTTTTTATAAAAAATTGAGTTAAAGAAAAGATTTGAAAGTTTATTTTAGAGTAGAAATCCATAATTGTCTGCAAACTAGAAAAAATTATTTTCTTAAAGTTGGCCTAATTGATTGGCTAAGAAATAAAACCTATACATTATACAATAATTTTTTAACCATATAGTCAGAAGTTATGAAAAGTGTAAGGTCTTAAAGGAAAACCTTGTTCTTCACAGGTGTAGAAAATTTGAAGAAAAAAAATAAAATTTGTACTAAGTTGCTTCAAATTGCTATATTATTAAAAAAATGTAGTTCGGTCCTTTGAGGGTAAAGTATTGAAAAGTAATTTTTAAAATTTACTTTAAAGTCAAGTTATCATTATTTAATAGAGTTATATATTAAATTATTATACTACCTATACTAAATAATAAAATTAGGTTTTCCCACACTAATTTCTCAAGGTTCTACACTATATAAATATTTATTGTTTCTTTAGTAAAAAATTATTACTTTTGACTTTACTAATTGGACCTCATAAACCTCCATGTATACAAACAAATTTTTTGTAGAAATACTTGTTAACTTTAATGTTTTTTAATTAATTTTCTTAAAATAAGGCAACCTAATTGTTAAGGCAACCTTATTTCACTATTTAGTGTAGAATAAATCAATTATATGAAACATTTTTTGTTATAGATCAGCTTATTATAAATATCTAATTAATCCTAAAACTATAGAATTTTTATTTTTATCAATTAATACAGTTCAATATTAATTAATTATTAAATCTTTTTTTATGTATAAATAGATTTATAAATTTTTATATTTTTCATTTGTTCTAAAAGATTATGTCAAGATTATTATATTATAATATAAAAAGATATTAGAAGATGAAATGTTTTCAAAAAGAATAATAAATATAGTATAATAAATTTAGACAAGTAGGCCAATTGAGAGGTTGCTAGAAAATTAGCTCTTTATTTATATATATAGAGAGAGATTTTTAATATGCTTTTTACAATGTGTTTTCTGAGGAGGCAAAATGGATTCAAGGCTTTCAATGGCAATTGATTGAGAAATGATCTTTTATGAAGATTTTTTAGAGTCTTCAGTTAAATATTGTCATGTAATTAAAGTGTGCTTATATAACGCTTTGTATATTGCAATTGAAATTCAAGGTTTATAATGTTAAAGTTTAATAATAAATATTTAATGAAAGTATCATACATACCGTCAAATATCAAGATATTTTAGTACAATGGTATGAAAGCCTAATTTCATTGATATATTAATAGAAGGAAGGATAGAGCAGTTCTTCTAATTTTGACTAAGTTCATTGCTCTTCATCAATCATCAAGGCTATATTGTACCTATGCCACAGCCAAAATTAAAAAAAAAATAATTTTTTAATTTCTCAAACCTTTGAAATTTAATATTTATTGTGAAGGAAGGAGTGCAAGAATTTTGTTTTGTAGTGTTTGGACATGTAATGTGAAAGTTATGATTTTTCCAAAATTGAAGATAAAATAATTCAACTTTTTGAATTTATAAAAACTTTGAAAGTCCATAATTTTCACATCGTAAGTCCATACGCCATGAAACAAACTCCATGTTCTCTTCTTTGCAAAAAGTTTTCTAATGGTATCATGAATGGAATTGGAAAACTCACAATTTCTTAGATCCCAATGTATTTAACACAACACAACACAACAAACATCCTAATTTAAGCTATAGATCAGATAATTGAAGCATTGTGAATGTTTGATCAGTCAAGGTAAAACACAACAAATCTATTTATATTTGTACTTCAAAACTAATTTAACCATTATAAATCAGATTTTTTGGAAATATGATTTATTAAAAAAACGTATAAATTAGAGTTAAATTCACCTTCAAAAATTTATTTGTAATTTTATTTTTCAATTAGAAAGTCTAGACAATTACAAAGACAATGTTCCTCCTTACCCTAATATAAACTTTGTCCATAACTATTGATTTATGGGTCCAAATTACAAAACAATATTTTTGAGCTGAAAGTTAACTTGATTTTCTATATTATACTACTTGATCAAATTTATAAAAAATAGGTGTATAATGCTTAAATCTATATCTTAAATTAGGTTGTTTTATTTTGTTTGTTTGTTTATTTAATACACTAAGATCTAAAAAACCATAAGTTGTCTAATACCATTAGAAAGTCCATTGCAAAGAAGGGTGCACAAGTTTTGTTTGAATCTATAGTAAGAAAATTATGAATTTTTATGAATTCAAAAATTGAATTAAATTTTCTTTTAATTTAGAAATATCATAACTTCTACGTTGCAAGTCCAAACACCACAAAAGAAAGCCCTGGTACTTCTTTGTGTGTAAAACTTTTTAATTGTAGCAAAAACAAAAATCTTGTACCCAACAAACTAGGGGTGCACAACCTTTGTTTCATGTCATTCTGACTCACAGCAAAACAATAATTGAATTTTGAAAAACTTTTAATTAAAAAATTACAAAATGACTTCTATTTTTATTTCATTATATTGTGGCAGTGATATATAGTACACTATGACTATGAAGTGAAATTGTATAGTACTTTACAGTTGTTTATTGAAAGGCATGTAATTAAACAATAATGTTAATATAATAATAAAAAGCATGATAATAAACTGAATTTTTTCCTATAAATTAATTATATTCCAAGAATTTTAGAAATTACCTCTACAATCTCATTGTCTTTGTAGGGACCAACATGGATTTTGAACAGGCTCTTATGGTCTCAAAATTTTGTCGTGAGTTTCTAAATATTTTTTGTAAAGATAGCTAAAGTACATGAGTTTTCAAAAATATAATTTTTATTTCAATCGAACTCCAAAAACAAAAGTTATGGCATAAAAATCCATTTTTTTTAGTTTGGCAAATAGAAAAAAACTTCAAAAAAATTTAAAGTGAAATTTTAAATTTTATAAATTTTATATAGGTTATATTTTTATGTATGTGGAAAGCTTTGACTTATTTCATTTGGATTTGTTATGTGAAAGTTATGAACAATCTTGTTTTTCTGACAAATAGAGTATCTTCTTGTAAATATAACTTGTAACATTCATTCCTGACTTTGATCTTCACATTTAAAAAGAAAAAAAATTCACAGCATTGAGATCCCTTGCTAGAGCAATCTTGCCTTTGAGATTAATGAATTTCAATCCCAACATAGAGCTATTAACAATTTAGATTTTTCTTCAATCTTCAACCACTTCTACTTAACAACTCTTTAATGAGTAACAACTAAGTGTGTTTTTTGAATTTTTTTTTTCTTAGACTTTTAAAACAATTTTTTATCATAAGAAACTAAATATTCAAAATCAATAGAGCAAAAGTTATAAGTACGTATTTCCAAAAATTGTAGCCAAGTATGGTATAAAAAAATTGTTTCCATCACTTTAATTGCGAATATCTTGCAATCTATACGGTCAAAGTTTGTGAAATTTCTTATACACATTCTTACACTAACCTAATACAAGATCCTATGGTTAGATATGAAAAAAAAAACATATTGAAACTTCTTTGCTCTTTGCTATAGAAATGACAATTTTAAGTGTTTTTTGATGGAAAAGAGGCCTTGGTACTTTAGGAATTAAATGACTATTTATATCTCGATTATAGATATAAAAGAACCTTGTAGCAGGGAAATTTTTTCTATTATATCAAAGAAATCTTTGAATATCTTCTAAGGTGTTTTTAATTTTTAATTTTTAGTTTTTCATATATTTAAAATTCTGATTTTAGTATTATTTGGTTAAAGAAATTTGGCTCTTTTTCTTCTACAATATTGTCCCCGATAAAGACACAGATACCCAATTTAAACGTTAAACTGGATACAATCTAGAGTGCTCACACAAAAACAGTCATGTATAGACTCATATATATTTATTTATATACTCATAAATAAATTCATATACATACTCACATATGTAAAAGTATATATAATAAATAATTTAAAATGAAAATCCATATATATTGTTATCACAGGCCAATGTATATTAATCAGTACAAAGAAATGGAAGTCCACTTTCATAATTTATTTTCACACTACATTAAAAGAGTTCAAAATAAAAAGTGGTTGAAATTGCAAATAGATTTTTTCAAAGTGAAAAAAATTATTCAAAACTGATCTTAATAATGTATGTGTTAAATTTAATAAGTTATGAATAATTATTTATTGCTAAACATAGTTATTATCATAGTTATGCTAAACATAAAGAATACTAGTTTAGAGATATTTATTGAACACATTCAATTCC
>OX579637.1:33317976-33471556 GCA_951230915.1 Antitrichia curtipendula | reverse complement strand
TAACTAACAAGCTGACTGTGATGAGCAAAGGTGATTGATAATTCCTAACTCCCTAACTGTCTATCCTATGCATAGGGTTGGCTGGGTAGTTGGCGTCATTTCTAACATCCCTAACTACGTGAGCGAGGAACCTTTACGTTCCTTCCATGAGTATTGAAGACTATTTTTGGAAGTTTGACACTTCTCTCAGAAGTTTCAACCTTACGGCTAACCCTAAGCTTAATTTTTTCCTCTAATTCCTAACTTCTAAATATAATTCTAGACTTTTACTCCTAAATTTAACTCCGGATTTTTACTCCTAAATTTAGCTCCAAATTTTTACTCCTAATAATTAACTGTAGATTTTTACTCTTAAATTTAACTTTGAATTTTTAGTCCTAAATTTAACTCCAAATTTTTATTCCTAAATTTAACTCCAAATTTTTACTCCAAATATTCAACTCTAAATTTTTATTCCTAAATTTAACTCCAAATTTTTACTCCTAATATTTAACTCTAGATTTTTACTCCTAAATTTAACTCTAAAGATTTGCTCCTAAATTTAACTCTAAATTTGTACTCCTACTTTTAACTCTAAATTTTTATCTTGACTTATCCTGGGTCACTATTCACTTGAACAGGCTAATTAAGGAAGAAAGAATCAATACTAATAAGGAAAAACACCAAGTTTTGATTCAAGGACTTACTTTGTCACTATCGGTGTCGGAAATGCGCTTGTCCACATCCGTGCGCCCATTTCCATACTCCATGGTGGTCCTTGGTTCGTGGGAATTTTTCCCCAAATTTACTGCTTATGTTGTAAAAAATTGTGGATCCCGTGTGATCTAACCTCTTTCTTTCCCTTCCTCCTTCTTTCCTTCTCCTTTACTTTCCCTTTCTCTCTTTCTACACTAACACTATTCCACCTAAGCTTTGATGGGGTGTCTTACAACTATAGATTCAAACCCCAAGAAGTTTTAATGTCCCTCCTAACCTCTTACACAACCTTGTCTTCGTGTCATCCTAATCCTACCTCTTAATGGTCACTATGAATTCTCGAGATTTCCCTTCTAACACCTATTTAGCTAAGCCTAGGGCACTATTTATCGTCTCTCTCCCCCTTCTCCTATTTAATTCTATGACTCACTAACCTCCCTCCATTGTGTGTAGGTGTGATTGTAGTGAGAGTTGAGAGTTGTTTGATGCAGGTATGGAGGTGCGACTTATCCTTTCTTTCTCCTTCCCCCTATTCTCCTTCCTTTTGTGTTTGAGTATTTTCCTTGACTTCAACCCTTTAACCTCCCCCTAATCCCCACTAATTCCAACCTTTCTTTTTTTCTCTCTCCCCAATCTTCACCCAAGCCCTGGACTCCCTGGACCAACGCTGCCTAGACCCCCAGCGATTGCTCCCAATCTCCAGCGACCTGCCTAGACCCCCCTTGCGACCTGCCCAGACCCCCTAGCGACCGTCCCGACTCCCCAACGACTGGCCCAGACCCCCTTGCGACCTGCCAGACCTCCAGCGACTGCTTAGACCCCCTTGCGACCTGCCAGACCCCCAGCGACTGCTTAGACCCCTTTGCGACCTGCCCAGACCCCAGCGACTGCTTCTCGACTCCCAGCGACTCACCCCGACTCCCCAGCGACTGCTGGACCCTTAGCGACCTGTCCCGACCCCCTAGCAACTGAATCTATTTTTTTAGGTTCCTTAAGGGAACCCACCCAAGCAATTCTAAATCGGATTTTTGGTAAATTCTCTCCGGTTTTTGGTGTAGTTTCTTGTTTTACGGACGCCGGCTCACAAGGGGTGGGGTGACTTTTAAACTTAGACTTAATCTCGGACGCTAAACCTTGGTTTTTTCCGAGAACGTCTCAGACTCTAGACTTTGGAACGAACGTACATAGGAGTTCAAAGCTTTGCCGTAGAATTGGTTTTAACACCAACTTTAGGACTTATGATACCCCTGCGTTCAAAGCTCCGCCGTCTAAAGCTTGTTTTTAACACGTACTTTAGGACTGGGACTGGTCACAGGTTCAAAGCTTCGCCGTTCCTCGGGGGGTGGGGCCCACTCACAACCAACAACGAAAAAGACAATTCTAGTTAGGACTCAATACGGGGGCACACATGCACACAAGGTCAATGATTACGGGTAAAATATCATATACTAAAGGCCCTCCAAAGCGGCATCGCCAAGGTATGATGGGGGGTGACTTTAGGATTAGTATAAGGCATAAAAAGTCACACAAGTATAGGGGAGACCCGTTCAACTCACAACAAGGATGCAAGATAAGGTAGAAAGACCCAAAAGGACCTTCAAAGAAAGCTTGAAATAGAACAACAAAGGGAGCCAAAAGTGCTCCAAAAACACCGTAGAGGTTTTCTTGGCCTAAACGCCAAAAATTCCAAGATAACTTGGACCCACGAACCCAAAACAAGTATTGGGGGTGTTCTTGAGAGAAAAATGGGGACCTTAAATAGGTTTCCAAGGCCCCACCTTCCCCTCAAGAGCTCTAAAGTAACCTTATCAACTTGGATTTTCATCCTCATCTTCAAAGATTTTCATCCTAATCCCTAAAAAACTACTTTTACCTATCTACGCTGGACCAACCTCCTAACTTTTGGAGTTTTACTCCAATTGTCAAACGGATTGCGCCATTGGCTCCAGATTGCCGTGTTTAGTCCAAGAACCCCCTACCTCCCGTACCAAGGACAAAAAACCATCGTAGGCTAATTTAGTTTAAAAACTAAACCGTGGTAAAATCCTAGATCTTGGGGGTTTCCTATTTTGAGACATGTAAATAGCTTAGGGTCTCCGGTAGGTGTGAGGGAGTCGGAAAAGACTCTTGGTTGACTTTGTTTCGCCATCGTATGGTCCCGGGATGCCGGTCAACGCGTCGGGGACCCCGCCACGTGATTAATTCTCGAGGAATCTCGCTGGTTCGGGTACTTGCTGCTATCGGAATGTCGCAAAACTTCACGGAGCGCATTATTAACATAAAACAAGCTAGTCTAATTTTTAGTGAGATTTTATGGCAACCTGGGTAATGTCGCACGCGTAGTTAGCGCGTAAGTATCTTTAACACAAAAATGTGGTAAGATGACACGAGTTATCGTCCCAGGGAATTCTAGTATATTGCTGCAAGTTTTGGATATCCGGATCACTTCCAAAAACACCCCAAGCAATCCGTACACTCTATTGCTATCTTCCGGAAACTAGTATTTTCCGGATTCCAATCCGGATCTGCCCTATTCCGGATTCCGGTTCCAACTCTCTCAAGTAACTGGTTTTAGATACCCCTGTTTCACCCTCAGGGGGTCCACTATTGATCTTTCCGAGGGGTAGGGACTCGCCACTCTTGGTTCACACTCTCTATCCGTAACAAACAAAACAAACACCCAAGAATTATACGGTAATAGCAAAGGGAGAATCCGTACCCTCACAATCTTCCAGATGACGTATCCGGAAAGTAAGTCACACAGGGCCCGGTTAGATCCACCTTACTACAACGACAGATCCAGACTTTCCGGATTGTAGTGCTGACTTCGTATCTCTCGAGTGCTCCAGAGGTTGGCAGACCTTCCGATGGCTGGGATAATTCCTCAGGCGGTTGCTTATCTCCGTACGGAATCCTCCCTGGACTTCTGGACTCGCACCCTCACCCGTAACAGGCTTCCACCGGATCACCGTTCCAGCAATTTAAAGGCACCATGCACAGCTCCTCATTCACACATCTAAAGCTCTTCCGTCATAGCATATGTATCCGTCACCCAAGAATCCGGACTCCCTCTCACACACTCTCACTCACAAACCAGTGTACGACTCAATCATCAACGCGATACGCAAAGAGATGATCAAATTGATTTCCGGTAAGCTTCGATTAAATGACAAGAAAGGGAATGACAGGCCAACAAGCCGGCCTGCCCTTAAAAGCAAACAAAAAGCGGCCAAAAGGCCCACACAAAACCTGGCCAACTACAAATCCGGCTAACGGTCCTAATAACCGTTCCGGCAAAACCGGAAAGCCGTTTGACAGCCTAAAAGTCCGGAACTAGGGGCCCACAGTCCGGGTTACCCGTTTCCGGAAATAACTAATAAGTCAAAATCCTAACTAAAAAAACACCCACCCGCACTAGTCATTTGCGGGGCTTCTTTGTCGATGGTCCGGCCCTAAGATTCGCTGGAGTGGACTTCCGGGCAGTTACCTTTGCTGGAGTCCTCTTCGTTGCCGACCGAGTCCGGATCTGAGGCGGATCAGAATCCGTCCCATCCGATTGGGAGTGAGACTCCGCAGATTCCTCTTCCGTCTCCTCGATCTCCAGCGGCTCCTCGATCCTCGTGTGTCGCTGCCGTGTCGTCTTTGTCTCCGTCAAATTAATGACGGTGTTGCCCGGATTCGTTGGTGGTGGAGTGTTCTACATATGCATAAACCTGTCCGGATCGGTCCGGGCAGGATTCCGGACACTTGCTGCTGCTATGGCCTCAGCTTCCGTCTCCGTCAGCTGGAGAGGCGGAAACAGGTTTACTGCCGCCTGTCTTCCGGTTGTCCCCTCCTGGACGGTGGTCTGCGTGCCTGCTTCTTTTGGCGTTTTAACCTCCGGATAAGTGACCACGTGAGTCGGGATTTCTGGATTCCTCTTTCCCGTTGAAGTTCCGGCTCCATGAGTTTCTTGGAACTCTCCTCCTGGAAGATCAGCGAACATTGCTTGGTCAAGCAGGTTCGGGTCGAGGCTTCCAATCAGCTGTCGCATCTCCTTCAGCACTCCCTCCATCCGGGCCTCAAAATCCGTCAGGATGAGTACGACCTTCGTTCCGGTAATGTGGCCTTGGGCCACCATCTGTGAGTTCCAGAGTTGGGCCCTCGAGATGGTGCTGGCCGGAAGGTCGATCAGTTCTCCCAGCTTCCGTACTAGAGCCATCGCTTCCGTGGACTTCCGGTTTGCGATGTGCATCTCCCGTTCCGACCACTGGTGCTGGCTCCGGAACTGATCCCGTTCCTCCTGAAGACTCCGGATCTGATCGTACAAAACCTTGACGTCTTCCGGATTCGGTCTTTGTGCGATGGCGGCCAAGATCTCTCTCTCGTCCTTCACTCCTAACGAATGGCAAACGTCTTGGAGTATTGCTGCCATCCGGTCGTTCACCGTCCTCGTCGTTTGCAGCCAATGTATGGCGTTCTCGACTGGATCCAACTCCTCGTGCGGGCTTTCCGGCTGGACGGAACCTTCCGCCACTTGTTTCCCTCGCGCTGTCCGGTCGGTGGACTTCCGCTTACTGGTTCCGGCCTTCTCCGGAGTGGTCTGTGTTTCCTCCGGAACGTCCTCCTCCTCGGATTCCGGCTCCTCCGGTTGCGGTTCCGGTCTCAGCCCGTACTTGAAGAGATTTTCCCCTTTCTTGTACATAAGCTGCTCCGGTTCGCTCAGGGTTTCCATCCGGTGGTACAAGTGGAACAAGTACGGGCTAATGTGACTAGTCTTCCGTCCTGAAATCCCATTCGCTAACTTATCCACAATCAAGTGAATAAGTCCGCCCCAATTTACGGGTCTTGAGGGCGGGTTAACCCTGTTTCCTAAAGCCCCAAAAATGGTGTTGGCCACCGTGGTGGTCACCCGGTTAGGCTTTTCCAGATACAGGATGGGGATCAGGAACTCTAAGAGTTGCTGATCCCGGGCGTACACGCAATCCGTCGCTGCAAACCCCTCCTTTGGGTCGGCGGAGTTCCGGAATCTTTCTGCCGCGAACTTCTCCGTCCGCCCGGTCCATCCATGCCCCCGGTTCAGTGCAAAGTACGTTCCGACCCAGAGCTCTTGTGTCCACGCTCTCGGGCGGCCCCTCACCGTCAACTCATACTGATTGGGAACTCCGTAAAGGAGTTCCTCAATCATTCCTTCACTCTTCAAGTCCCATGGGCGGTGTAAGAATCCGACACAGCCCATGGTCTCTAAATCCTCCTGCAAATCTCTATGGCGATCCGTATCGAACGGAATCACCGGGCTGACAGTCCGTGCGGTCACCGCCAGTCTACGGGCTCGAGTTTCCGTCATCCTGTCGGTCTTCCGGAGTTGCACCGACCTTACTTCCGCTTCCTACCTCGATCCTATCTCACCACTCTTTCTCTCACTAAACGTACTCGCGAAAATGCCGCAGTGAAAAGAGACCGAATGAGAATGGCGGCGGGGTTTATATAGCGGCGCGAAACCCTAAGTTCCCGAACCGGTGGAGTTCCCGTAAGTTCCCTAGTCGGAACCCCTACGATCCGGAACTTCCGAATATCCGGCTATTGGTTCCGGAACACTGTTTTAACCTAATTAGAGTTTTAACTTTCCTACGAAAGAGATTTTTTCTAATGTAGGTTTCTAGCGTCTAAACTTCTATACTTATGCAAAAATTTCAAAGTTCTTCTCCTATATATCTCTATTTTATGTATTAAGTTTAGTTTCCGGACGTTCCGTAACGTTACAGGTAATTTCCATGAAATTCTCGTTGGAGGTTACCAAGGTTGACCACCCGCAAAAGGTTCTTCTGCAAGTTGGAAGATGTCGGGATTTTTCACAGGACCTCTCATGGGGTCACATGAAAGATGTGCATGTGCGTTTCCGTACCTGGCACAATTGGTCAATGGAGATGAATTGGCCATCTCCTTGAGTTTATCGATGGTGCGGGAATCTCTTGGTGAATCGATTTTGTTGTTGGACTCCTGGCATAGGATTTACCGTAGGACACCATCCTTGGGCTGTAGATTCCTTCACGGGCCCGGTCTTGCGTCAGTGGCTCTTGCATGCTAATAATCGGGGTTTGGAGAATTTCTAAACCTAACTCTAGGACCCGACCTAGTGGCCTCGTTGTAGATCCTTCGGACCAACTTAGCCATGAATTGCCACATTCATGGTGGGATTTAGCCCTCTTGGGCCTATGTGACTTGAACCCTACAAATCTAACCGTTTCGTTCTTTCTACCTATTTTTGGGCCCGGTTTGGTGGGATTCTAAGTCTAAACACAAATCTAGACCAAATACTATAATGGGTATGGTACAACCCTATTTTGGTTCTACACTCTTTTTATGGCTTCTTGTATATTTTTCTTAACTTTAAATTGCAAATTTCCAAAAAAATAATTCTACGAGTCGCAAGTGACAAATTGGGAGCTCACATATGTTGACCATCTGCGGTATGAATTGCATAATCATGAGAACCTAGCATTTCTTGCTGCAACTATCCTTGGGTACACGGTCAATTTGAAATCAACCCTAAATGACAAACCAAAAACTAACATGCGGCTCTATCTACAAAGTTGTTTATCCAATCAAGAGATTTTTGATGGATCAATTGACAAGGGGGAAGAGAGAAGAGGGCATGGTACACCTTCCAAATGGAAGGGCTAGGGGTGGTCAAAGGAAGTTTGACCCCCATAGACTTATCCCTCATTGTTTATTTCTAATTATTTTAGTGATCAATTTTCTTGTTGTTTCCCCATCCGCCTCGAACAAAGTCGACTTGGATCTACATATAAAAAATGTAAGAAAACCTGCCATCCGCCCTCAACGGAGTGAGTTTGGACCTAAGAGGGAGATAGAAGTAGAGAGAGAACCCCCTGTCCTTCTTTGATACAGCAAATCGGGATACTATAGATAGAAAATATTTCAAACCAGCCTTCCTCCCTCAACGGAGTGAATTTGAACTAATGAGATGAAATAAAGAAAGAGAAAAAGAAAACAAAAAGGAAAAACATAAATGAAAAGGCAAGTAGTCTGAGACCTCAATGCTCGGGAGCTTCACTTGTAAAAGTGTCTTCCGTCGTGGAGGCTGCAGCATTTCCTGCCATTATCACTAGCTCAAGTAGGAGGCGCCCCGGTTGCCTGGCTCGCGGTTCGAACCTGCGTCGCCCAGGGGAAATTGAGGTGGTCGACTGCGGTGAGGCTGCAGTCTACAGGCTGCCGCGGCGGAAGACGTTCGTCGGTCTGCTGCGGCGGTATATAAGCCGGTGCCGGTCTGGGCCCCCCTCCTGTTGCACAATGGCAAGGAATATTTATTTTTATTTTTATTTTATTTATTTTTTTGAATAAGTATATACAGGGTGAGACAAGGAATGCCGAGGAGATCAAGGGTCCTGCATGAGGCCCAAGAATGCGACCAGGCTTATTACGACCTAGACGATGTAAAGTGCCCGGTCATAGCTGGGTAGAATCTCCAAGGACCCCCAGAGCGTGAATGTATGGCTGTCGTCATCCGGGCTTTCAATGATAATGTTATCAGCTGGATTGATGAATTGGCGTGGAAGTATAGTGTCCGCGCTTGTTACCTCGTCTCGCAAGTTTTGCACTAGAAGTGCAAATGCCCGGTTGGGTTCCAAGCCAGCCATTTGGATATCCCATGGATTACGACGCGGGGGTGGATCGCGGTGAGGTTGCTCTCCTTCCTCGCGGCGTCTTCGGTGTGGATTGGACCGGGGAGGCTCAGGTTCGTCTTCCGCAAATTGAACTGCCGGTTGCGATGTCTGCTCCTCCGATGGCTGGCGCACTAGAAGCCCTGGTGGTGTGGATGTTTTGGTTGATAGTGACTGAACTTCGGTGAAGGGTTGCGTTAGGGCCTCTTTTTCTGTCTCTGTTATGGTTGCCGGTACTGGTGAAGATGGTCCCGCAGTAGCCCCAACTAGATAGAGTGGCAAGGAAGAAGAGGATGGTGTTGACTGTAATGATGATTCCGAGGGTGACCGCTCCCGGAATGCTTCTCTCTTCCCTGGCATGATTGTATGCAAATGCTACTGTCCCTCCCCAATGCAGTTGGGTTGGACTTGCACGAGCTTTTGAAGAACTAACGTATCTATCTGCCCGAGCAGATTTTGAAAAGCGAAGAAGTTTGATGAGACAGATAGGGAAGAAGAATTCGAACTGAGGAAAACATATAGGGATAGAAGCAAAGAGAAGAGAACGAAGATATGAAGGGGGGGAGATAGAAGGGCGTAGGCGCCCGAAGACTGTGAAATCACTCCGTTGTTCGAGAAAGTGCTAGACTAAGACATAGATGATACTCTCCCAGATCTCTCCATAATTAACCACAGGAATCTGCACAGGCCACGGATGTTGAAGCATACGAAGGAAGAAATTAAAGCCAAAGCGAGAGATAAAGAAGTGGGAAAAGCTGCGTTTCTCCACGCAGAGTATCTTGATTTGAAGCGTGATCGGTAAGACTGTAGGCGGGTTGAACCATCCGTGATCCATCTGTTATGTGAGCGGTACCTGCACATGACGTTGCCAGTAGCTTAAAAGTACGGGGCCTGTCCCCCCCGTTCTTATACACAAACACGGGGGACATGATGTAAGGTGTCATTCCTAATCTAGCCGTTTTTTAAGCCTCTTGCATAATTACAACGGTCTAGTATCTAGTGCCCCTTCTTAAACTAGCCGCCTCTTTAGCATATCAGCAGGTTCGACGGTCTAGCAAGGGACGAGTATCTACCTTTCTACCGCCCTTTCATCCTTGTCTTGGACTTCTATTATGACGGTCCGACAAGGTTAGTGCCAACTCAACTAGCCGTTTTTTCATCCATCTTGTGGATTATATTCCAACGGTCTAGGGAGTACTAAACTAAAGAGAAGTGCTTCTGGACCTCCACATGACGCTAACTCCGACAGGTTGGTTGATGTGTAGGCTCATTGTGAGCAGTTCCCATCATCGTTGATGGGCTCATGTCTGAGCAGTTCCCATCACACTCAACGTTTTCCTGTCCTACTGAGAGTTAGTCAAGCTAGAACGGACAACGAAGTTGGTTAGCCTCGCGGCTTTTGGCCCCGCGGCTTTTATTTTTACGTTAGATGTGAACCATCCTCAAGAATCTTAATATTCTTGATTCTGCCCAGGAATTAACAACCTCCTCGTTGTAGTGGGCAGGCGGATTAGTCCCGAAATAACAACCACCACAATGTACTCCTAATCCTAAAATCCCATTTAGATTTGGGAGATCATGCAATAGTACCTTCATGTGTCCAGAACCCAACCTCAGACCCTATATTCTTTGCATCGTGATGCGTTGGTCTTGGTTGGGAATAGGGAGGTATCCAGGGTTTTTAGTTGGGGGGTGTTATTAGAGGAAGTCTCGTGTATAATATAGGGTCCTATCCATAAGGCATTAAACTTCCCTAGAAATTCCAACTTCCTTGGATCCTGAAGCAGGACCCACATCCCGGCGGTGAGGGTACGTACCTTTGCCTTTTTGTCAAATGCAACCTTCCTTCGTCTTTGGATGACCTCTATGTGCTAGAAGGAGAGCCGCCTTGCTTCGCTTAGAGCCTCTAAACGTTCCAACCGGTCACGCATAGATTGACTATCGTCCAGCCGTTCGTCGATGGCGATTCGTAATGACTGTACTTCGAACTCGATAGGCAAGATTGCCTCGACCCCGTACATTAAAGAAAAGGGGGTTGTTTTAGTAGTTACCTTGTATGCCGTGCGGTACGCCCACAGGGCCGGGATCAACTTGATGTCCCAGTCCCTCTTGCTATTTTCCACCGTCTTCCGGAGAATTCTTGCTAGTGTTTGATTCACCCGTTCCATGTTTCCATTCGTCTGAGGATGGTAAGGGGTGGTTTTCCGGTGGTTGATGCGGAACATGTTGGTCATAAGCTCGATTGTTTTGTTGAGGAAGTGGGACCCACGGTCGCTGATAAGGATCTTTGGACAGCCAAACTGGGAGATGATGTTTTCATAAAGGAAGATGGCAGCTTGTTTCCCGTCGGCTTTCTTTACTGCTTTTGCTTCCGCCCACTTAGTTAGGTATTCAGTGGCCATGATGATGTATTGGTTGCATTGTGTAGACATGGGGGCGAATGGCCCCATGAAGTCAATGCCCCATTGTTCTAGGGGGGCTAGAGGTAGCGAAGGCCGCAGAGGTAGGTCTAACCGAGTGTTGTTACGGGCGTATCGTTGGCTGGCATCACATCCCCGAACATGGGCCTCTGCATCAATAAACAGGGTGGGCCAGAAATAACCTGCTCTCATTATCTTTTGGCCGGTTACACGCCCTGAGAAATGACCTCCGCAGGCGCTGTCATGACACGCCTCTAGGATAGCGGGAACTTCATCGTATGAAACACACCTCCGCAGCATTCCGTCGATGCCCCGTCGGTATAATCGGTGTCCAATGAAGGCAAAATGGGTACTATTGACACGTATCTTCCGCCGTTCGGCTTTCTCCATCCCTTCGGGGTATTGCTGGGTGGTGAGAAAGTGCACGATATGTTCATACCAGGTGGATACAATGCGTACGTGGAAGAGTCGATCATCGGGGAAGACATCACTAAGTTCCTCTGCTCCAACGTGGGTGTGGATTCGAGATAGGTGGTCGGGGCGCTCATGCTTTATTCCTGGTTTATATTCCACAGTATAATCGAATTCTGCTAATAACAAGACCCATCGAGCAAGCCTACCGCTGAAATCTGCCTTGTTTACTATATATTTGATGGCCATATGATCGACGTAAAATGTCACTGAGTTTGCAAGAAGGTAATGTCGAAATTTCTTTATCGAGAATATCATCACAAGGCATTCTCGCTCCGTCGTAGAGTAGTTGCGCTCAGCTAGGGTTAATTGTCAGCTGGCAAAGACAATGGGATGCTCATGGTTTGTATCCTCAGCCAATTGGCAAAGTGTGGAGCCTACGGCCAAGGCCGAGGCGTCACAGTAAACACGGAAGGGTAAGTTCCAGTCTGGGGGTCTCAAGACTGGAGATTCAATGAATTGTTTCTTCAGTTCGTCCAACCCTTGCTGACAAAGGGGTGTCCATTTAAACTTGACCGAATTCTTGATCAAGTTAGTCAAAGGCTGTGCATGTGTAGCAAAGTCTTTGATGAGCTCCCAATAATATCCGGCATGACCGAGGGTCCTTTGAACACCCTTGACATCCGTGGGAGCGGGTAGGTTGGCAATTACTTCCACCTTTTCTGGATCCGCTTTTTTCCTTCTTGAGACACCACATACCCGAGTAAGGTGCCTTTTTTGACCCCGAGATATAGTTTGTCCGGATTCAAGGCAATCCCGGTTTTCCTACACCGGATGAGGCATTGCCTTACCAGGGAGAGATGTTCTTTTGCGGTAGATTGTGTACTGAAATCATCGATATATACGGTCATTGACTTGTGCAGTAGGTCTGAGAAAGCAAATGTCATCACTCGCTGGAACGCCGAGGGTGCATTGCATAGCCCGAAGGGCATTACTACATAGATAAAGGTGCCCCAGGGGGTGATAAATGCGGTTTTAAACCAGTCTTCTTCAGCTATCGAGATCTGGTTGTATCCCAAATACCCGTCCATGAAGGTGAATAATTCATTGCCAGCTACTTCATCTACGATGGTGTTGATGAACGAAAGAGGAAAATGATCTTTTTGAGTATGCTTGTTCAGCTGGCGATAGTCTACACATACTCGGAGTTTGCCATTTTTCTTTTTCACCAAAACCATAGGGGAGACCCAGCTGGTGATCTCTGCGGGCCGTATAAACCCAGCTTGGAGCAGGCGTTCTATTTCTGCTTTCACAATTAACTGTAAGTTCAGGTTCATCCTCCTCTGGCGCTGTCGGACAGGCGCCACATCTGGCTTGACCGGAATGGTGTGTAATGCGATATGAGTGGGCACTCCTTTTAGGTCTAGATAAGACCAAGCAAATACATTGCAATACTCCAGAATTAAGGCTCGATATTGGTCAAGGTCTTCCCCTTCTAAGTGTGTTCCGACCTTGATGAGTTTGCGTTCTTCCCCTGGATAGGAGACGTCGATTTCCTTCCAATCAGATTCTTGGACATGGACTGGGTCGCTTGGCCCGTGATACCAGTTGTTTGGTACAGGGGGATAGGTGGGGAGATCCGCACACACTTGTAGACCCTCTGAGGTTCTGCGGAAATGAAGTGATGGTAATAATTCCTCCTTGTAGAGGATGGGATCATAGCAAAGATCCTAGGTGCCATCCATCTCAAGGTGATACGCATCCTCTATAGAAATATCTCTTGTGATGGAAACTAAATCAGCTCCTTCTTTTTCTTCCAGGGTCTCGACCTCTTCTAGCGCTAGAGAAAGTTTGTTAACGAAATCGCCTCCTGCTTCAAAGGTTTGGATGCATAGTCCATATAGCCCAACCGCGCAAGCACCTATCGAGCTCCAACGTTTCTTCATTGGAGCTGTTGTGGGTCGTATCGCATGCTAGAAGTCTTCAATCTCGTTGACCCTTGCGTGGTGGTGGTGGCGTCGTTGTATTATGTCTTGGACCTCTTCTATGCTTGGCTGATATTCAAAGAAATATGGGGCTTGGTCCTCCTCGATGCAACTGATGGTTTCACTGTGTCGAGACCACGAGTCTTCGTTGGTGAAAAACGTGGCGTTTATAATTTGTACACTCCGCGTCCTCCTTTGCCGGCTCGGGTATCTGTAGAAGAGGGGATGGAATTCGGGGTGATGGAGATGCTCTAACCCTGGCCTTGTATGGCACATCACTTGGACGTCTTCAGCGTCTTGACACGGCTCGCACGCAGTGAAGTAGCCGGCGAGGTATTGAACTTGAAGGATGGCTGGGGCGGACAATGGCACGTACTGGGTTGGAATACCGTGGCAACACTCTATTGTAAGGCGGACGACGTTCCCATGCCATGCTCTAAAGTATAGGGGAAGAGTGTAGGGATCTTCAAGAATGGGCACCTTCTCAATGTCGAAGGTGTCAAACTGGTATAGTTGACCCTCACAAGAGAGGGCAGGAAATTTGTACCATATGTCTATTCGGGGAGTTGTAACAAAGGTCTGTTGGTAAGAGGTGACGATATGTGTGCCTCAAAGCAACTCTTGATGAAGATATTCTTGTAGTTCCACAAGGCCACTGCGACTGCCCAATACTCTGTTAATTAACGGAAGAATTGGTGAATAGGAACCCCGAATGAACCAGCTACGATGGCTCGGGCAATGGATGGAGTATATCGGTTTGGATTGCGAAGGTAGAGTTGGGCAAGGTAGTACCAAAATTCAAATGAGACCTTCAATGCCCAAGGTCCGGCGAGCAAATCTCGCACGGCTAGCAGTCGGCCGTTTCGTCCTTCACTAGCAACAAGCTCAGCGTCTGAGTAGCTGTCGTAGCACAAGGAAGCACAAATCCTACCTTTAGGTGTTTTAAACGACAAAACACCCAAGATGACCCGTGTATCGTTCCCAAAGGACTTTAACTCGTAGTTTCCTCAAAATTACCGGAATGGGATCCGGAACCATAAACCAAGACAAAGAGGATCCGGAACGGAAACCCAGAAACTTCCTCTTTGACATCCGTACTCCAAAATTACTGAATCTTCTATCTCATAACATTTCGCTAGACATGGAGGATTGTCATCATCCTGTGCCTCTCCTTGTCTATAGTAACCATTTATTTCCCCGGGACACGGATGCGGAACCGGAAGGAGTGTCCAAATCCTATTCCTCTTCCGAATCTGTATCTGTATCCTGACTCTTAGTAACCAAAAGTAGAAGTTTAACCTCTTATCCGGAGGGTTCCGCTCTTGAATTTAGGAAGGAAGCGTAAATCCTACCCCTCAGTGGATTATAGTGACTGAAGTTTCACTCAGAAGAAATATAAAACAAACATAAAACAAACACCAAAGCCTAGATGCGGATTCTTCCTCACAACTGGTCCGGGAATTAATCCGAAAGAGTAGGTCACTTAGGAAACCCCCACAGTCCTCTCTTACTACAACGACAGACTTATCCAGACAGAATTCCAAGAGTCGGATTTTTGGTACTTTGATAACTAGGGGATCCTAACAATCTTCCTGTTCCTCTCTCCCGGATTCAGTAGGACCTCTCGGACGTCAACTAGCGCTCACCTCCACTCTCGGAAGATTTATCCAACCTAAGAACGACTATCCTGCTCAGAAGACATGCAAGGAACTTCAACAACCAAAATTAATCCTAGTACACAATAAATTTACAAACCAAATTCAAAAGACTCTCAGAACCGGATCCAAACAGAATTCGGGGGTAACTCCTCCTCTTCAATTCCTTGAAATCAAGTTACTTGAACTAGTAGTGGACAAAACACCACCCCTCCTCTCAACACGAAACTCAGACTTTGCAGACGAAACCCGCGGAGTAGAAGCTCAAGCTTTCTTTGCAGAAAATTGACATTAGGAAAAACAAGAGTACAAACTGCCCGGAGTTGGAACTAACTCCCAACCCCTAAATACCAAACTGAAGGAAAACCCTAAAGGTCCCCAGAAATCCAAAATCAGGACCAGAGAATGACACGCGTCATTCCCTATCCACTAACCGTTGACTTTCCTATCATCCTCCCTTTTCCGCAAAAAGTGGATCTCAGATCCGAAATTCCCGGAAAAGAGGAAGTTCAGGTGCATCCTCTTGGAAAGCACCTCATGAGTTGCTTTCTACCTACTTCCAACTCTGGTTTTCATTTAACTTCCTATAACCCTTCCTAAATAACTTCCTTCCTACTTCAGAAGCCACTTCCTATCTACTTCCTAAGCCGTTTAGGAGAAGGTTCCTCATGCTTGGCGGATCCCTTCCTAGGCGGCTATACTCTGCTTGCTGATGCCTTCATACCAGTTGCCACTTTACCTTTAGACGGCGTCTGTGCCTTCCCCTTGAAACTCGCTGGAGAGATACGAACTGGCTCGGATTCCTCTTCGGATCCGGATTCCGGATGAGACTCTGATCCGGAATCGGATCGCGACTAGCCTTCCTCCTTTAACCTCATATTCGTTATTTTGGTAGTTTTCCAGTGAAATGGGAGTCGTATTCCAATGACATGGGAATCTTTGGAGTCATATAATTGAGAAACAATCGTGAATTTCAAGAATTCAGCACATGAAATGGAACGCAATTACATGTGAAACGAGTTTGTGAACGGAAAATATGGAAATGTCATCTACAACTTGCCATACGTAATACTACTCCTTCACAAATGTCATGACATGTACACGTAAATGATGGATGATTGCATTGCCCAAGGAAATCCAAAAGAAACATAGCCTACCGTTACACTCCTGGTATCTAAATATGACATCATCATTGCATGTGCAAGACACTACAAATAGATTACTTAGAAAGACAAATGCATGGTGAATTTAGAACGAAGTGGATGCTGAACTTTAACTTGGATCAGGGAACAAATAGTGAGGAAACAAATCATACGAACGCCACCTTAGGACTCTCAGAAATCACTCTCCAGACGTTGCAATTCGGAGCGTCATTTATGAATGTCCTTAGAGCGACGTTTGGACGGTTTTATTTTTTCATCATTTGTTCCCAGATCTAGGTCAAAGTTGAGCATCCACTTCATTCTTCAGTCACCATATCATCATCTGTTTAAGCTTCTGGTTGCATGACTACCACAAGCAATGAAGATATCATATTTTGACTACCCGGTTTGTAGAATTCTAACAGTGTGCATAGCTCACATCTAGAGGATACCCAGGAAAGGATTCTGTAATATCCAGTAATGGACCTCACCACAATGTATATACTACCCCTTTGCTAGATATTTGGAAACATTTAGTTCTATAAAAAATCTATTCACATGTTTCTATATCTACAACATTAACTACTACTAAATCTACACTATTCAGTCATTTACTAAACTAAGCTTTCAAGTACGAGGCGTACTCCTCAGCTTCTCCAACGCCTTCAAAATCTCTAGCCCACGACTATAACCTTCAGCAATTTTCCCGGCATGACGCATGTGCTCCGCCCGTTGCGCCTGTAACGATCAGAGCTCCCAGGAGTCCCGACTTGGAGTAGAACATTGACTCCGCGATGGCTCATCATGTTTCCTCTTTAATCCCAGTCCATATGATTGTGCACGTCGACGAGGAAGCGACGGCGGAACAACAGGAGCAAGAACAACTATATCACGTGGCTTCTCTAGGACATTGAGCTCCAATTCTGCAGCCGACATGGGATAGTTGGCGTCCCCGTATAGCCTCCTTTGCGTGCCCTTGTCCAAAGCTGTTGGAGACATTGATGAATTTCGATTATCCCTTGAGCGCAAAGGAGATGGCGAACACGAAACTGGCAGACGAGGCTTCCGATCTGGTGGACTGTCCATCACACCATCATCGATGGGCTTAACACAGAAATCCATACTAGAATTCAGTGTGGGTGCTGAGCAGAGAAAGTTCCCAGTGTTGAGTACTACATACTGCCCGTAGTCTAGGATAGAATCCGCAGAAGCCTGGCATGGAAGAACTTCGTTTGGCGCAGAGGGTTCTAACGCACTCCCCATCTGACACAAAAAAAGCATACATCAGAACCGGAACACACAAAACTGAGGAGTGCGCATACACCGAGAGGCAATCACACACATTCACAACCCATCAACGGACAGCGAAAAAACTTGCTACACAAATCAGCGCGACTTGTGCTGAAATGCAGAAGCCGTATACAATATTAAACAGACGGATAAAACATACACTTCCGCTCAATTCGAGCTGAAAGACATACCTCCAGCCTTTGAGCTACATAACTCTACTAGAACTTGACACCACCTCCATGAGTTTGTCAAACTCTCGACAACCTCTTTCCTCGCATAGCATCCGCCTCCCAATTCTCCATTTCTTATCACTCCGGAATGACTTAAGTCCCACGCCGCGGCTGGCGTGCAACCCTTGGAACCAAGGAAGTAGGACCGCAAGAAGAAAATTGTCCTTGTCACCATTTCCTTGGTTACTCCAGGAGTCGGAGAGTACAACATTCTCTGGGTTGTTCAGGATGTGCTTACGAGGACTATCGTCCACTATAACGGTGTTGTCTGATGAAAAATTCCCTCGCGAGTCACTGAACAACACGTCCATGTTCTTTAAAAACAAGTCTTTATCGGTTCCGGGTTCTTTATACGAGATCAATTTTCCAAATCTATCCCTGCACTTAACCGTCTTGCAGGAGTCTTGCCCAAGGATGAGGAAGGGCATCCCTCCGTCCCAGAAAAGGTACAGGCAAATGCCTTCAGTGAAGGGCTTTCTCATGGAGCTCCAAACAGAGACAAAGGCTATCTTCTCTAGTTCCTTCAGAAATGCGGAGCAATTGGGCCGGACGTAGATGGCTTTTGGCCCCACAATCGCGCCAACCGTGGCGGAGTGTGGCTCTGACTGATGGTTGAATTGCTTGGGGGACCCCTTGGACTTCCAATCCTCGCTGACACAAAGAATGCCATTGAGGTCCAAGACGACATTTATCCACTTCTCTGCCGCCGCGGACCTCAATGGCTGATGGATGCCCTCCGATGATTCCTTACGAGCTAACAAAGGATCGAATTCTTGCTAGCAAAAGGAAGAATGCATTGCCAGTTACGACCGTGGAACTGGCACATTCTAGGCCTCACAGAAAATCATACGAAAGACGACCACCGCAAAACAAATGAAAAGCCTAGATAGACGAAGTGATTGGAGTAGATGGAATTTACCTTCCTCGACGGGGAACCTGATGGCCGATCACGACCTTCACGACCAGATTGAGCATGATCGCGGACAGATCTGTCCTCACCTAATGCCAGAGACTAGATGGGACTTGACAACAAGTCATTTTTGTACACGGGCCCTGGAGACGTAGGCGGTTGAGATTGTGCGGAGGGTGAATGACAAACATCAGGAAAACTTGGAGGATTTGTGGGGCCTGCGCTTCAAGATGTAGAAAAAGTTCTCAGTGAGAAATGTATATATTACACATTCGGTTTACAAATTACAAAATTGAGTGCAACACTTCCAAAACTACGGTTGGCTCCACTAAATATGGAGCTCCGGAACCAAACAATACTGCCTCCAGGAAATGAATACTACAAGTCAAACTCTATCATACAGATCAGCTCGAGTCAAGCTGAAACTACACAAGATGGCACAAGGAGATTATTGAGCACAACCTGCTGGTGGATCTCCGGTAGGTAGTGCGGCACCTCTAACTTCAACCTCGAAAGCATACACGACCAGGTTGTGCCCAATTCCAACTCCCTCCGCGGTGATCTCCGTCGCTCCATGGTCGACAGGTGGGTGCTCCTGAGGTACATCGGGACTCCCTAACAATGGGACGGGAGGATCGATATTCTCATCAATTGGAGGAGGGGGAATCGTAATGGGCGGGCTAGACGGCAGAGGTGGAGAGGCCTGCGCCGCTTTGGAGGGGCTCGACGCATTGCTGATGTTTGAGCTAGACGGTTGCCTTTCCAACAGCAATGAGGGAGACCAGGATGCGGGTGGCAGCGAGGCGAGTGGTTCGATTCCAACCTTGGCCAGAAATATTTGAAGCATCTCTCTGTTCTGCATGGCCAGCTCCCTATTATTTCTAGATTCTTCCCGCATCCACTCTTGGCTAGTATTAAGCATTTTCATGTTCGCCTGTCTTTCCTTGCTAGCGTCGGCTCTAATTTGAGCCAAGGCAAGCTCATTTTGCCTCTGCGTTAGCTCAGCTTGCTTCTGCATATTTGCCAGAGATTGCACACTCAGGGCTTGGAATTCGGCCATGCTCCTCATTGCGCTGGCGATCGTCTCCCGCTTCCTCTTTTTCGCTGGGCGAGTAGATGGACTCGGCGTAACTAGCGTATGGGGCAGCGAAGGTAGCATAGAAGAACCCGATGAAACTGGCACCTCCGAAGACAGACAACTGGTTGGTGTTTGGATATCATCGATCCCAAAGGTGTCGTTGTAGTCCTCGTGATCGACCTCTTCCTCGCTCTCATCCTCGCTCTCATCCTCCGTAAGATCGACGACAGGGTCCGCCTTCTTCTTACGGGGAGAATCTTGACTCGCCCGCAGCTTCTTCTTCGAAGGCGACGGCGCCGAACTTGGTCCTGCTCCGACGTTCACAGGGTACCCGCCTTCCAAAAAATCGGCCTTGTCTAATGTCATGGCCTTCATGCAGATGTCCTCCCACTAGAACGATTGCTCTGACAATCCACAAGCGTAGACATCAACAGAGCTCATCTGCAGGAGACAATTTCAATGGAGTTACATCGGCGAACACTCATTGCACTTCAACGCGCCGCGCGCTGAAACGAGGAACAACATCTCGGGAAATTAACAACTATTATAGAACATGTGTACAGAGGAGCAAATCAGCGCGACTTGCATTGATTCGCATTGGCGAGTCTTACCATGGCAGCACACGTCAACTTCCCTCTCGCGAATGCTGAATAGACGCACATCCCCGGATTGCAGAACTTCCGGACAATCCACAGATAAAACTCCATGCGCAGCTCCGTGTTGTGTATCCAATATTCGAGCTCACTGTATGCGCGCGCCTTCGTATATCTGGCTGTCTCCGGACATTCAAATTCGTCCGGAATTTCCACGGGATTCATGTTTTTGGGGTTCTGGAGAAAGGTGAGCAAGACTTTCTTTGGTGTCCTGGCAGCGGCAATGTCACCAAGGCGGTCGTTCTTCCCTGGCGTGTATGTCGCGAACTCCAGGGCATAGGTGTTCAGATCCTCATTCGTCTCCACAAATCTAAGAACCTGCGCTTGCTCCTTCTCGTCAGAGCAAATGAATAGCCAGGCGGGGACCTCCTCAAGTGGCAGTTTCTTCTTCTTCCGCATGGCTGCCATCACTTCGACAAAAAAAGGGCTGTCCACAGTGGACGCATCCTTCTTCTCAATCCCGGGAAAATTTCGGATGTCCACGACACCAAGAGACAGCCGCTTCACAGTCTCATCCGTCCATGACTGCGCTGGCCACTGGTGATAATAGTTCTTAGCGAACTCGTAAGATCGATAGTGGCCGAATGCAGCGGGCTTCACGAACTTCTTCTTCTGCTCGAGGAATACCTTGAAGAACTGAAAAGCTTCGTCTAAGAGCTCGGAGCATGACTTGTTCTTAGCACTCACAAGTTTCACCTTCCCAAAGTACGCCTCTCCGGGTCTGTTGAGAAGGACATCCATGGTTGCCCTCGAGAAGAATCGATCTTTCTTGAAGGCTTTCCAGTTCTCCGTGATGATCTCGTGATTAGCATTCAGAAGACCAAGTTCGGGGTCGATTTGGTGAAGCTCTTTCTTCACAAGGTGCTTCCTCTTCCGTCTCTCTACCCATTCCTTCACGTTGTATCAGTTCTCAAGCACGGACGAGATGGACTTAATCGTTACCTTGGGGTAGGAGAGGGTTCGCTTGGTACCCGTCTGGTTGAGAATGTGCTTTGCCAGTTTCTCCAGCTCGTCATAGCTCAGATTGCCCAAATGTTTAAAGAACTCCCGATTAAGTGCCAGCGTATCCGGATTCCAGTCTTCCTTCACATTGAACAACTTATCCGTATCGGGGTTGAGCAGTTGACCATGTGCTGCAGCGGAGATAACCTCGCTCCAGAGTTTGTATACATGCTCAGGAGCGGTGATGAGTTTTAGTTCATTTATCACTTTCAGCTTCTCCTCTTTCCCCTTTGTCTTTGATATCTTCAAGCTCTTGTTTACTTCGATCATGGAGAACCGCAACAAAATCGCCTTCTCGAATGCCTGCACCCGATTCCAGGAAATTACTGTCAGTACAAGCACTTCAGCTCGACCCGCGCTAATCTGCGGTGAGAATGATTCAACAGTTACAAAGCACATAGGCACAAAGCCATTGCAGATCAGCTCGAGTCGCGCTGAATGACAAACCTGGAAAGCGTCTTTGTTCTTCCGATTTTCGACGGTTTGCTTGGTATTGGCTAGTGTACCGACCGACTGAACCTGAGCTGGATTCTTTGGTTTGCCCATGGCCTCCCAAACTGCCCGCGCTCCTAGAATATTAGTCGCCCACGACGGCTGAACGGCTATGAAGTGATTCACCCGATTATAGTACGCGGAGACAGTTCGCAGTTTCTCTCCGTCCAGGGACCACACGATGAAGCAGCTCCATTTCCTGAAATGTTCTCGTTCTTCGTGGTCAACACCATTCTCGTCGTTGAACATAAACTTGCTTGCCTCAATGGTATGTTGTCCGTTAATGACGTAAAACTGTTCGGCTTTAATTTCTTCCCACGTCTCTGGTTTTTTGGTGAGGCCGACGAGCATAACGCAAAGTGTCTGCTTTGCACTCTTGTCGGGGATGTTCAGCAGATAGGTCACGTTGTCTTCCACTATTCTCTGCTGCTTCGACCGAATGTTGAATGTCACCGGTGCGCCAATTAGTTGGGAGATGTCCACTGCCTTCTTCTCGTCAACTGCGAAGACATACGCGTCTTCGCATGTTCTCCAGTACTTCTGGTATGCCTCGCTGATGGCCTTGTAGTTCGGCTTTCTCTCCGTTGCCCGGGAGTGAGGAACATTTGCCATCTCCTCAACGAAGCTACCATCATGGACTTCAGATTGTTCCGAGGACTTCGTCTGAACTTTCTTTACAAAAGTCGAAACTGCAGGCTTCTTTCCCTTCTCATGGGGCGTCTTGGGAGTTGTCTTCTGGGAGGATTTCTGGCCCCGACTGCTTCCCGAATCCTGCTTGGTGGTATTCTTCGAGCTCTGACTGACGCCTTGGTTGGCAACGTCCATGGTGACTGACTTTGGTTTATTCAACGAGTTCTGCATTTCATACTTCCCTCTCAACGTATCAAAATCCTTGAAGAGGGCCCGGATTTTTGACACAAGTTGCCTCCAAGCCAATGGCGTCCCGTTTGCATTATTCTATTTGTTGTTGTCGATTTTCTTCTCCAGTTCCTTGACATCTTGATGGAACGGCGTCAGATCCAGGCTACCAAGCAAGGGGGTCATGTTGAATGGAATCATTACGGAGTCCAGGCAAATGGTGAAGTGGTATTGATCATTCTTGTGGACACCGTTCATAGCCGTGACACACTTGATTTTGATCACTAGATGGGTATCCGCCTCCACATCCTTCACTCTCTCTTCGAATGACAGGTTGAGAAAGACCTGCGCGTTCTTGAACATGTATGCGAAGCAGAACTCGTTTGAGAACACGAGCATGATGAATCCCCAGAACTGCACTCTCTCTGGCTCCTTGAATTCCCAATATTCCCCTTCCATGAGAGATGCGTCCTCGCCGATATGTTTCTCTTCTAGCTGCACCTCACATTTCTTGAAGTACATGTCGAGCGCCTCCATCTGATTCTCCATTCTGCAATCTGCATGTATCCCATGATACAATTTGTTATTAGCAATTATTTCTGCTTTGCTTCTGATGATTGCTCTACCAGTCACTGTATTCTCTTTGTTTCTGTGATCAGCATTTTACTGTTCAGCACGACTCGCGCTGAACTGTTGTATCCATGTGTTGTGCTCGTTGGTTCTATCTGGATCGTTTGTTACGTCTTGTATTATTCGGGGATTTATTTGTATGTCTTCTTTTTCTACCTCTCTCCTTCAGGTCTTTCTACTTCTGGGCGCTGTCTGCGCTAAACTATTGCTTTGGGTTATATATTAGTGTTAATGGTTTGTGTTTTGGTTTCTGTGATGGAGTTGGAGTCATTCGCAGCTCTTTGCCATTCAGCGCGACTCGCACTGAATCGCTTCAGCAGTTTTTAGTCCGGTTGCTTTCTACTTTTTCCTAGACCTCGAGAAATGAAATTGAGATTGGACTATTTGCCTAGTCCTGTTATTGGTCTTTGTTTCGGTGTTCAGCATTTTTCAGCGCGAGGCACGCTCAGTGGTTATCTCTGGATTTCGTGAAGCAGAGTATCTCTCTCTCAGTTACCGAGATTGTGGTATTCCGTTTGACAATTAGAGTTTTCCCGTAGGTTTCGTTCGCGCCTGTTGTCATTCAGCGCGAGCCGCGCTGAATCATCATGTATCATTTCGTGGAGAGACCCTGCACTTATACATTTGCAGCGCGAGGCGCGCTGAATGAGCATATATGCTCGTCTGGGTTGGAGTATATTTGTCAATTCAGCGCGGCTCGCGCTGAAATGTCATGTTTGTTATTGAATTTTATGTTCCGTATTTTAGGGTTTCGTTTTCATGGAAATAAGTACGGAGTTCGCGAATACATACCAGTTTGTCCGTGCGCAGATTTGGGGTTTGAAGATGTAATGCCTTTGCTACAAGCACCTTTTTTCCTTTGTCTTGCCGGTCTAGTTTAGGTTTTTGAGTGTCAGTCCTGAGAACAAATCCCATGCACTCAGTTAGAAATCGTAATGAAAATCTAAAATTGACAGGAACTTATCGGCAATAGAAAATTCGGCCAGTGACGGGGACAGATAGTAACATGCCCGTGATACAACATTCATGTTCACACATTGGATTATGCATACACATTTTCGAAGTAAGGCACATCAGGAGTGAAACTTAACAAAACACAATCTCAATTTTTGGAGTCACTGCAAAGCACTCTGATCACTCTTTCTCAAAGCAGTCACTTTTGTGAGACAGGAGCTCACATACTCATTATCTGAGGTCACTGTACTATTGTTTTACAACATTGAACTAGCAAGAGCCGACATCGTAGCTAGGTACACACATGAAACAAAATTTTATCAGAATTCATCTGCAAACTAGAGACCCTGTCAATCTCGGTAGAATTGCAGTAGTGACAAATACTTCAATTTTCAATTTTCATATAAGGTACTCGGTAAGTACTTCGACGTCGACGAAGGTAACAGTTGGGAGTAGCATTCACATGCAGAGACGAACAAACCACACAAAGCATGTCGGAAGTAGACAAAATCATGCTTTAGAAGTTGTAAAACAATTTCAAAGCAGAACTGATACAAATACAAGCAAAACGCAAGCACTCGCAGAAGATCACAAGCAAACCACCAACACAAATACGCACACAAGCAATCAAAAGCAGAACGCAAACACTAACCTGCTGTCGCCTGCTGCAACTCGCCTCCGTGCTCGCCTCCGTGCTCGCCTCCACTCGCCTCGAACTGCATCAAAGTCGCCTCTTGCAGCACGGGACCACGGCGCACAGACCACGACCACGTCGAACGCAGGTGGGAGAAAACGGGAGCGCGCAAATCCCTAAACCATCAGCGAACAGAGACCACGGAGACCACGGCGCAACATGCGATCAACGATCACGACGAAGAGGAAACCACGGCGCAACATGGTAGCAAGGAACAATCACGACGAAACGAAGCGCAGGGGGAAACGCAGGGGGAAACGGAGCGCGCCAAACCCTAAACCCTCGCAGTGCACATGCCAAGTTTTCGACCCGCCACCTCGCCATCCGCTTGGCCACGTGGCGAGTTTTGGTTGGATGGACCAAAATTCCCAGACGCTGGTGGACCTCTCCACGCACTTGCAACAAAAAACCCGCCACGCCACACCACGCCGCGCCCTCCCTGCTGCAAGTGAAATTTGGAAGCTGATTCTGGAAGCTGAAATTTGGAAGTTGATTCTGGAAGCTCATTCTACAGCTTTGTTTTTTGAAAATTCTCCCACAAATCTTTCAAATTTCCTCTCACGAATTTCAATTTAGAAGAGTATTTGTTGAATGTACCATATTGATAACAATTGTACAATCACAAAATTGATAAAATAAATGTGAAGCCTTTCCACATACCACATGGTTGAATTTTAAATCTACGGAACATTTTAGTAACCAATATGTCAACATTCGTAGAAGTCGAAACTAATTTCGTAGCTATTTTAAAAATAAAAGGACTTTAGTGAAGCACTAAATTTGATTCTATATTTACTATAACTTCTTCAGATTCATTAAATCAAAATAAGGCAAATTCTATCGTGCTGATAAGTAGCATAAAGAATCATTGAATTTTAAATTTTGCTTGAAGGAAGTAAACAATCATTTTCCTAGCATCCATCCCCACATCATTTTGTTGAACCTTGAACGAAGCACAGGATACTAGGCATGATCAGTTGTTCATGAAGAATAAACCCTAACTCTCTCTCAAAGCCTAACACCAATACTAATGCACCCTAAATCGGAACCCTAACCACAAGCAATCTCCCAAACCCAAAAATAGTACGGCAAACTTTTGGAAACCAAAAAATAATGGCCTGGCGCGCGAGCAGACAAGGTGAGGAAGACGAAGTAGCACCTGAAGAAGGTGAGGTGACACATCCGAGGGAATTGCACGAGTTGAAGGTGAAAAGTAACTTGCTGTCCCCACCATGAGATAAGATTTTCGTAAAAACTTACTCAGCGTTGGCGCTTGCGGGGCAAAATTCCGCCAGGGCCAGATCCGCCACGCAACTCCTGAAGACCACCTAAAACCGCCGGCACCCGTCACCTTTTTCTGGCATGTGCGCGGCCTTGAAATCACCGTAGGCTTCCTGAAATCACCTTAGCCTCGCCGAAATCACCGTAGCCTCACCGAAAGAGCGGACCCTACACCGACTTCCTTACCCGGTACCCGACCTCTATACCCAGACACATAGTACCCCGAACTCTATATCCGGACCCATAGTACCCCGAATTCTATACCCGGACCCCTATAAATCCTAAACCCTAATACCCAGTACTATGCACCCTTAAATACTCTAATCTTCCAGACAATGCCCTCCATATCACACCCCTCGCTTCTCACACTCAAAACCAAGGTTCTTAAATGAAATGTCGTAGTATCCAAATTGCCTTCACCCCTAAATGCTCAAGGTTGTTTTGGGCTTTATAAAATTTGTTTTAGAGTGAACAAAATGCCAACATTTTGATAAGTTGTATCAACTTTCTTTTAACTTTTATTGCATATTTTCATTCCACCATGTGCGATACCAGCATAAATTTTCTTTTGCAGATGTCAATATCAAAAGCGAAAGTTTCTTACAATTGTTTGACTTTGCTACCATTTACGTCTTTTAGGTTCTCCTGAATCAAATTGAATATTGATATGGTGGGTTTAAAGGATTTGGTAATAATCAATAACATAATTTAAAAATAAATCTTTGAAAAAAAAAGGATAATAACTGCTACTACTTTAAAAAATAGACTTTCTAAAAAACAAGTCATTCATATTTCAATTCAGTAAACAAAATACATATTTATAGTGCAGACTTTCACGTAAGAATTTCATGATTCTGGATATTTGTAATGATTAAAGTATAAGGTACAATTTAGGCGTATGTATTTTCATTTAAGACTTGTACATATTTAAGTCATTAAAGTGCAGCGGCCTTTTCATTCCCAATTTTTTTCTAATTCAAATATAATGCATTTCAAAAGGCAACAATTTAAAAATTCTTGTGGAATCTAAATCATAAATGTAATTCCAACTTCTATAAAATGAAACTCAAGCATTCACGTATGAAAATGCATGACATTTTCAAATTTCAGTCATTCAAGTGCAGCGGCCATTTCATTACCAATTTTTTTTTAACTCAAAGATGATGGACTTCAAATGCGAATAATTTGAAATTATTTGTGGAATCTAAATCATAGGTGTACTTTGAACTTCTATAAAATGGAATTTAAACATTCACGTATAAAAATGCATGACCTTTTCAAATTTGAGTCATTAAAGTGCAGCGGCCATTTCATTCCCAATTTTTTTGAAGTCATACAAAAAACATGGATTTTAAATGGGAATAATTTGAAAATTCTTGTGGAATTTAAATTGTAATTGTAATTCCAACTTCTTTAAGAAAGTTTTAAACACTTACAAATGAAGATGCATTAAATTTTTGTATTTGGGCCATAAAGAGGCCAAAGGCAATTTCATTCTCAATTTTCTTTATTTCAAATATGATGCACTTCGAATGGGAATGATTTCAAAATTCTTTTGGAATCTTAACCATAGGTGTAATTCCAACTTCTATGAAATGAAATTTAAACAATTACGTATGAAAATGCATGACATTTTCAAATTTGGACCATAAAGGGCCAGAAACCATTTCATTAACGATTTTTTCTAATTCAAAAAAAGATGGCGTTCAAACGGTAATAAATTAAAATTTCTTATAGAATGTTGATCCTAAGCGTAATTCCAACTTCTCTAAAAAGAATTTAAACATTCAATAAGAGTGCATGACATTTTGAAATTTTGGCCATGAAGAAGTCATAGGCCATTTCATTCCCAATTTTTTTAATTCACAAAAAATACACATCAAGTGGGAATAAATTAAAAACACCTATGGAATCTACATTCTAGGTGTAATTCAACATTTCATAGAAATTTTTTTAACATTCACGTACACAAATGCAATCCATTTCAAATTTGGCCTCTAAAGTGAAACGGCCATGTCATTTCCAATTTTATCTTATTTGAAGGAAGATGGACTTTAAATGAAAATAAATTAGAAAATCTTGTATAATACAAATCGTATATGTAGTTTAGAATTTGCCAAAAATAATTTAAATACTTACATTCGAAACTACAGGACATTTTCAAATTTGGTTCCATAAAAAAGTTGGGGTCCATTTCATTTAATAAAAAATGCGCATGAAATAAATTTCATCAAAGATTAGTCATCTGCATGATATTTGCAACTTCTACATTTTTTTTCACTACGCCTTTAACGTGTAAATTTCATGACTTTGGATATTGGTCATTTACTAAAATACAGGGCCAAGTTCATTCGCATTTTTTATATGCACGTCGGGAATCATAAAAAATGCGCATGAAATAAATTTCATCAAAGATTAGTCATCTGCATGATATTTGCAACTTCTACATTTTTTTTCACTACGCCTTTAACATGTAAATTTCATGTCTTTGGATAATGGTCATTTACTAAAATACAAGGCCAAATTCATTTGTATTTTCTATATGCACGTCGGGAATCATAAAAAAAGTGCATGAAATAAATTTCATCAAAGATTATTCATCTCCATGATATTTGCAACTTCTACATTTTTTTTCACTACGCCCTTAACGTGTAAATTTCATGACTTTGGATATTGGTCATTTACTAAAATACAGGGCCAAGTTCATTCGCATTTTTCATATGCACGTCGGGAATCATAAAAAATGCGCATAAAATAAATTTCATCAAAGATTATTCATCTGCATGATATTTGCAACTTCTACATTTTTTTTCACTACGCCTTTAACGTGTAAATTTCATGACTTTGGATATTGGTCATTTACTAAAATACAGGGCCAAGTTCATTTGTATTTTTTATATGCACGTCGGAAATCATAAAAAAATGCGCATGAAATAAATTTCATCAAAGATTAGTCATCTGCATGATATTTGCAACTTCTACATTTTTTTTCACTACGCCTTTAACGTGTAAATTTCATGACTTTGGATAATGGTCATTTACTAAAATACAAGGCCAAATTCATTTGTATTTTCTATATGCACGTCGGGAATCATAAAAAAAGTCCATGAAATAAATTTCATCAAAGATTAGTCATCTGCATGATATTTGCAACTTCTACATTTTCTTTCACTACGCCTTTAACGTGTAAATTTCATGACTTTGGATATTGGTCATTTACTAAAATACAGGGCCAAGTTCATTCGCATTTTTCATATGCACGTCGGGAATCATAAAAAATGCGAATGAAATAAATTTCATCAAAGATTAGTCATCTGCATGATATTTGCAACTTCTACATTTTTTTTCACTACGCCTTTAACGTGTAAATTTCATGACTTTGGATATTGGTCATTTACTAAAATACAGGGCCAAGTTCATTTGTATTTTTTATATGCACGTCGGGAATCATAAAAAACTGCGCATGAAATAAAATTCGTCAAAGATTAGTCATCTGCATGATATTTGCAACTTCTACATTTTTTTTCACTACGCCTTTAACGTGTAAATTTCATGACTTTGGATATTGGTCATTTACTAAAATACAGGGCCAAGTTCATTCGCATTTTTCATATGCACGTCGGGAATCATAAAAAATGCGAATGAAATAAATTTCATCAAAGATTAGTCATCTGCATGATATTTGCAACTTCTACATTTTTTTTCACTACGCCTTTAACGTGTAAATTTCATGACTTTGGATATTGGTCATTTACTAAAGTACAGGGCCAAGTTCATTTGTATTTTTTATATGCACGTCGGGAATCATAAAAAACTGCGCATGAAATAAAATTCATCAAAGATTAGTCATCTGCATGATATTTGCAACTTCTACATTTTTTTTCACTACGCCTTTAACGTGTAAATTTCATGACTTTGCATAATAGTCATTTACTAAAATACAGGGCCACGTTCATTTGTATTTTCTATATGCACGTCGGGAATCATAAAAAAAGTGCATGAAACAAATTTCATCAAAGATTAGTCATCTGCATGATATTTGCAACTTCTACACTTTTCTTCACTACGCCTTTAACGTGTAAATTTCATGACTTTGGATATTGGTCATTTACTAAAATACAGGGCCAAGTTCATTCGCATTTTTCATATGCACATCGGGAATCATAAGAAAAGTGCATGAAATAAATTTCATCAAAGATTAGTCATCTGCATGATATTTGCAACTTCTACACTTTTCTTCACTACGCCTTTAACGTGTAAATTTCATGACTTTGGATATTGGTCATTTACTAAAATACAGGGCCAAGTTCATTCGCATTTTCAATATGCACGTCGGGAATCAGAAAAAATGCGCATGAAATAAATTTCATCAAAGATTAGTCATCTGCATGATATTTGCAACATCTACATTTTTTTTCACTACGTCTTTAACGTGTAAATTTCATGACTTTGAATATTGGTCATTTACTAAAATATAGAGCCAAGTTCAATCGCATTTTTCATATGCACGTCGGGAATCATAAAAAATGCGCATGAAATAAATTTCATCAAAGATTGGTCATCTGCATGATATTTGCAACATCTACATTTTTTTTCACTACGCCTTTAACGTGTAAATTTCATGACTTTGGATATTGGTCATTTACTAAAATTCAGGGCCAAGTTCATTCGTATTTTTCATATGCACGTCGGGAATCATAAAAAATGCGCATGAAATAAATTTCATCAAAGATTATTCTTCAGCATGATATTTGCAACATCTACATTTTTTTTCACTACGCCTTTAACGTGTAAGTTTCATGACTTTGGATATTGGTCATTTATAAAAATACAGGGCCAAGTTCATTTGCATTTTTTATATGCACGTCGGAAATCATAAAAAATGCGAATGAATTAAATTTCATCATGGAGATTATTCATCTCCATGATATTTGCAACTTCTACATTTTTTTTCACTACGCCTTTAACGTGTAAATTTCATGACTTTGGATATTGGTCATTTACTAAAATTCAGGGCCAAGTTCATTCGTATTTTTGATATGCACGTCGGGAATCAGAAAAAATGCGCATGAAATAAATTTCATCAAAGATTGGTCATCTGCATGATATTTGCAACATCTACATTTTTTTTCACTACGCCTTTAACGTGTAAATTTCATGACTTTGGATATTGGTCATTTACTAAAATTCAGGGCCAAGTTCATTCGTATTTTTCATATGCACGTCGGGAATCATAAAAAATGCGCATGAAACAAATTTCATCAAAGATTATTCTTCAGCATGATATTTGTAACATCTACATTTTTTTTCACTACGCCTTTAACGTGTAAATTTCATGACTTTGGATAATGGTCATTTACTAAAGTACAAGGCCAAATTCATTTGTATTTTCTATATGCACCTCGGGAATCATAAAAAAAGTCCATGAAATAAATTTCATCAAAGATTAGTCATCTGCATGATATTTGCAACTTCTACATTTTCTTTCACTACGCCTTTAACGTGTAAATTTCATGACTTTGGATATTGGTCATTTACTAAAATACAGGGCCAAGTTCATTCGCATTTTTCATATGCACGTCGGGAATCATAAAAAATGCGAATGAAATAAATTTCATCAAAGATTAGTCATCTGCATGATATTTGCAACTTCTACATTTTTTTTCACTACGCCTTTAACGTGTAAATTTCATGACTTTGGATATTGGTCATTTACTAAAATACAGGGCCAAGTTCATTTGTATTTTTTATATGCACGTCGGGAATCATAAAAAACTGCGCATGAAATAAAATTCATCAAAGATTACTCATCTGCATGATATTTGCAACTTCTACATTTTTTTTCACTACGCCTTTAACGTGTAATTTTCATGACTTTGCATAATGGTCATTTACTAAAATACAGGGCCAAGTTCATTTGTATTTTCTATATGCACGTCGGGAATCATAAAAAAAGTGCATGAAATAAAATTCATCAAAGATTACTCATCTGCATGATATTTGCAACTTCTACATTTTTTTTCACTACGCCTTTAACGTGTAAATTTCATGACTTTGGATATTGGTCATTTACTAAAATACAGGGCCAAGTTCATTCGCATTTTTCATATGCACATCGGGAATCATAAGAAAAGTACATGAAACAAATTTCATCAAAGATTAGTCATCTGCATGATATTTGCAACTTCTACATTTTTTTTCACTACGCCTTTAACGTGTAAATTTCATGACTTTGGATATTGGTCATTTACTAAAATACGGGGCCAAGTTCATTCGCATTTTCAATATGCACGTCGGGAATCATAAAAAATGCGCATGAAATAAATTTCATCAAAGATTAGTCATCTGCATGATATTTGCAACATCTACAGTTTTTTTCACTACGTCTTTAACGTGTAAATTTCATGACTTTGAATATTGGTCATTTACTAAAATACAGAGCCAAGTTCATTCGCATTTTTCATATGCACGTCGGGAAGCATAAAATATGCGCATGAAATAAATTTCATCAAAGATTAGTCATCTGCATGATATTTGCAACATCTACATTTTTTTTCACTACGCCTTTAACTTGTAAATTTCATGACTTTGGATATTGGTCATTTACTAAAATACAGGGCCAAGTTCATTCGCATTTTTTATATGCACGTCGGGAATCATAAAAAATGCGCATGAAATAAATTTCATCAAAGATTGGTCATCTGCATGATATTTGCAACATCTACATTTTTTTTCACTACGCCTTTAACGTGTAAATTTCATGACTTTGGATATTGGTCATTTATAAAAATACAGGGCCAAGTTCATTTGCATTTTTTATATGCACGTCGGAAATCATAAAAAATGCGCATGAATTAAATTTCATCATGGAGATTATTCATCTCCATGATATTTGCAACTTCTACATTTTTTTTCACTACGCCTTTAACGTGTAAATTTCATGACTTTGGATATTGGTCATTTACTAAAATTCAGGGCCAAGTTCATTCGTATTTTTGATATGCACGTCGGGAATCATAAAAAATGCGCATGAAATAAATTTCATCAAAGATTGGTCATCTGCATGATATTTGCAACATCTACATTTTTTTTCACTACGCCTTTAACGTGTAAATTTCATGACTTTGGATATTGGTCATTTACTAAAATTCAGGGCCAAGTTCATTCGTATTTTTCATATGCACGTCGGGAATCATAAAAAATGCGCATGAAATAAATTTTATCAAAGATTATTCTTCAGCATGATATTTGCAACATCTACATTTTTTTCACTACGCCTTTAACGTGTAAATTTCATGACTTTGGATATTGGTCATTTATAAAAATACAGGGCCAAGTTCATTTGCATTTTTTATATGCACGTCGGAAATCATAAAAAATGCGCATGAATTAAACTTCATCATGGAGATTATTCATCTCCATGATATTTGCAACTTCTACATTTTCTTTCACTACGCCTTTGACATGTAAATTTCATGACTTTGGATATTGGTCATTTACTAAAATTCAGGGCCAAGTTCATTCGCATTTTTCATATGCACGTCGGGAATCATAAAAAATGCGAATGAAATAAATTTCATCAAAGATTAGTCATCTGCATGATATTTGCAACTTCTACATTTTTTTTCACTACGCCTTTAACGTGTAAATTTCATGACTTTGGATAATGGTCATTTACTAAAATACAAGGCCAAATTCATTTGTATTTTCTATATGCACGTCGGGAATCATAGAAAAAGTCCATGTAATAAATTTCATCAAAGATTAGTCATCTGCATGATATTTGCAACTTCTACATTTTTTTTCACTACGCCTTTAACGTGTAAATTTCATGACTTTGGATAATGGTCATTTACTAAAATACAAGGCCAAATTCATTTGTATTTTCTATATGCACGTCGGGAATCATAAAAAAAGTCCATGAAATAAATTTCATCAAAGATTAGTCATCTGCATGATATTTGCAACTTCTACATTTTCTTTCACTACGCCTTTAACGTGTAAATTTCATGACTTTGGATATTGGTCATTTACTAAAATACAGGGCCAAGTTCATTCGCATTTTTCATATGCACGTCGGGAATCATAAAAAATGCGAATGAAATAAATTTCATCAAAGATTAGTCATCTGCATGATATTTGCAACTTCTACATTTTTTTTCACTACGCCTTTAACGTGTAAATTTCATGACTTTGGATATTGGTCATTTACTAAAATACAGGGCCAAGTTCATTTGTATTTTTTATATGCACGTCGGGAATCATAAAAAACTGCGCATGAAATAAAATTCATCAAAGATTACTCATCTGCATGATATTTGCAACTTCTACATTTTTTTTCACTACGCCTTTAACGTGTAAATTTCATGACTTTGCATAATAGTCATTTACTAAAATACAGGGCCACGTTCATTTGTATTTTCTATATGCACGTCGGGAATCATAAAAAAAGTGCATGAAATAAATTTCATCAAAGATTAGTCATCTGCATGATATTTGCAACTTCTACATTTTTTTTCACTACGCCTTTAACTTGTAAATTTCATGACTTTGGATATTGGTCATTTACTAAAATACAGGGCCAAGTTCATTCGCATTTTTCATAGGCACATCGGGAATCATAAGAAAAGTGCATGAAATAAATTTCATCAAAGATTAGTCATCTGCATGATATTTGCAACTTCTACACTTTTCTTCACTACGCCTTTAACGTGTAAATTTCATGACTTTGGATATTGGTCATTTACTAAAATACAGGGCCAAGTTCATTCGCATTTTCAATATGCACGTCGGGAATCAGAAAAAATGCGCATGAAATAAATTTCATCAAAGATTAGTCATCTGCATGATATTTGCAACATCTACAGTTTTTTTCACTACGTCTTTAACGTGTAAATTTCATGACTTTGAATATTGGTCATTTACTAAAATACAGAGCCAAGTTCATTCGCATTTTTCATATGCACGTCGGGAATCATAAAATATGCGCATGAAATAAATTTCATCAAAGATTAGTCATCTGCATGATATTTGCAACATCTACATTTTTTTTCACTACGCCTTTAACTTGTAAATTTCATGACTTTGGATATTGGTCATTTACTAAAATACAGGGCCAAGTTCATTCGCATTTTTTATATGCACGTCGGGAATCATAAAAAATGCGCATGAAATAAATTTCATCAAAGATTGGTCATCTGCATGATATTTGCAACATCTACATTTTTTTTCACTACGCCTTTAACGTGTAAATTTCATGACTTTGGATATTGGTCATTTACTAAAATTCAGGGCCAAGTTCATTCGTATTTTTCATATGCACGTCGGGAATCATAAAAAATGCGCATGAAATAAATTTCATCAAAGATTATTCTTCAGCATGATATTTGCAACATCTACATTTTTTTTCACTACGCCTTTAACGTGTAAGTTTCATGACTTTGGATATTGGTCATTTATAAAAATACAGGGCCAAGTTCATTTGCATTTTTTATATGCACGTCGGAAATCATAAAAAATGCGCATGAATTAAATTTCATCATGGAGATTATTCATCTCCATGATATTTGCAACTTCTACATTTTTTTTCACTACGCCTTTAACGTGTAAATTTCATGACTTTGGATATTGGTCATTTACTAAAATTCAGGGCCAAGTTCATTCGTATTTTTGATATGCACGTCGGGAATCATAAAAAATGCGCATGAAATAAATTTCATCAAAGATTGGTCATCTGCATGATATTTGCAACATCTACATTTTCATTCACTACGCCTTTAACGTGTAAATTTCATGACTTTGGATATTGGTCATTTACTAAAATTCAGGGCCAAGTTCATTTGTATTTTCTATATGCACGTCGGGAATCATAAAAAAAGTGCATGAAATAAATTTCATCAAAGATTATTCATCTCCATGATATTTGCAACTTCTACATTTTTTTTCACTACGCCCTTAACGTGTAAATTTCATGACTTTGGATATTGGTCATTTACTAAAATACAGGGCCAAGTTCATTCGCATTTTTCATATGCACGTCGGGAATCATAAAAAATGCGCATAAAATAAATTTCATCAAAGATTATTCATCTGCATGATATTTGCAACTTCTACATTTTTTTTCACTACGCCTTTAACGTGTAAATTTCATGACTTTGGATATTGGTCATTTACTAAAATACAGGGCCAAGTTCATTTGTATTTTTTATATGCACGTCGGGAATCATAAAAAACTGCGCATGAAATAAATTTCATCAAAGATTAGTCATCTGCATGATATTTGCAACTTCTACATTTTTTTTCACTACGCCTTTAACGTGTAAATTTCATGACTTTGGATAATGGTCATTTACTAAAGTACAAGGCCAAATTCATTTGTATTTTCTATATGCACGTCGGGAATCATAAAAAAAGTGCATGAAATAAATTTCATCAAAGATTAGTCATCTGCATGATATTTGCAACTTCTACATTTTCTTTCACTACGCCTTTAACGTGTAAATTTCATGACTTTGGATATTGGTCATTTACTAAAATACAGGGCCAAGTTCATTCGCATTTTTCATATGCACGTCGGGAATCATAAAAAAAGTCCATGAAATAAATTTCATCAAAGATTAGTCATCTGCATGATATTTGCAACTTCTACATTTTTTTTCACTACGCCTTTAACGTGTAAATTTCATGACTTTGGATATTGGTCATTTACTAAAATACAGGGCCAAGTTCATTTGTATTTTTTATATGCACGTCGGGAATCATAAAAAACTGCGCATGAAATAAAATTCATCAAAGATTACTCATCTGCATGATATTTGCAACTTCTACATTTTTTTTCACTACGCCTTTAACGTGTAATTTTCATGACTTTGCATAATGGTCATTTACTAAAATACAGGGCCAAGTTCATTTGTATTTTCTATATGCACGTCGGGAATCATAAAAAAAGTGCATGAAATAAATTTCATCAAAGATTAGTCATCTGCATGATATTTGCAGCTTCTACATTTTTTTTCACTACGCCTTTAACGTGTAAATTTCATGACTTTGGATATTGGTCATTTACTAAAATACAGGGCCAAGTTCATTCGCATTTTTCATATGCACATCGGGAATCATAAGAAAAGTGCATGAAACAAATTTCATCAAAGATTAGTCATCTGCATGATATTTGCAACTTCTACACTTTTCTTCACTACGCCTTTAACGTGTAAATTTCATGACTTTGGATATTGGTCATTTACTAAAATACGGGGCCAAGTTCATTCGCATTTTCAATATGCACGTCGGGAATCAGAAAAAATGCGCATGAAATAAATTTCATCAAAGATTAGTCATCTGCACGATATTTGCAACATCTACAGTTTTTTTCACTACGTCTTTAACGTGTAAATTTCATGACTTTGAATATTGGTCATTTACTAAAATACAGAGCCAAGTTCATTCGCATTTTTCATATGCACGTCGGGAATCATAAAATATGCGCATGAAATAAATTTCATCAAAGATTAGTCATCTGCATGATATTTGCAACATCTACATTTTTTTTCACTACGCCTTTAACTTGTAAATTTCATGACTTTGGATATTGGTCATTTACTAAAATACAGGGCCAAGTTCATTCGCATTTTTTATATGCACGTCGGGAATCATAAAAAATGCGCATGAAATAAATTTCATCAAAGATTGGTCATCTGCATGATATTTGCAACATCTACATTTTTTTTCACTACGCCTTTAACGTGTAAATTTCATGACTTTGGATATTGGTCATTTACTAAAATTCAGGGCCAAGTTCATTCGTATTTTTCATATGCACGTCGGGAATCATAAAAAATGCGCATGAAATAAATTTCATCAAAGATTATTCTTCAGCATGATATTTCCAACATCTACATTTTTTTTCACTACGCCTTTAACGTGTAAATTTCATGACTTTGGATATTGGTCATTTATAAAAATACAGGGCCAAGTTCATTTGCATTTTTTATATGCACGTCGGAAATCATAAAAAATGCGCATGAATTAAATTTCATCATGGAGATTATTCATCTCCATGATACTTGCAACTTCTACATTTTCTTTCACTACGCCTTTGACATGTAAATTTCATGACTTTGGATATTGGTCATTTACTAAAATACAGGGCCAAGTTCATTCGCATTTTTCATATGCACGTCGGGAATCATAAAAAATGCGAATGAAATAAATTTCATCAAAGATTAGTCATCTGCATGATATTTGCAACTTCTACATTTTTTTTCACTACGCCTTTAACGTGTAAATTTCATGACATTGGATATTGGTCATTTACTAAAATACAGGGCCAAGTTCATTTGTATTTTTTATATGCACGTCGGGAATCATAAAAAAATGCGCATGAAATAAACTTCATCAAAGATTAGTCATCTGCATGATATTTGCAACATCTACAGTTTTTTTCACTACGTCTTTAACGTGTAAATTTCATGACTTTGAATATTGGTCATTTACTAAAATACAGAGCCAAGTTCATTCGCATTTTTCATATGCACGTCGGGAATCATAAAATATGCGAATGAAATAAATTTCATCAAAGATTAGTCATCTGCATGATATTTGCAACTTCTACATTTTTTTTCACTACGCCTTTAACGTGTAAATTTCATGACTTTGGATAATGGTCATTTACTAAAATACAAGGCCAAATTCATTTGTATTTTCTATATGCACGTCAGGAATCATAAAAAAAGCCCATGAAATAAATTTCATCAAAAATTAGTCATCTGCATGATATTTGCAACTTCTACATTTTCTATCACTACGCCTTTAACGTGTAAATTTCATGACTTTGGATATTGGTCATTTACTAAAATACAGGGCCAAGTTCATTCGCATTTTTCATATGCACGTCGGGAATCATAAAAAATGCGAATGAAATAAATTTCATCAAAGATTAGTCATCTGCATGATATTTGCAACTTCTACATTTTTTTTCACTACGCCTTTAACGTGTAAATTTCATGACTTTGGATATTGGTCATTTACTAAAATACAGGGCCAAGTTCATTCGCATTTTTCATAGGCACATCGGGAATCATAAGAAAAGTGCATGAAATAAATTTCATCAAAGATTAGTCATCTGCATGATATTTGCAACTTCTACACTTTTCTTCACTACGCCTTTAACGTGTAAATTTCATGACTTTGGATATTGGTCATTTACTAAAATACAGGGCCAAGTTCATTCGCATTTTCAATATGCACGTCGGGAATCAGAAAAAATGTGCATGAAATAAATTTCATCAAAGATTAGTCATCTGCATGATATTTGCAACATCTACAGTTTTTTTCACTACGTCTTTAACGTGTAAATTTCATGACTTTGAATATTGGTCATTTACTAAAATACAGAGCCAAGTTCATTCGCATTTTTCATATGCACGTCGGGAATCATAAAATATGCGCATGAAATAAATTTCATCAAAGATTAGTCATCTGCATGATATTTGCAACATCTACATTTTTTTTCACTACGCCTTTAACGTGTAAATTTCATGACTTTGGATATTGGTCATTTATAAAAATACAGGGCCAAGTTCATTTGCATTTTTTATATGCACGTCGGAAATCATAAAAAATGCGCATGAATTAAATTTCATCATGGAGATTATTCATCTCCATGATATTTGCAACTTCTACATTTTTTTTCACTACGTCTTTAACGTGTAAATTTCATGACTTTGGATATTGGTCATTTACTAAAATTCAGGGCCAAGTTCATTCGTATTTTTGATATGCACGTCGGGAATCATAAAAAATGCGCATGAAATAAATTTCATCAAAGATTGGTCATCTGCATGATATTTGCAACATCTACATTTTCATTCACTACGCCTTTAACGTGTAAATTTCATGACTTTGGATATTGGTCATTTACTAAAATTCAGGGCCAAGTTCATTGGTATTTTCTATATGCACGTCGGGAATCATAAAAAAAGTGCATGAAATAAATTTCATCAAAGATTATTCATCTCCATGATATTTGCAACTTCTACATTTTTTTTCACTACGCCCTTAACGTGTAAATTTCATGACTTTGGATATTGGTCATTTACTAAAATACAGGGCCAAGTTCATTCGCATTTTTCATATGCACGTCGGGAATCATAAAAAATGCGCATGAAATAAATTTCATCAAAGATTATTCATCTGCATGATATTTGCAACTTCTACATTTTTTTTCACTACGCCTTTAACGTGTAAATTTCATGACTTTGGATATTGGTCATTTACTAAAATACAGGGCCAAGTTCATTTGTATTTTTTATATGCACGTCGGGAATCATAAAAAACTGCGCATGAAATAAATTTCATCAAAGATTAGTCATCTGCATGATATTTGCAACTTCTACATTTTTTTTCACTACGCCTTTAACGTGTAAATTTCATGACTTTGGATATTGGTCATTTACTAAAATTCAGGGCCAAGTTCATTCGTATTTTTCATATGCACGTCGGGAATCATAAAAAATGCGCATGAAATAAATTTCATCAAAGATTATTCTTCAGCATGATATTTGCAACATCTACATTTTTTTTCACTACGCCTTTAACGTGTAAATTTCATGACTTTGGATATTGGTCATTTACTAAAATACAGGGCCAAGTTCATTCGCATTTTTCATATGCACATCGGGAATCATAAGAAAAGTGCATGAAACAAATTTCATCAAAGATTAGTCATCTGCATGATATTTGCAACTTCTACACTTTTCTTCACTACGCCTTTAACGTGTAAATTTCATGACTTTGGATATTGGTCATTTACTAAAATACGGGGCCAAGTTCATTCGCATTTTCAATATGCACGTCGGGAATCAGAAAAAATGCGCATGAAATAAATTTCATCAAAGATTAGTCATCTGCACGATATTTGCAACATCTACAGTTTTTTTCACTACGTCTTTAACGTGTAAATTTCATGACTTTGAATATTGGTCATTTACTAAAATACAGAGCCAAGTTCATTCGCATTTTTCATATGCACGTCGGGAATCATAAAAAATGCGAATGAAATAAATTTCATCAAAGATTAGTCATCTGCATGATATTTGCAACTTATACATTTTTTTTCACTACGCCTTTAACGTGTAAATTTCATGACTTTGGATATTGGTCATTTACTAAAATACAGGGCCAAGTTCATTTGTATTTTTTATATGCACGTCGGGAATCATAAAAAACTGCGGATGAAATAAAATTCATCAAAGATTACTCATCTGCATGATATTTGCAACTTCTACATTTTTTTTCACTACGCCTTTAATGTGTAATTTTCATGACTTTGCATAATGGTCATTTACTAAAATACAGGGCCAAGTTCATTTGTATTTTCTATATGCACGTCGGGAATCATAAAAAAAGTGCATGAAATAAATTTCATCAAAGATTAGTCATCTGCATGATATTTGCAGCTTCTACATTTTTTTTCACTACGCCTTTAACGTGTAAATTTCATGACTTTGGATATTGGTCATTTACTAAAATACGGGGCCAAGTTCATTCGCATTTTCAATATGCACGTCGGGAATCAGAAAAAATGCGCATGAAATAAATTTCATCAAAGATTAGTCATCTGCACGATATTTGCAACATCTACAGTTTTTTTCACTACGTCTTTAACGTGTAAATTTCATGACTTTGAATATTGGTCATTTACTAAAATACAGAGCCAAGTTCATTCGCATTTTTCATATGCACGTCGGGAATCATAAAATATGCGCATGAAATAAATTTCATCAAAGATTAGTCATCTGCATGATATTTGCAACATCTACATTTTTTTTCACTACGCCTTTAACGTGTAAATTTCATGACTTTGGATATTGGTCATTTACTAAAATTCAGGGCCAAGTTCATTCGTATTTTTCATATGCACGTCGGGAATCATAAAAAATGCGCATGAAATAAATTTCATCAAAGATTATTCTTCAGCATGATATTTGCAACATCTACATTTTTTTTCACTACGCCTTTAACGTGTAAGTTTCATGACTTTGGATATTGGTCATTTATAAAAATACAGGGCCAAGTTCATTTGCATTTTTTATATGCACGTCGGAAATCATAAAAAATGCGCATGAATTAAATTTCATCATGGAGATTATTCATCTCCATGATATTTGCAACTTCTACATTTTTTTTCACTACGTCTTTAACGTGTAAATTTCATGACTTTGGATATTGGTCATTTACTAAAATTCAGGGCCAAGTTCATTCGTATTTTTGATATGCACGTCGGGAATCATAAAAAATGCGCATGAAATAAATTTCATCAAAGATTAGTCATCTGCATGATATTTGCAACATCTACATTTTCATTCACTACGCCTTTAACGTGTAAATTTCATGACTTTGGATATTGGTCATTTACTAAAATTCAGGGCCAAGTTCATTGGTATTTTCTATATGCACGTCGGGAATCATAAAAAAAGTGCATGAAATAAATTTCATCAAAGATTATTCATCTCCATGATATTTGCAACTTCTACATTTTTTTTCACTACGCCCTTAACGTGTAAATTTCATGACTTTGGATATTGGTCATTTACTAAAATACAGGGCCAAGTTCATTCGCATTTTTCATATGCACGTCGGGAATCATAAAAAATGCGCATGAAATAAATTTCATCAAAGATTATTCATCTGCATGATATTTGCAACTTCTACATTTTTTTTCACTACGCCTTTAACGTGTAAATTTCATGACTTTGGATATTGGTCATTTACTAAAATACAGGGCCAAGTTCATTTGTATTTTTTATATGCACGTCGGGAATCATAAAAAACTGCGCATGAAATAAATTTCATCAAAGATTAGTCATCTGCATGATATTTGCAACTTCTACATTTTTTTTCACTACGCCTTTAACGTGTAAATTTCATGACTTTGGATATTGGTCATTTACTAAAATTCAGGGCCAAGTTCATTCGTATTTTTCATATGCACGTCGGGAATCATAAAAAATGCGCATGAAATAAATTTCATCAAAGATTATTCTTCAGCATGATATTTGCAACATCTACATTTTTTTTCACTACGCCTTTAACGTGTAAATTTCATGACTTTGGATATTGGTCATTTACTAAAATACAGGGCCAAGTTCATTCGCATTTTTCATATGCACATCGGGAATCATAAGAAAAGTGCATGAAACAAATTTCATCAAAGATTAGTCATCTGCATGATATTTGCAACTTCTACACTTTTCTTCACTACGCCTTTAACGTGTAAATTTCATGACTTTGGATATTGGTCATTTACTAAAATACGGGGCCAAGTTCATTCGCATTTTCAATATGCACGTCGGGAATCAGAAAAAATGCGCATGAAATAAATTTCATCAAAGATTAGTCATCTGCACGATATTTGCAACATCTACAGTTTTTTTCACTACGTCTTTAACGTGTAAATTTCATGACTTTGAATATTGGTCATTTACTAAAATACAGAGCCAAGTTCATTCGCATTTTTCATATGCACGTCGGGAATCATAAAAAATGCGAATGAAATAAATTTCATCAAAGATTAGTCATCTGCATGATATTTGCAACTTATACATTTTTTTTCACTACGCCTTTAACGTGTAAATTTCATGACTTTGGATATTGGTCATTTACTAAAATACAGGGCCAAGTTCATTTGTATTTTTTATATGCACGTCGGGAATCATAAAAAACTGCGGATGAAATAAAATTCATCAAAGATTACTCATCTGCATGATATTTGCAACTTCTACATTTTTTTTCACTACGCCTTTAACGTGTAATTTTCATGACTTTGCATAATGGTCATTTACTAAAATACAGGGCCAAGTTCATTTGTATTTTCTATATGCACGTCGGGAATCATAAAAAAAGTGCATGAAATAAATTTCATCAAAGATTAGTCATCTGCATGATATTTGCAGCTTCTACATTTTTTTTCACTACGCCTTTAACGTGTAAATTTCATGACTTTGGATATTGGTCATTTACTAAAATACAGGGCCAAGTTCATTCGCATTTTTCATATGCACATCGGGAATCATAAGAAAAGTGCATGAAACAAATTTCATCAAAGATTAGTCATCTGCATGATATTTGCAACTTCTACACTTTTCTTCACTACGCCTTTAACGTGTAAATTTCATGACTTTGGATATTGGTCATTTACTAAAATACGGGGCCAAGTTCATTCGCATTTTCAATATGCACGTCGGGAATCAGAAAAAATGCGCATGAAATAAATTTCATCAAAGATTAGTCATCTGCACGATATTTGCAACATCTACAGTTTTTTTCACTACGTCTTTAACGTGTAAATTTCATGACTTTGAATATTGGTCATTTACTAAAATACAGAGCCAAGTTCATTCGCATTTTTCATATGCACGTCGGGAATCATAAAATATGCGCATGAAATAAATTTCATCAAAGATTAGTCATCTGCATGATATTTGCAACATCTACATTTTTTTTCACTACGCCTTTAACTTGTAAATTTCATGACTTTGGATATTGGTCATTTACTAAAATACAGGGCCAAGTTCATTCGCATTTTTTATATGCACGTCGGGAATCATAAAAAATGCGCATGAAATAAATTTCATCAAAGATTGGTCATCTGCATGATATTTGCAACATCTACATTTTTTTTCACTACGCCTTTAACGTGTAAATTTCATGACTTTGGATATTGGTCATTTACTAAAATTCAGGGCCAAGTTCATTCGTATTTTTCATATGCACGTCGGGAATCATAAAAAATGCGCATGAAATAAATTTCATCAAAGATTATTCTTCAGCATGATATTTCCAACATCTACATTTTTTTTCACTACGCCTTTAACGTGTAAATTTCATGACTTTGGATATTGGTCATTTATAAAAATACAGGGCCAAGTTCATTTGCATTTTTTATATGCACGTCGGAAATCATAAAAAATGCGCATGAATTAAATTTCATCATGGAGATTATTCATCTCCATGATACTTGCAACTTCTACATTTTCTTTCACTACGCCTTTGACATGTAAATTTCATGACTTTGGATATTGGTCATTTACTAAAATACAGGGCCAAGTTCATTCGCATTTTTCATATGCATGTCGGGAATCATAAAAAATGCGAATGAAATAAATTTCATCAAAGATTAGTCATCTGCATGATATTTGCAACTTCTACATTTTTTTTCACTACGCCTTTAACGTGTAAATTTCATGACTTTGGATATTGGTCATTTACTAAAATACAGGGCCAAGTTCATTTGTATTTTTTATATGCACGTCGGGAATCATAAAAAAATGCGCATGAAATAAACTTCATCAAAGATTAGTCATCTGCATGATATTTGCAACATCTACAGTTTTTTTCACTACGTCTTTAACGTGTAAATTTCATGACTTTGAATATTGGTCATTTACTAAAATACAGAGCCAAGTTCATTCGCATTTTTCATATGCACGTCGGGAATCATAAAATATGCGAATGAAATAAATTTCATCAAAGATTAGTCATCTGCATGATATTTGCAACTTCTACATTTTCTTTCACTACGCCTTTAACGTGTAAATTTCATGACTTTGGATATTGGTCATTTACTAAAATATAGGGCCAAGTTCATTCGCATTTTTTATATGCACGTCGGGAATCATAAAAAATGCGCATGAAATAAATTTCATCAAAGATTAGTCATCTGCATGATATTTGCAACTTCTACATTTTCTTTCACTACGCCTTTAACGTGTAAATTTCATGACTTTGGATATTGGTCATTTACTAAAATACAGGGCCAAGTTCATTCGCATTTTTTATATGCACGTCGGGAATCATAAAAAATGCGCATGAAATAAATTTCATCAAAGATTAGTCATCTGCATGATATTTGCAACTTCTACATTTTCTTTCACTACGCCTTTAACGTGTAAATTTCATGACTTTGGATATTGGTCATTTACTAAAATACAGGGCCAAGTTCATTCGCATTTTTTATATGCACGTCGGGAATCATAAAAAATGCGCATGAAATAAATTTCATCAAAGATTAGTCATCTGCATGATATTTGCAACTTCTACATTTTTTTTCACTAAGCCTTTAACATGTAAATTTCATGTCTTTGGATAATGGTCATTTACTAAAATACAAGGCCAAATTCATTTGTATTTTCTATATGCACGTCGGGAATCATAAAAAAAGTGCATGAAATAAATTTCATCAAAGATTATTCATCTCCATGATATTTGCAACTTCTACATTTTTTTTCACTACGCCCTTAACGTGTAAATTTCATGACTTTGGATATTGGTCATTTACTAAAATACAGAGCCAAGTTCATTCGCATTTTTCATATGCACGTCGGGAATCATAAAATATGCGCATGAAATAAATTTCATCAAAGATTAGTCATCTGCATGATATTTGCAACTTCTACATTTTTTTTCACTACGCCTTTAACGTGTAAATTTCATGACTTTGGATATTGGTCATTTACTAAAATACAGGGCCAAGTTCATTCGCATTTTCAATATGCACGTCGGGAATCATAAAAAATGCGCATGAAATAAATTTCATCAAAGATTAGTCATCTGCATGATATTTGCAACTTCTACACTTTTCTTCACTACGCCTTTAACGTGTAAATTTCATGACTTTGGATATTGGTCATTTATAAAAATACAGGGCCAAGTTCATTTGCATTTTTTATATGCACGTCGGGAATCATAAAAAATGCGCATGAAATAAATGTCATCAAAGATTGGTCATCTGCATGATATTTGCAACATCTACATTTTTTTTCACTACGCCTTTAACGTGTAAATTTCATGACTTTGGATATTGGTCATTTACTAAAATACAAGGCCAAATTCATTTGTATTTTCTATATGCACGTCGGGAATCATAAAAAAAGTGCATGAAATAAATTTCATCAAAGATTAGTCATCTGCATGATATTTGCAACTTCTACACTTTTCTTCACTACGCCTTTAACGTGTAAATTTCATGACTTTGGATATTGGTCATTTACTAAAATACAGGGCCAAGTTCATTCGCATTTTTCATATGCATGTCGGGAATCATAAAAAATGCGAATGAAATAAATTTCATTAAAGATTAGTCATCTGCATGATATTTGCAACTTCTACATTTTTTTTCACTACGCCTTTAACGTGTAAATTTCATGACTTTGGATATTGGTCATTTACTAAAATTCAGGGCCAAGTTCATTCGTATTTTTGATATGCACGTCGGGAATCATAAAAAATGCGCATGAAATAAATTTCATCAAAGATCATTCTTCAGCATGATATTTGCAACATCTACATTTTTTTTCACTACGCCTTTAACGTGTAAATTTCATGACTTTGGATATTGGTCATTTATAAAAATACAGGGCCAAGTTCATTTGCATTTTTTATATGCACGTCGGAAATCATAAAAAATGCGCATGAATTAAATTTCATCATGGAGATTATTCATCTCCATGATATTTGCAACTTCTACATTTTCTTTCACTACGCCTTTGACGTGTAAATTTCATGACTTTGGATATTGGTCATTTACTAAAATACAGGGCCAAGTTCATTCGCATTTTTCATATGCACGTCGGGAATCATAAAAAATGCGAATGAAATAAATTTCATCAAAGATTAGTCATCTGCATGATATTTGCAACTTCTACATTTTTTTTCACTACGCCTTTAACGTGTAAATTTCATGACCTTGGATATTGGTCATTTACTAAAATACAGGGCCAAGTTCATTTGTATTTTTTATATGCACGTCGGGAATCATAAAAAAATGCGCATGAAATAAATTTCATCAAAGATTAGTCATCTGCATGATATTTGCAACTTCTACATTTTCTTTCACTACGCCTTTAACGTGTAAATTTCATGACTTTGGATATTGGTCATTTACTAAAATTCAGGGCCAAGTTCATTCGTATTTTTGATATGCACGTCGGGAATCATAAAAAATGCGCATGAAATAAATTTCATCAAAGATTATTCTTCAGCATGATATTTGCAACATCTACATTTTTTTTCACTACGCCTTTAACGTGTAAATTTCATGACTTTGGATATTGGTCATTTATAAAAATACAGGGCCAAGTTCATTTGCATTTTTTATATGCACGTCGGAAATCATAAAAAATGCGCATGAAATAAATTTCATCATGGAGATTATTCATCTCCATGATATTTGCAACTTCTACATTTTTTTTCACTACGCCTTTAACGTGTAAATTTCATGACTTTGGATATTGGTCATTTACTAAAATTCAGGGCCAAGTTCATTCGTATTTTTGATATGCACGTCGGGAATCATAAAAAATGCGCATGAAATAAATTTCATCAAAGATTGGTCATCTGCATGATATTTGCAACATCTACATTTTTTTTCACTACGCCTTTAACGTGTAAATTTCATGACTTTGGATATTGGTCATTTACTAAAATTCAGGGCCAAGTTCATTCGTATTTTTCATATGCACGTCGGGGATCATAAAAAATGCGCATGAAATAAATTTCATCAAAGATTATTCTTCAGCATGATATTTGCAACATCTACATTTTTTTTCACTACGCCTTTGACGTGTAAATTTCATGACTTTGGATATTGGTCATTTATAAAAATACAGGGCCAAGTTCATTTGCATTTTTTATATGCACGTCGGAAATCATAAAAAATGCGCATGAATTAAATTTCATCATGGAGATTATTCATCTCCATGATATTTGCAACTTCTACATTTTCTTTCACTACGCCTTTGACGTGTAAATTTCATGACTTTGGATATTGGTCATTTACTAAAATACAGGGCCAAGTTCATTCGCATTTTTCATATGCACGTCGGGAATCATAAAAAATGCGAATGAAATAAATTTCATCAAAGATTAGTCATCTGCATGATATTTGCAACTTCTACATTTTTTTTCACTACGCCTTTAACGTGTAAATTTCATGACTTTGGATATTGGTCATTTACTAAAATTCAGGGCCAAGTTCATTCGTATTTTTCATATGCACGTCGGGAATCATAAAAAATGCGCATGAAATAAATTTCATCAAAGATTGGTCATCTGCATGATATTTGCAACATCTACATTTTTTTTCACTACGCCTTTAACGTGTAAATTTCATGACTTTGGATATTGGTCATTTACTAAACTACAGGGCCAAGTTCATTCGCATTTTTCATATGCACGTCGGGAATCATAAAAAATGCGCATGAAATAAATTTCATCAAAGATTAGTCATCTGCATGATATTTGCAACTTCTACATTTTTTTTCACTACGCCTTTAACGTGTAAATTTCATGACTTTGGATATTGGTCATTTACTAAAATTCAGGGCCAAGTTCATTCGTATTTTTGATATGCACGTCGGGAATCATAAAAAATGCGCATGAAATAAATTTCATCAAAGATTATTCTTTAGCATGATATTTGCAACATCTACATTTTTTTTCACTACGCCTTTAACGTGTAAATTTCATGACTTTGGATATTGGTCATTTATAAAAATACAGGGCGAAGTTCATTTGCAGTTTTTATATGCACGTCGGAAATCATAAAAAATGCGCATGAATTAAATTTCATCATGGAGATTATTCATCTCCATGATATTTGCAACTTCTACATTTTCTTTCACTACGCCTTTGACGTGTAAATTTCATGACTTTGGATATTGGTCATTTACTAAAATACAGGGCCAAGTTCATTCGCATTTTTCATATGCACGTCGGGAATCATAAAAAATGCGAATGAAATAAATTTCATCAAAGATTAGTCATCTGCATGATATTTGCAACTTCTACATTTTTTTTCACTACGCCTTTAACGTGTAAATTTCATGACTTTGGATATTGGTCATTTACTAAAATACAGGGCCAAGTTTATTTGTATTTTTTATATGCACGTCGGGAATCATAAAAAAATGCGCATGAAATAAATTTCATCAAAGATTAGTCATCTGCATGATATTTGCAACTTCTACATTTTTTTTCACTACGCCTTTAACGTGTAAATTTCATGACTTTGGATATTGGTCATTTACTAAAATACAAGGCCAAATTCATTTGTATTTTCTATATGCACGTCGGGAATCATAAAAAAATGCGCATGAAATAAATTTCATCAAAGATTAGTCATCTGCATGATATTTGCAACTTCTACATTTTTTTTCACTACGCCTTTAACGTGTAAATTTCATGACTTTGGATATTGGTCATTTACTAAAATACAGGGCCAAGTTCATTCGCATTTTTCATATGCACGTCGGGAATCATAAAAAATGCGAATGAAATAAATTTCATCAAATATTAGTCATCTGCATGATATTTGCAACTTCTACATTTTTTTTCACTACGCCTTTAACGTGTAAATTTCATGACTTTGGATATTGGTCATTTACTAAAATACAGGGCCAAGTTCATTCGCATTTTTCATATGCACGTCGGGAATCATAAAAAATGCGAATGAAATAAATTTCATCAAATATTAGTCATCTGCATGATATTTGCAACTTCTACATTTTTTTTCACTACGCCTTTAACGTGTAAATTTCATGACTTTGGATATTGGTCATTTACTAAAATACAGGGCCAAGTTCATTCGCATTTTTCATATGCACGTCGGGAATCATAAAAAATGCGAATGAAATAAATTTCATCAAATATTAGTCATCTGCATGATATTTGCAACTTCTACATTTTTTTTCACTACGCCTTTAACGTGTAAATTTCATGACTTTGGATATTGGTCATTTACTAAAATACAGGGCCAAGTTCATTCGCATTTTTCATATGCACATCGGGAATCATAAGAAAAGTGCATGAAACAAATTTCATCAAAGATTAGTCATCTGCATGATATTTGCAACTTCTACACTTTTCTTCACTACGCCTTTAACGTGTAAATTTCATGACTTTGGATATTGGTCATTTACTAAAATTCAGGGCCAAGTTCATTCGTATTTTTCATATGCACGTCGGGAATCATAAAAAATGCGCATGAAATAAATTTCATCAAAGATTATTCTTCAGCATGATATTTGCAACATCTACATTTTTTTTCACTACGCCTTTAACGTGTAAATTTCATGACTTTGGATATTGGTCATTTACTAAAATTCAGGGCCAAGTTCATTCGTATTTTTCATATGCACGTCGGGGATCATAAAAAATGCGCATGAAATAAATTTCATCAAAGATTATTCTTCAGCATGATATTTGCAACATCTACATTTTTTTTCACTACGCCTTTAACGTGTAAATTTCATGACTTTGGATATTGGTCATTTATAAAAATACAGGGCCAAGTTCATTTGCATTTTTTATATGCACGTCGGAAATCATAAAAAATGCGCATGAAATAAATTTCATCATGGAGATTATTCATCTCCATGATATTTGCAACTTCTACATTTTTTTTCACTACGCCTTTAACGTGTAAATTTCATGACTTTGGATATTGGTCATTTACTAAAATTCAGGGCCAAGTTCATTCGCATTTTCAATATGCACGTCGGGAATCAGAAAAAATGCGCATGAAATAAATTTCATCAAAGATTAGTCATCTGCATGATATTTGCAACATCTACAGTTTATTTCACTACGTCTTTAACGTGTAAATTTCATGACTTTGAATATTGGTCATTTACTAAAATATAGAGCCAAGTTCATTCGCATTTTTCATATGCACGTCGGGAATCATAAAATATGCGCATGAAATAAATTTCATCAAAGATTAGTCATCTGCATGATATTTGCAACATCTACATTTTTTTTCACTACGCCTTTAACTTGTAAATTTCATGACTTTGGATATTGGTCATTTACTAAAATACAGGGCCAAGTTCATTCGCATTTTTTATATGCACGTCGGGAATCATAAAAAATGCGCATGAAATAAATTTCATCAAAGATTGGTCATCTGCATGATATTTGCAACATCTACATTTTTTTTCACTACGCCTTTAACTTGTAAATTTCATGACTTTGGATATTGGTCATTTACTAAAATACAGGGCCAAGTTCATTCGCATTTTTCATATGCACGTCGGGAATCATAAAATATGCGCATGAAATAAATTTCATCAAAGATTAGTCATCCGCATGATATTTGGAACATCTACATTTTTTTTCACTACGCCTTTAACTTGTAAATTTCATGACTTTGGATATTGGTCATTTATAAAAATACAGAGCCAAGTTCATTCGCATTTTTTATATGCACGTCGGGAATCATAAAAAATGCGCATGAAATAAATTTCATCAAAGATTGGTCATCTGCATGATATTTGCAACATCTACATTTTTTTTCACTACGCCTTTAACGTGTAAATTTCATGACTTTGGATATTGGTCATTTACTAAAATTCAGGGCCAAGTTCATTCGTATTTTTCATATGCACGTCGGGAATCATAAAAAATGCGCATGAAATAAATTTCATCAAAGATTATTCTTCAGCATGATATTTGCAACATCTACATTTTTTTTCACTACGCCTTTAACGTGTAAATTTCATGACTTTGGATATTGGTCATTTACTAAAATACAGGGCCAAGTTCATTTGCATTTTTTATATGCACGTCGGAAATCATAAAAAATGCGCATGTATTAAATTTCATCATGGAGATTATTCATCTCCATGATATTTGCAACTTCTACATTTTTTTTCACTACGCCTTTAACGTGTAAATTTCCTGACTTTGCATAATGGTCATTTACTAAAATACAAGGCCAAATTCATTTGTATTTTCTATATGCACGTCGGGAATCATAAAAAAATGCGCATGAAATAAATTTCATCAAAGATTAGTCATCTGCATGATATTTGCAACTTCTACATTTTTTTTCACTACGCCTTTAACGTGTAAATTTCATGACTTCGGATAATGGTCATTTACTAAAATACAAGGCCAAATTCATTTGTATTTTGTAGATGCACGTCGGGAATCATAAAAAAATGCGCATGAAATAAATTTCATCAAAGATTAGTCATCTGCATGATATTTGCAACTTCTACATTTTTTTTCACTACGCCTTTAACGTGTAAATTTCATGACTTTGGATATTGGTCATTTACTAAAATACAGGGCCAAGTTCATTCGCATTTTTCATATGCACGTCGGGAATCATAAAAAATGCGAATGAAATAAATTTCATCAAATATTAGTCATCTGCATGATATTTGCAACTTCTACATTTTTTTTCACTACGCCTTTAACGTGTAAATTTCATGACTTTGGATATTGGTCATTTACTAAAATACAGGGCCAAGTTCATTCGCATTTTTCATATGCACATCGGGAATCATAAGAAAAGTGCATGAAACAAATTTCATCAAAGATTAGTCATCTGCATGATATTTGCAACTTCTACACTTTTCTTCACTACGCCTTTAACGTGTAAATTTCATGACTTTGGATATTGGTCATTTACTAAAATTCAGGGCCAAGTTCATTCGTATTTTTCATATGCACGTCGGGAATCATAAAAAATGCGCATGAAATAAATTTCATCAAAGATTATTCTTCAGCATGATATTTGCAACATCTACATTTTTTTTCACTACGCCTTTAACGTGTAAATTTCATGACTTTGGATATTGGTCATTTACTAAAATTCAGGGCCAAGTTCATTCGTATTTTTCATATGCACGTCGGGGATCATAAAAAATGCGCATGAAATAAATTTCATCAAAGATTATTCTTCAGCATGATATTTGCAACATCTACATTTTTTTTCACTACGCCTTTAACGTGTAAATTTCATGACTTTGGATATTGGTCATTTATAAAAATACAGGGCCAAGTTCATTTGCATTTTTTATATGCACGTCGGAAATCATAAAAAATGCGCATGAAATAAATTTCATCATGGAGATTATTCATCTCCATGATATTTGCAACTTCTACATTTTTTTTCACTACGCCTTTAACGTGTAAATTTCATGACTTTGGATATTGGTCATTTACTAAAATTCAGGGCCAAGTTCATTCGCATTTTCAATATGCACGTCGGGAATCAGAAAAAATGCGCATGAAATAAATTTCATCAAAGATTAGTCATCTGCATGATATTTGCAACATCTACAGTTTATTTCACTACGTCTTTAACGTGTAAATTTCATGACTTTGAATATTGGTCATTTACTAAAATATAGAGCCAAGTTCATTCGCATTTTTCATATGCACGTCGGGAATCATAAAATATGCGCATGAAATAAATTTCATCAAAGATTAGTCATCTGCATGATATTTGCAACATCTACATTTTTTTTCACTACGCCTTTAACTTGTAAATTTCATGACTTTGGATATTGGTCATTTACTAAAATACAGGGCCAAGTTCATTCGCATTTTTCATATGCACGTCGGGAATCATAAAAAATGCGCATGAAATAAATTTCATCAAAGATTGGTCATCTGCATGATATTTGCAACATCTACATTTTTTTTCACTACGCCTTTAACTTGTAAATTTCATGACTTTGGATATTGGTCATTTACTAAAATACAGGGCCAAGTTCATTCGCATTTTTCATATGCACGTCGGGAATCATAAAATATGCGCATGAAATAAATTTCATCAAAGATTAGTCATCTGCATGATATTTGGAACATCTACATTTTTTTTCACTACGCCTTTAACTTGTAAATTTCATGACTTTGGATATTGGTCATTTATAAAAATACAGGGCCAAGTTCATTTGCATTTTTTATATGCACGTCGGGAATCATAAAAAATGCGCATGAAATAAATTTCATCAAAGATTGGTCATCTGCATGATATTTGCAACATCTACATTTTTTTTCACTACGCCTTTAACGTGTAAATTTCATGACTTTGGATATTGGTCATTTACTAAAATTCAGGGCCAAGTTCATTCGTATTTTTCATATGCACGTCGGGAATCATAAAAAATGCGCATGAAATAAATTTCATCAAAGATTATTCTTCAGCATGATATTTGCAACATCTACATTTTTTTTCACTACGCCTTTAACGTGTAAATTTCATGACTTTGGATATTGGTCATTTACTAAAATTCAGGGCCAAGTTCATTCGCATTTTCAATATGCACGTCGGGAATCAGAAAAAATGCGCATGAAATAAATTTCATCAAAGATTAGTCATCTGCATGATATTTGCAACATCTACAGTTTATTTCACTACGTCTTTAACGTGTAAATTTCATGACTTTGAATATTGGTCATTTACTAAAATATAGAGCCAAGTTCATTCGCATTTTTCATATGCACGTCGGGAATCATAAAATATGCGCATGAAATAAATTTCATCAAAGATTAGTCATCTGCATGATATTTGCAACATCTACATTTTTTTTCACTACGCCTTTAACTTGTAAATTTCATGACTTTGGATATTGGTCATTTACTAAAATACAGGGCCAAGTTCATTCGCATTTTTTATATGCACGTCGGGAATCATAAAAAATGCGCATGAAATAAATTTCATCAAAGATTGGTCATCTGCATGATATTTGCAACATCTACATTTTTTTTCACTACGCCTTTAACTTGTAAATTTCATGACTTTGGATATTGGTCATTTACTAAAATACAGGGCCAAGTTCATTCGCATTTTTCATATGCACGTCGGGAATCATAAAATATGCGCATGAAATAAATTTCATCAAAGATTAGTCATCTGCATGATATTTGGAACATCTACATTTTTTTTCACTACGCCTTTAACTTGTAAATTTCATGACTTTGGATATTGGTCATTTATAAAAATACAGGGCCAAGTTCATTTGCATTTTTTATATGCACGTCGGGAATCATAAAAAATGCGCATGAAATAAATTTCATCAAAGATTGGTCATCTGCATGATATTTGCAACATCTACATTTTTTTTCACTACGCCTTTAACGTGTAAATTTCATGACTTTGGATATTGGTCATTTACTAAAATTCAGGGCCAAGTTCATTCGTATTTTTCATATGCACGTCGGGAATCATAAAAAATGCGCATGAAATAAATTTCATCAAAGATTATTCTTCAGCATGATATTTGCAACATCTACATTTTTTTTCACTACGCCTTTAACGTGTAAATTTCATGACTTTGGATATTGGTCATTTACTAAAATACAGGGCCAAGTTCATTTGCATTTTTTATATGCACGTCGGAAATCATAAAAAATGCGCATGAATTAAATTTCATCATGGAGATTATTCATCTCCATGATATTTGCAACTTCTACATTTTTTTTCACTACGCCTTTAACGTGTAAATTTCCTGACTTTGCATAATGGTCATTTACTAAAATACAAGGCCAAATTCATTTGTATTTTCTATATGCACGTCGGGAATCATAAAAAAATGCGCATGAAATAAATTTCATCAAAGATTAGTCATCTGCATGATATTTGCAACTTCTACATTTTTTTTCACTACGCCTTTAACGTGTAAATTTCATGACTTCGGATAATGGTCATTTACTAAAATACAAGGCCAAATTCATTTGTATTTTCTAGATGCACGTCGGGAATCATAAAAAAATGCGCATGAAATAAATTTCATCAAAGATTAGTAATTTGCATGATATTGGCAACTTCTACATTTTTTTTCACTACGCCTTTAACGTGTAAATTTCATGACTTTGGATATTGGTCATTTACTAAAATTCAGGGCCAAGTTCATTCGTATTTTTCATATGCACGTCGGGAATCATAAAAAAATGCGCATGAAATAAATTTCATCAAAGATTAGTCATCTGCATGATATTTGCAACTTCTACATTTTTTTTCACTACGCCTTTAACGTGTAAATTTCATGACTTTGGATATTGGTCATTTACTAAAATACAAGGCCAAATTCATTTGTATTTTCTATATGCACGTCGGGAATCATAAAAAAATGCGCATGAAATAAATTTCATCAAAGATTAGTCATCTGCATGATATTTGCAACTTCTACATTTTTTTTCACTACGCCTTTAACGTGTAAATTTCATGACTTTGGATATTGGTCATTTACTAAAATACAGGGCCAAGTTCATTCGCATTTTTCATATGCACATCGGGAATCATAAGAAAAGTGCATGAAACAAATTTCATCAAAGATTAGTCATCTGCATGATATTTGCAACTTCTACACTTTTCTTCACTACGCCTTTAACGTGTAAATTTCATGACTTTGGATATTGGTCATTTACTAAAATTCAGGGCCAAGTTCATTCGTATTTTTCATATGCACGTCGGGAATCATAAAAAATGCGCATGAAATAAATTTCATCAAAGATTATTCTTCAGCATGATATTTGCAACATCTACATTTTTTTTCACTACGCCTTTAACGTGTAAATTTCATGACTTTGGATATTGGTCATTTACTAAAATTCAGGGCCAAGTTCATTCGTATTTTTCATATGCACGTCGGGGATCATAAAAAATGCGCATGAAATAAATTTCATCAAAGATTATTCTTCAGCATGATATTTGCAACATCTACATTTTTTTTCACTACGCCTTTAACGTGTAAATTTCATGACTTTGGATATTGGTCATTTATAAAAATACAGGGCCAAGTTCATTTGCATTTTTTATATGCACGTCGGAAATCATAAAAAATGCGCATGAAATAAATTTCATCATGGAGATTATTCATCTCCATGATATTTGCAACTTCTACATTTTTTTTCACTACGCCTTTAACGTGTAAATTTCATGACTTTGGATATTGGTCATTTACTAAAATTCAGGGCCAAGTTCATTCGTATTTTTGATATGCACGTCGGGAATCATAAAAAATGCGCATGAAATAAATTTCATCAAAGATTGGTCATCTGCATGATATTTGCAACATCTACATTTTTTTTCACTACGCCTTTAACGTGTAAATTTCATGACTTTGAATATTGGTCATTTACTAAAATATAGAGCCAAGTTCATTCGCATTTTTCATATGCACGTCGGGAATCATAAAATATGCGCATGAAATAAATTTCATCAAAGATTAGTCATCTGCATGATATTTGCAACATCTACATTTTTTTTCACTACGCCTTTAACTTGTAAATTTCATGACTTTGGATATTGGTCATTTACTAAAATACAGGGCCAAGTTCATTCGCATTTTTCATATGCACGTCGGGAATCATAAAATATGCGCATGAAATAAATTTCATCAAAGATTAGTCATCTGCATGATATTTGCAACATCTACAGTTTTTTTCACTACGTCTTTAACGTGTAAATTTCATGACTTTGAATATTGGTCATTTACTAAAATACAGAGCCAAGTTCATTCGCATTTTTCATATGCACGTCGGGAATCATAAAATATGCGCATGAAATAAATTTCATCAAAGATTAGTCATCTGCATGATATTTGCAACATCTACATTTTTTTTCACTACGCCTTTAACGTGTAAATTTCATGACTTTGGATATTGGTCATTTACTAAAATTCAGGGCCAAGTTCATTCGTATTTTTCATATGCACGTCGGGAATCATAAAAAATGCGCATGAAATAAATTTCATCAAAGATTATTCTTCAGCATGATATTTGCAACATCTACATTTTTTTTCACTACGCCTTTAACGTGTAAGTTTCATGACTTTGGATATTGGTCATTTATAAAAATACAGGGCCAAGTTCATTTGCATTTTTTATATGCACGTCGGAAATCATAAAAACTGCGCATGAATTAAATTTCATCATGGAGATTATTCATCTCCATGATATTTGCAACTTCTACATTTTTTTTCACTACGTCTTTAACGTGTAAATTTCATGACTTTGGATATTGGTCATTTACTAAAATTCAGGGCCAAGTTCATTCGTATTTTTGATATGCACGTCGGGAATCATAAAAAATGCGCATGAAATAAATTTCATCAAAGATTGGTCATCTGCATGATATTTGCAACATCTACATTTTCATTCACTACGCCTTTAACGTGTAAATTTCATGACTTTGGATATTGGTCATTTACTAAAATTCAGGGCCAAGTTCATTGGTATTTTCTATATGCACGTCGGGAATCATAAAAAAAGTGCATGAAATAAATTTCATCAAAGATTATTCATCTCCATGATATTTGCAACTTCTACATTTTTTTTCACTACGCCCTTAACGTGTAAATTTCATGACTTTGGATATTGGTCATTTACTAAAATACAGGGCCAAGTTCATTCGCATTTTTCATATGCACGTCGGGAATCATAAAAAATGCGCATAAAATAAATTTCATCAAAGATTATTCATCTGCATGATATTTGCAACTTCTACATTTTTTTTCACTACGCCTTTAACGTGTAAATTTCATGACTTTGGATATTGGTCATTTACTAAAATACAGGGCCAAGTTCATTTGTATTTTTTATATGCACGTCGGGAATCATAAAAAACTGCGCATGAAATAAATTTCATCAAAGATTAGTCATCTGCATGATATTTGCAACTTCTACATTTTTTTTCACTACGCCTTTAACGTGTAAATTTCATGACTTTGGATATTGGTCATTTACTAAAATTCAGGGCCAAGTTCATTCGTATTTTTCATATGCACGTCGGGAATCATAAAAAATGCGCATGAAATAAATTTCATCAAAGATTATTCTTCAGCATGATATTTGCAACATCTACATTTTTTTTCACTACGCCTTTAACGTGTAAATTTCATGACTTTGGATATTGGTCATTTACTAAAATACAGGGCCAAGTTCATTCGCATTTTTCATATGCACATCGGGAATCATAAGAAAAGTGCATGAAACAAATTTCATCAAAGATTAGTCATCTGCATGATATTTGCAACTTCTACACTTTTCTTCACTACGCCTTTAACGTGTAAATTTCATGACTTTGGATATTGGTCATTTACTAAAATACGGGGCCAAGTTCATTCGCATTTTCAATATGCACGTCGGGAATCAGAAAAAATGCGCATGAAATAAATTTCATCAAAGATTAGTCATCTGCACGATATTTGCAACATCTACAGTTTTTTTCACTACGTCTTTAACGTGTAAATTTCATGACTTTGAATATTGGTCATTTACTAAAATACAGAGCCAAGTTCATTCGCATTTTTCATATGCACGTCGGGAATCATAAAAAATGCGAATGAAATAAATTTCATCAAAGATTAGTCATCTGCATGATATTTGCAACTTATACATTTTTTTTCACTACGCCTTTAACGTGTAAATTTCATGACTTTGGATATTGGTCATTTACTAAAATACAGGGCCAAGTTCATTTGTATTTTTTATATGCACGTCGGGAATCATAAAAAACTGCGGATGAAATAAAATTCATCAAAGATTACTCATCTGCATGATATTTGCAACTTCTACATTTTTTTTCACTACGCCTTTAACGTGTAATTTTCATGACTTTGCATAATGGTCATTTACTAAAATACAGGGCCAAGTTCATTTGTATTTTCTATATGCACGTCGGGAATCATAAAAAAAGTGCATGAAATAAATTTCATCAAAGATTAGTCATCTGCATGATATTTGCAGCTTCTACATTTTTTTTCACTACGCCTTTAACGTGTAAATTTCATGACTTTGGATATTGGTCATTTACTAAAATACAGGGCCAAGTTCATTCGCATTTTTCATATGCACATCGGGAATCATAAGAAAAGTGCATGAAACAAATTTCATCAAAGATTAGTCATCTGCATGATATTTGCAACTTCTACACTTTTCTTCACTACGCCTTTAACGTGTAAATTTCATGACTTTGGATATTGGTCATTTACTAAAATACGGGGCCAAGTTCATTCGCATTTTCAATATGCACGTCGGGAATCAGAAAAAATGCGCATGAAATAAATTTCATCAAAGATTAGTCATCTGCACGATATTTGCAACATCTACAGTTTTTTTCACTACGTCTTTAACGTGTAAATTTCATGACTTTGAATATTGGTCATTTACTAAAATACAGAGCCAAGTTCATTCGCATTTTTCATATGCACGTCGGGAATCATAAAATATGCGCATGAAATAAATTTCATCAAAGATTAGTCATCTGCATGATATTTGCAACATCTACATTTTTTTTCACTACGCCTTTAACTTGTAAATTTCATGACTTTGGATATTGGTCATTTACTAAAATACAGGGCCAAGTTCATTCGCATTTTTTATATGCACGTCGGGAATCATAAAAAATGCGCATGAAATAAATTTCATCAAAGATTGGTCATCTGCATGATATTTGCAACATCTACATTTTTTTTCACTACGCCTTTAACGTGTAAATTTCATGACTTTGGATATTGGTCATTTACTAAAATTCAGGGCCAAGTTCATTCGTATTTTTCATATGCACGTCGGGAATCATAAAAAATGCGCATGAAATAAATTTCATCAAAGATTATTCTTCAGCATGATATTTCCAACATCTACATTTTTTTTCACTACGCCTTTAACGTGTAAATTTCATGACTTTGGATATTGGTCATTTATAAAAATACAGGGCCAAGTTCATTTGCATTTTTTATATGCACGTCGGAAATCATAAAAAATGCGCATGAATTAAATTTCATCATGGAGATTATTCATCTCCATGATACTTGCAACTTCTACATTTTCTTTCACTACGCCTTTGACATGTAAATTTCATGACTTTGGATATTGGTCATTTACTAAAATACAGGGCCAAGTTCATTCGCATTTTTCATATGCATGTCGGGAATCATAAAAAATGCGAATGAAATAAATTTCATCAAAGATTAGTCATCTGCATGATATTTGCAACTTCTACATTTTTTTTCACTACGCCTTTAACGTGTAAATTTCATGACTTTGGATATTGGTCATTTACTAAAATACAGGGCCAAGTTCATTTGTATTTTTTATATGCACGTCGGGAATCATAAAAAAATGCGCATGAAATAAACTTCATCAAAGATTAGTCATCTGCATGATATTTGCAACATCTACAGTTTTTTTCACTACGTCTTTAACGTGTAAATTTCATGACTTTGAATATTGGTCATTTACTAAAATACAGAGCCAAGTTCATTCGCATTTTTCATATGCACGTCGGGAATCATAAAATATGCGAATGAAATAAATTTCATCAAAGATTAGTCATCTGCATGATATTTGCAACTTCTACATTTTCTTTCACTACGCCTTTAACGTGTAAATTTCATGACTTTGGATATTGGTCATTTACTAAAATATAGGGCCAAGTTCATTCGCATTTTTTATATGCACGTCGGGAATCATAAAAAATGCGCATGAAATAAATTTCATCAAAGATTAGTCATCTGCATGATATTTGCAACTTCTACATTTTCTTTCACTACGCCTTTAACGTGTAAATTTCATGACTTTGGATATTGGTCATTTACTAAAATACAGGGCCAAGTTCATTCGCATTTTTTATATGCACGTCGGGAATCATAAAAAATGCGCATGAAATAAATTTCATCAAAGATTAGTCATCTGCATGATATTTGCAACTTCTACATTTTCTTTCACTACGCCTTTAACGTGTAAATTTCATGACTTTGGATATTGGTCATTTACTAAAATACAGGGCCAAGTTCATTCGCATTTTTCATATGCACGTCGGGAATCATAAAAAATGCGCATGAAATAAATTTCATCAAAGATTAGTCATCTGCATGATATTTGCAACTTCTACATTTTTTTTCACTAAGCCTTTAACATGTAAATTTCATGTCTTTGGATAATGGTCATTTACTAAAATACAAGGCCAAATTCATTTGTATTTTCTATATGCACGTCGGGAATCATAAAAAAAGTGCATGAAATAAATTTCATCAAAGATTATTCATCTCCATGATATTTGCAACTTCTACATTTTTTTTCACTACGCCCTTAACGTGTAAATTTCATGACTTTGAATATTGGTCATTTACTAAAATACAGAGCCAAGTTCATTCGCATTTTTCATATGCACGTCGGGAATCATAAAATATGCGCATGAAATAAATTTCATCAAAGATTAGTCATCTGCATGATATTTGCAACTTCTACATTTTTTTTCACTACGCCTTTAACGTGTAAATTTCATGACTTTGGATATTGGTCATTTACTAAAATACAGGGCCAAGTTCATTCGCATTTTCAATATGCACGTCGGGAATCATAAAAAATGCGCATGAAATAAATTTCATCAAAGATTAGTCATCTGCATGATATTTGCAACTTCTACACTTTTCTTCACTACGCCTTTAACGTGTAAATTTCATGACTTTGGATATTGGTCATTTACTAAAATACAGGGCCAAGTTCATTCGCATTTTTTATATGCACGTCGGGAATCATAAAAAATGCGCATGAAATAAATGTCATCAAAGATTGGTCATCTGCATGATATTTGCAACATCTACATTTTTTTTCACTACGCCTTTAACGTGTAAATTTCATGACTTTGGATATTGGTCATTTACTAAAATACAAGGCCAAATTCATTTGTATTTTCTATATGCACGTCGGGAATCATAAAAAAAGTGCATGAAATAAATTTCATCAAAGATTAGTCATCTGCATGATATTTGCAACTTCTACACTTTTCTTCACTACGCCTTTAACGTGTAAATTTCATGACTTTGGATATTGGTCATTTACTAAAATACAGGGCCAAGTTCATTCGCATTTTTCATATGCATGTCGGGAATCATAAAAAATGCGAATGAAATAAATTTCATTAAAGATTAGTCATCTGCATGATATTTGCAACTTCTACATTTTTTTTCACTACGCCTTTAACGTGTAAATTTCATGACTTTGGATATTGGTCATTTACTAAAATTCAGGGCCAAGTTCATTCGTATTTTTGATATGCACGTCGGGAATCATAAAAAATGCGCATGAAATAAATTTCATCAAAGATCATTCTTCAGCATGATATTTGCAACATCTACATTTTTTTTCACTACGCCTTTAACGTGTAAATTTCATGACTTTGGATATTGGTCATTTATAAAAATACAGGGCCAAGTTCATTTGCATTTTTTATATGCACGTCGGAAATCATAAAAAATGCGCATGAATTAAATTTCATCATGGAGATTATTCATCTCCATGATATTTGCAACTTCTACATTTTCTTTCACTACGCCTTTGACGTGTAAATTTCATGACTTTGGATATTGGTCATTTACTAAAATACAGGGCCAAGTTCATTCGCATTTTTCATATGCACGTCGGGAATCATAAAAAATGCGAATGAAATAAATTTCATCAAAGATTACTCATCTGCATGATATTTGCAACTTCTACATTTTTTTTCACTACGCCTTTAACGTGTAAATTTCATGACCTTGGATATTGGTCATTTACTAAAATACAGGGCCAAGTTCATTTGTATTTTTTATATGCACGTCGGGAATCATAAAAAAATGCGCATGAAATAAATTTCATCAAAGATTAGTCATCTGCATGATATTTGCAACTTCTACATTTTCTTTCACTACGCCTTTAACGTGTAAATTTCATGACTTTGGATATTGGTCATTTACTAAAATTCAGGGCCAAGTTCATTCGTATTTTTGATATGCACGTCGGGAATCATAAAAAATGCGCATGAAATAAATTTCATCAAAGATTATTCTTCAGCATGATATTTGCAACATCTACATTTTTTTTCACTACGCCTTTAACGTGTAAATTTCATGACTTTGGATATTGGTCATTTATAAAAATACAGGGCCAAGTTCATTTGCATTTTTTATATGCACGTCGGAAATCATAAAAAATGCGCATGAAATAAATTTCATCATGGAGATTATTCATCTCCATGATATTTGCAACTTCTACATTTTTTTTCACTACGCCTTTAACGTGTAAATTTCATGACTTTGGATATTGGTCATTTACTAAAATTCAGGGCCAAGTTCATTCGTATTTTTGATATGCACGTCGGGAATCATAAAAAATGCGCATGAAATAAATTTCATCAAAGATTGGTCATCTGCATGATATTTGCAACATCTACATTTTTTTTCACTACGCCTTTAACGTGTAAATTTCATGACTTTGGATATTGGTCATTTACTAAAATTCAGGGCCAAGTTCATTCGTATTTTTCATATGCACGTCGGGGATCATAAAAAATGCGCATGAAATAAATTTCATCAAAGATTATTCTTCAGCATGATATTTGCAACATCTACATTTTTTTCCACTACGCCTTTAACGTGTAAATTTCATGACTTTGGATATTGGTCATTTATAAAAATACAGGGCCAAGTTCATTTGCATTTTTTATATGCACGTCGGAAATCATAAAAAATGCGCATGAATTAAATTTCATCATGGAGATTATTCATCTCCATGATATTTGCAACTTCTACATTTTCTTTCACTACGCCTTTGACGTGTAAATTTCATGACTTTGGATATTGGTCATTTACTAAAATACAGGGCCAAGTTCATTCGCATTTTTCATATGCACGTCGGGAATCATAAAAAATGCGAATGAAATAAATTTCATCAAAGATTAGTCATCTGCATGATATTTGCAACTTCTACATTTTTTTTCACTACGCCTTTAACGTGTAAATTTCATGACTTTGGATATTGGTCATTTACTAAAATTCAGGGCCAAGTTCATTCGTATTTTTCATATGCACGTCGGGAATCATAAAAAATGCGCATGAAATAAATTTCATCAAAGATTGGTCATCTGCATGATATTTGCAACATCTACATTTTTTTTCACTACGCCTTTAACGTGTAAATTTCATGACTTTGGATATTGGTCATTTACTAAAATACAGAGCCAAGTTCATTCGCATTTTTCATATGCACGTCGGGAATCATAAAAAATGCGCATGAAATAAATTTCATCAAAGATTAGTCATCTGCATGATATTTGCAACTTCTACATTTTTTTTCACTACGCCTTTAACGTGTAAATTTCATGACTTTGGATATTGGTCATTTACTAAAATTCAGGGCCAAGTTCATTCGTATTTTTGATATGCACGTCGGGAATCATAAAAAATGCGCATGAAATAAATTTCATCAAAGATTATTCTTTAGCATGATATTTGCAACATCTACATTTTTTTTCACTACGCCTTTAACGTGTAAATTTCATGACTTTGGATATTGGTCATTTATAAAAATACAGGGCGAAGTTCATTTGCAGTTTTTATATGCACGTCGGAAATCATAAAAAATGCGCATGAATTAAATTTCATCATGGAGATTATTCATCTCCATGATATTTGCAACTTCTACATTTTCTTTCACTACGCCTTTGACGTGTAAATTTCATGACTTTGGATATTGGTCATTTACTAAAATACAGGGCCAAGTTCATTCGCATTTTTCATATGCACGTCGGGAATCATAAAAAATGCGAATGAAATAAATTTCATCAAAGATTAGTCATCTGCATGATATTTGCAACTTCTACATTTTTTTTCACTACGCCTTTAACGTGTAAATTTCATGACTTTGGATATTGGTCATTTACTAAAATACAGGGCCAAGTTTATTTGTATTTTTTATATGCACGTCGGGAATCATAAAAAAATGCGCATGAAATAAATTTCATCAAAGATTAGTCATCTGCATGATATTTGCAACTTCTACATTTTTTTTCACTACGCCTTTAACGTGTAAATTTCATGACTTTGGATATTGGTCATTTACTAAAATACAAGGCCAAATTCATTTGTATTTTCTATATGCACGTCGGGAATCATAAAAAAATGCGCATGAAATAAATTTCATCAAAGATTAGTCATCTGCATGATATTTGCAACTTCTACATTTTTTTTCACTACGCCTTTAACGTGTAAATTTCATGACTTTGGATATTGGTCATTTACTAAAATACAGGGCCAAGTTCATTCGCATTTTTCATATGCACGTCGGGAATCATAAAAAATGCGAATGAAATAAATTTCATCAAATATTAGTCATCTGCATGATATTTGCAACTTCTACATTTTTTTTCACTACGCCTTTAACGTGTAAATTTCATGACTTTGGATATTGGTCATTTACTAAAATACAGGGCCAAGTTCATTCGCATTTTTCATATGCACGTCGGGAATCATAAAAAATGCGAATGAAATAAATTTCATCAAATATTAGTCATCTGCATGATATTTGCAACTTCTACATTTTTTTTCACTACGCCTTTAACGTGTAAATTTCATGACTTTGGATATTGGTCATTTACTAAAATACAGGGCCAAGTTCATTCGCATTTTTCATATGCACGTCGGGAATCATAAAAAATGCGAATGAAATAAATTTCATCAAATATTAGTCATCTGCATGATATTTGCAACTTCTACATTTTTTTTCACTACGCCTTTAACGTGTAAATTTCATGACTTTGGATATTGGTCATTTACTAAAATACAGGGCCAAGTTCATTCGCATTTTTCATATGCACATCGGGAATCATAAGAAAAGTGCATGAAACAAATTTCATCAAAGATTAGTCATCTGCATGATATTTGCAACTTCTACACTTTTCTTCACTACGCCTTTAACGTGTAAATTTCATGACTTTGGATATTGGTCATTTACTAAAATTCAGGGCCAAGTTCATTCGTATTTTTCATATGCACGTCGGGAATCATAAAAAATGCGCATGAAATAAATTTCATCAAAGATTATTCTTCAGCATGATATTTGCAACATCTACATTTTTTTTCACTACGCCTTTAACGTGTAAATTTCATGACTTTGGATATTGGTCATTTACTAAAATTCAGGGCCAAGTTCATTCGTATTTTTCATATGCACGTCGGGGATCATAAAAAATGCGCATGAAATAAATTTCATCAAAGATTATTCTTCAGCATGATATTTGCAACATCTACATTTTTTTTCACTACGCCTTTAACGTGTAAATTTCATGACTTTGGATATTGGTCATTTATAAAAATACAGGGCCAAGTTCATTTGCATTTTTTATATGCACGTCGGAAATCATAAAAAATGCGCATGAAATAAATTTCATCATGGAGATTATTCATCTCCATGATATTTGCAACTTCTACATTTTTTTTCACTACGCCTTTAACGTGTAAATTTCATGACTTTGGATATTGGTCATTTACTAAAATTCAGGGCCAAGTTCATTCGCATTTTCAATATGCACGTCGGGAATCAGAAAAAATGCGCATGAAATAAATTTCATCAAAGATTAGTCATCTGCATGATATTTGCAACATCTACAGTTTTTTTCACTACGTCTTTAACGTGTAAATTTCATGACTTTGAATATTGGTCATTTACTAAAATATAGAGCCAAGTTCATTCGCATTTTTCATATGCACGTCGGGAATCATAAAATATGCGCATGAAATAAATTTCATCAAAGATTAGTCATCTGCATGATATTTGCAACATCTACATTTTTTTTCACTACGCCTTTAACTTGTAAATTTCATGACTTTGGATATTGGTCATTTACTAAAATACAGGGCCAAGTTCATTCGCATTTTTTATATGCACGTCGGGAATCATAAAAAATGCGCATGAAATAAATTTCATCAAAGATTGGTCATCTGCATGATATTTGCAACATCTACATTTTTTTTCACTACGCCTTTAACTTGTAAATTTCATGACTTTGGATATTGGTCATTTACTAAAATACAGGGCCAAGTTCATTCGCATTTTTCATATGCACGTCGGGAATCATAAAATATGCGCATGAAATAAATTTCATCAAAGATTAGTCATCCGCATGATATTTGGAACATCTACATTTTTTTTCACTACGCCTTTAACTTGTAAATTTCATGACTTTGGATATTGGTCATTTATAAAAATACAGAGCCAAGTTCATTCGCATTTTTTATATGCACGTCGGGAATCATAAAAAATGCGCATGAAATAAATTTCATCAAAGATTGGTCATCTGCATGATATTTGCAACATCTACATTTTTTTTCACTACGCCTTTAACGTGTAAATTTCATGACTTTGGATATTGGTCATTTACTAAAATTCAGGGCCAAGTTCATTCGTATTTTTCATATGCACGTCGGGAATCATAAAAAATGCGCATGAAATAAATTTCATCAAAGATTATTCTTCAGCATGATATTTGCAACATCTACATTTTTTTTCACTACGCCTTTAACGTGTAAATTTCATGACTTTGGATATTGGTCATTTACTAAAATACAGGGCCAAGTTCATTTGCATTTTTTATATGCACGTCGGAAATCATAAAAAATGCGCATGAAATAAATTTCATCAAAGATTAGTCATCTGCATGATATTTGCAACTTCTACATTTTTTTTCACTACGCCTTTAACGTGTAAATTTCCTGACTTTGCATAATGGTCATTTACTAAAATACAAGGCCAAATTCATTTGTATTTTCTATATGCACGTCGGGAATCATAAAAAAATGCGCATGAAATAAATTTCATCAAAGATTAGTCATCTGCATGATATTTGCAACTTCTACATTTTTTTTCACTACGCCTTTAACGTGTAAATTTCATGACTTCGGATAATGGTCATTTACTAAAATACAAGGCCAAATTCATTTGTATTTTGTAGATGCACGTCGGGAATCATAAAAAAATGCGCATGAAATAAATTTCATCAAAGATTAGTCATCTGCATGATATTTGCAACTTCTACATTTTTTTTCACTACGCCTTTAACGTGTAAATTTCATGACTTTGGATATTGGTCATTTACTAAAATACAGGGCCAAGTTCATTCGCATTTTTCATATGCACGTCGGGAATCATAAAAAATGCGAATGAAATAAATTTCATCAAATATTAGTCATCTGCATGATATTTGCAACTTCTACATTTTTTTTCACTACGCCTTTAACGTGTAAATTTCATGACTTTGGATATTGGTCATTTACTAAAATACAGGGCCAAGTTCATTCGCATTTTTCATATGCACATCGGGAATCATAAGAAAAGTGCATGAAACAAATTTCATCAAAGATTAGTCATCTGCATGATATTTGCAACTTCTACACTTTTCTTCACTACGCCTTTAACGTGTAAATTTCATGACTTTGGATATTGGTCATTTACTAAAATTCAGGGCCAAGTTCATTCGTATTTTTCATATGCACGTCGGGAATCATAAAAAATGCGCATGAAATAAATTTCATCAAAGATTATTCTTCAGCATGATATTTGCAACATCTACATTTTTTTTCACTACGCCTTTAACGTGTAAATTTCATGACTTTGGATATTGGTCATTTACTAAAATTCAGGGCCAAGTTCATTCGTATTTTTCATATGCACGTCGGGGATCATAAAAAATGCGCATGAAATAAATTTCATCAAAGATTATTCTTCAGCATGATATTTGCAACATCTACATTTTTTTTCACTACGCCTTTAACGTGTAAATTTCATGACTTTGGATATTGGTCATTTATAAAAATACAGGGCCAAGTTCATTCGCATTTTTCATATGCATGTCGGGAATCATAAAAAATGCGAATGAAATAAATTTCATTAAAGATTAGTCATCTGCATGATATTTGCAACTTCTACAGTTTATTTCACTACGTCTTTAACGTGTAAATTTCATGACTTTGAATATTGGTCATTTACTAAAATATAGAGCCAAGTTCATTCGCATTTTTCATATGCACGTCGGGAATCATAAAATATGCGCATGAAATAAATTTCATCAAAGATTAGTCATCTGCATGATATTTGCAACATCTACATTTTTTTTCACTACGCCTTTAACGTGTAAATTTCATGACTTTGGATATTGGTCATTTACTAAAATACAGGGCCAAGTTCATTCGCATTTTTCATATGCACATCGGGAATCATAAGAAAAGTGCATGAAACAAATTTCATCAAAGATTAGTCATCTGCATGATATTTGCAACTTCTACACTTTTTTTCACTACGCCTTTAACGTGTAAATTTCATGACTTTGGATATTGGTCATTTACTAAAATACAGGGCCAAGTTCATTTGTATTTTTTATATGCACGTCGGGAATCATAAAAAACTGCGCATGAAATAAATTTCATCAAAGATTAGTCATCTGCATGATATTTGCAACTTCTACATTTTTTTTCACTACGCCTTTAACGTGTAAATTTCATGACTTTGGATATTGGTCATTTACTAAAATTCAGGGCCAAGTTCATTCGTATTTTTCATATGCACGTCGGGAATCATAAAAAATGCGCATGAAATAAATTTCATCAAAGATTATTCTTCAGCATGATATTTGCAACATCTACATTTTTTTTCACTACGCCTTTAACGTGTAAATTTCATGACTTTGGATATTGGTCATTTACTAAAATTCAGGGCCAAGTTCATTCGCATTTTCAATATGCACGTCGGGAATCAGAAAAAATGCGCATGAAATAAATTTCATCAAAGATTAGTCATCTGCATGATATTTGCAACATCTACATTTTTTTTCACTACGCCTTTAACTTGTAAATTTCATGACTTTGGATATTGGTCATTTACTAAAATACAGGGCCAAGTTCATTCGCATTTTTTATATGCACGTCGGGAATCATAAAAAATGCGCATGAAATAAATTTCATCAAAGATTGGTCATCTGCATGATATTTGCAACATCTACATTTTTTTTCACTTCGCCTTTAACTTGTAAATTTCATGACTTTGGATATTGGTCATTTACTAAAATACAGGGCCAAGTTCATTCGCATTTTTCATATGCACGTCGGGAATCATAAAATATGCGCATGAAATAAATTTCATCAAAGATTAGTCATCTGCATGATATTTGGAACATCTACATTTTTTTTCACTACGCCTTTAACGTGTAAATTTCATGACTTTGGATATTGGTCATTTATAAAAATACAGGGCCAAGTTCATTTGCATTTTTTATATGCACGTCGGGAATCATAAAAAATGCGCATGAAATAAATTTCATCAAAGATTGGTCATCTGCATGATATTTGCAACATCTACATTTTTTTTCACTACGCCTTTAACGTGTAAATTTCATGACTTTGGATATTGGTCATTTACTAAAATTCAGGGCCAAGTTCATTCGTATTTTTCATATGCACGTCGGGAATCATAAAAAATGCGCATGAAATAAATTTCATCAAAGATTAGTCATCTGCATGATATTTGGAACATCTACATTTTTTTTCACTACGCCTTTAACGTGTAAATTTCATGACTTTGGATATTGGTCATTTATAAAAATACAGGGCCAAGTTCATTTGCATTTTTTATATGCACATCGGAAATCATAAAAAATGCGCATGAAATAAATTTCATCATGGAGATTATTCATCTCCATGATATTTGCAACTTCTACATTTTTTTTCACTACGCCTTTAACGTGTAAATTTCATGACTTTGGATATTGGTCATTTACTAAAATTCAGGGCCAAGTTCATTCGTATTTTTGATATGCACGTCGGGAATCATAAAAAATGCGCATGAAATAAATTTCATCAAAGATTGGTCATCTGCATGATATTTGCAACATCTACATTTTTTTTCACTACGCCTTTAACGTGTAAATTTCATGACTTTGGATATTGGTCATTTACTAAAATTCAGGGCCAAGTTCATTCGTATTTTTCATATGCACGTCGGGGATCATAAAAAATGCGCATGAAATAAATTTCATCAAAGATTATTCTTCAGCATGATATTTGCAACATCTACATTTTTTTTCACTACGCCTTTAACGTGTAAATTTCATGACTTTGGATATTGGTCATTTATAAAAATACAGGGCCAAGTTCATTTGCATTTTTTATATGCACGTCGGAAATCATAAAAAATGCGCATGAAATAAATTTCATCATGGAGATTATTCATCTCCATGATATTTGCAACTTCTACATTTTTTTTCACTACGCCTTTAACGTGTAAATTTCATGACTTTGGATATTGGTCATTTACTAAAATTCAGGGCCAAGTTCATTCGCATTTTCAATATGCACGTCGGGAATCAGAAAAAATGCGCATGAAATAAATTTCATCAAAGATTAGTCATCTGCATGATATTTGCAACATCTACAGTTTTTTTCACTACGTCTTTAACGTGTAAATTTCATGACTTTGAATATTGGTCATTTACTAAAATATAGAGCCAAGTTCATTCGCATTTTTCATATGCACGTCGGGAATCATAAAATATGCGCATGAAATAAATTTCATCAAAGATTAGTCATCTGCATGATATTTGCAACATCTACATTTTTTTTCACTACGCCTTTAACTTGTAAATTTCATGACTTTGGATATTGGTCATTTACTAAAATACAGGGCCAAGTTCATTCGCATTTTTTATATGCACGTCGGGAATCATAAAAAATGCGCATGAAATAAATTTCATCAAAGATTGGTCATCTGCATGATATTTGCAACATCTACATTTTTTTTCACTACGCCTTTAACTTGTAAATTTCATGACTTTGGATATTGGTCATTTACTAAAATACAGGGCCAAGTTCATTCGCATTTTTCATATGCACGTCGGGAATCATAAAATATGCGCATGAAATAAATTTCATCAAAGATTAGTCATCCGCATGATATTTGGAACATCTACATTTTTTTTCACTACGCCTTTAACTTGTAAATTTCATGACTTTGGATATTGGTCATTTATAAAAATACAGAGCCAAGTTCATTCGCATTTTTTATATGCACGTCGGGAATCATAAAAAATGCGCATGAAATAAATTTCATCAAAGATTGGTCATCTGCATGATATTTGCAACATCTACATTTTTTTTCACTACGCCTTTAACGTGTAAATTTCATGACTTTGGATATTGGTCATTTATAAAAATACAGGGCCAAGTTCATTTGCATTTTTTATATGCACGTCGGGAATCATAAAAAATGCGCATGAAATAAATTTCATCAAAGATTGGTCATCTGCATGATATTTGCAACATCTACATTTTTTTTCACTACGCCTTTAACGTGTAAATTTCATGACTTTGGATATTGGTCATTTACTAAAATTCAGGGCCAAGTTCATTCGTATTTTTCATATGCACGTCGGGAATCATAAAAAATGCGCATGAAATAAATTTCATCAAAGATTAGTCATCTGCATGATATTTGGAACATCTACATTTTTTTTCACTACGCCTTTAACGTGTAAATTTCATGACTTTGGATATTGGTCATTTATAAAAATACAGGGCCAAGTTCATTTGCATTTTTTATATGCACATCGGAAATCATAAAAAATGCGCATGAAATAAATTTCATCATGGAGATTATTCATCTCCATGATATTTGCAACTTCTACATTTTTTTTCACTACGCCTTTAACGTGTAAATTTCATGACTTTGGATATTGGTCATTTACTAAAATTCAGGGCCAAGTTCATTCGTATTTTTGATATGCACGTCGGGAATCATAAAAAATGCGCATGAAATAAATTTCATCAAAGATTGGTCATCTGCATGATATTTGCAACATCTACATTTTTTTTCACTACGCCTTTAACGTGTAAATTTCATGACTTTGGATATTGGTCATTTACTAAAATTCAGGGCCAAGTTCATTCGTATTTTTCATATGCACGTCGGGGATCATAAAAAATGCGCATGAAATAAATTTCATCAAAGATTATTCTTCAGCATGATATTTGCAACATCTACATTTTTTTTCACTACGCCTTTAACGTGTAAATTTCATGACTTTGGATATTGGTCATTTATAAAAATACAGGGCCAAGTTCATTTGCATTTTTTATATGCACGTCGGAAATCATAAAAAATGCGCATGAAATAAATTTCATCATGGAGATTATTCATCTCCATGATATTTGCAACTTCTACATTTTTTTTCACTACGCCTTTAACGTGTAAATTTCATGACTTTGGATATTGGTCATTTACTAAAATTCAGGGCCAAGTTCATTCGCATTTTCAATATGCACGTCGGGAATCAGAAAAAATGCGCATGAAATAAATTTCATCAAAGATTAGTCATCTGCATGATATTTGCAACATCTACAGTTTTTTTCACTACGTCTTTAACGTGTAAATTTCATGACTTTGAATATTGGTCATTTACTAAAATATAGAGCCAAGTTCATTCGCATTTTTCATATGCACGTCGGGAATCATAAAATATGCGCATGAAATAAATTTCATCAAAGATTAGTCATCTGCATGATATTTGCAACATCTACATTTTTTTTCACTACGCCTTTAACTTGTAAATTTCATGACTTTGGATATTGGTCATTTACTAAAATACAGGGCCAAGTTCATTCGCATTTTTTATATGCACGTCGGGAATCATAAAAAATGCGCATGAAATAAATTTCATCAAAGATTGGTCATCTGCATGATATTTGCAACATCTACATTTTTTTTCACTACGCCTTTAACTTGTAAATTTCATGACTTTGGATATTGGTCATTTACTAAAATACAGGGCCAAGTTCATTCGCATTTTTCATATGCACGTCGGGAATCATAAAATATGCGCATGAAATAAATTTCATCAAAGATTAGTCATCCGCATGATATTTGGAACATCTACATTTTTTTTCACTACGCCTTTAACTTGTAAATTTCATGACTTTGGATATTGGTCATTTATAAAAATACAGAGCCAAGTTCATTCGCATTTTTTATATGCACGTCGGGAATCATAAAAAATGCGCATGAAATAAATTTCATCAAAGATTGGTCATCTGCATGATATTTGCAACATCTACATTTTTTTTCACTACGCCTTTAACGTGTAAATTTCATGACTTTGGATATTGGTCATTTACTAAAATTCAGGGCCAAGTTCATTCGTATTTTTCATATGCACGTCGGGAATCATAAAAAATGCGCATGAAATAAATTTCATCAAAGATTATTCTTCAGCATGATATTTGCAACATCTACATTTTTTTTCACTACGCCTTTAACGTGTAAATTTCATGACTTTGGATATTGGTCATTTACTAAAATACAGGGCCAAGTTCATTTGCATTTTTTATATGCACGTCGGAAATCATAAAAAATGCGCATGAATTAAATTTCATCATGGAGATTATTCATCTCCATGATATTTGCAACTTCTACATTTTTTTTCACTACGCCTTTAACGTGTAAATTTCCTGACTTTGCATAATGGTCATTTACTAAAATACAAGGCCAAATTCATTTGTATTTTCTATATGCACGTCGGGAATCATAAAAAAATGCGCATGAAATAAATTTCATCAAAGATTAGTCATCTGCATGATATTTGCAACTTCTACATTTTTTTTCACTACGCCTTTAACGTGTAAATTTCATGACTTCGGATAATGGTCATTTACTAAAATACAAGGCCAAATTCATTTGTATTTTGTAGATGCACGTCGGGAATCATAAAAAAATGCGCATGAAATAAATTTCATCAAAGATTAGTCATCTGCATGATATTTGCAACTTCTACATTTTTTTTCACTACGCCTTTAACGTGTAAATTTCATGACTTTGGATATTGGTCATTTACTAAAATTCAGGGCCAAGTTCATTCGTATTTTTCATATGCACGTCGGGAATCATAAAAAAATGCGCATGAAATAAATTTCATCAAAGATTATTCTTCAGCATGATATTTGCAACATCTACATTTTTTTTCACTACGCCTTTAACGTGTAAATTTCATGACTTTGGATATTGGTCATTTATAAAAATACAGGGCCAAGTTCATTTGCATTTTTTATATGCACGTCGGAAATCATAAAAAATGCGCATGAAATAAATTTCATCATGGAGATTATTCATCTCCATGATATTTGCAACTTCTACATTTTTTTTCACTACGCCTTTAACGTGTAAATTTCATGACTTTGGATATTGGTCATTTACTAAAATTCAGGGCCAAGTTCATTCGTATTTTTGATATGCACGTCGGGAATCATAAAAAATGCGCATGAAATAAATTTCATCAAAGATTGGTCATCTGCATGATATTTGCAACATCTACATTTTTTTTCACTACGCCTTTAACGTGTAAATTTCATGACTTTCGATATTGGTCATTTACTAAAATTCAGGGCCAAGTTCATTCGTATTTTTCATATGCACGTCGGGGATCATAAAAAATGCGCATGAAATAAATTTCATCAAAGATTATTCTTCAGCATGATATTTGCAACATCTACATTTTTCTTCACTACGCCTTTAACGTGTAAATTTCATGACTTTGGATATTGGTCATTTATAAAAATACAGGGCCAAGTTCATTTGCATTTTTTATATGCACGTCGGAAATCATAAAAAATGCGCATGAATTAAATTTCATCATGGAGATTATTCATCTCCATGATATTTGCAACTTCTACATTTTCTTTCACTACGCCTTTGACGTGTAAATTTCATGACTTTGGATATTGGTCATTTACTAAAATACAGGGCCAAGTTCATTCGCATTTTTCATATGCACGTCGGGAATCATAAAAAATGCGAATGAAATAAATTTCATCAAAGATTAGTCATCTGCATGATATTTGCAACTTCTACATTTCTTTTCACTACGCCTTTAACGTGTAAATTTCATGACTTTGGATATTGGTCATTTACTAAAATTCAGGGCCAAGTTCATTCGTATTTTTCATATGCACGTCGGGAATCATAAAAAATGCGCATGAAATAAATTTCATCAAAGATTGGTCATCTGCATGATATTTGCAACTTCTACATTTTTTTTCACTACGCCTTTAACGTGTAAATTTCATGACCTTGGATATTGGTCATTTACTAAAATACAGGGCCAAGTTCATTTGTATTTTTTATATGCACGTCGGGAATCATAAAAAAATGCGCATGAAATAAATTTCATCAAAGATTAGTCATCTGCATGATATTTGCAACTTCTACATTTTTTTTCACTACGCCTTTAACGTGTAAATTTCATGACTTTGGATATTGGTCATTTACTAAAATACAAGGCCAAATTCATTTGTATTTTCTATATGCACGTCGGGAATCATAAAAAAAGTCCATGAAATAAGTTTCATCAAAGATTAGTCATCTGCATGATATTTGCAATTTCTACATTTTCTTTCACTACGCCTTTAACGTGTAAATTTCATGACTTTGGATATTGGTCATTTACTAAAATACAGGGCCAAGTTCATTCGCATTTTTCATATGCACGTCGGGAATCATAAAAAATGCGAATGAAATAAATTTCATCAAAGATTAGTCATCTGCATGATATTTGCAACTTCTACATTTTTTTTCACTACGCCTTTAACGTGTAAATTTCATGACTTTGGATATTGGTCATTTACTAAAATACAGGGCCAAGTTCATTTGTATTTTTTATATGCACGTCGGGAATCATAAAAAACTGCGCATGAAATAAAATTCATCAAAGATTACTCATCTGCATGATATTTGCAACTTCTACATTTTTTTTCACTACGCCTTTAACGTGTAAATTTCCTGACTTTGCATAATGGTCATTTACTAAAATACAGGGCCAAGTTCATTTGTATTTTCTATATGCACGTCGGGAATCATAAAAAAAGTGCATGAAATAAATTTCATCAAAGATTAGTCATCTGCATGATATTTGCAACTTCTACATTTTTTTTCACTACGCCTTTAACGTGTAAATTTCATGACTTTGGATATTGGTCATTTACTAAAATACAGGGCCAAGTTCATTCGCATTTTTCATATGCACATCGGGAATCATAAGAAAAGTGCATGAAACAAATTTCATCAAAGATTAGTCATCTGCATGATATTTGCAACTTCTACACTTTTCTTCACTACGCCTTTAACGTGTAAATTTCATGACTTTCGATATTGGTCATTTACTAAAATACAGGGCCAAGTTCATTCGCATTTTCAATATGCACGTCGGGAATCAGAAAAAATGCGAATGAAATAAATTTCATCAAAGATTAGTCATCTGCATGATATTTGCAACATCTACAGTTTTTTTCACTACGTCTTTAACGTGTAAATTTCATGACTTTGAATATTGGTCATTTACTAAAATATAGAGCCAAGTTCATTCGCATTTTTCATATGCACGTCGGGAATCATAAAATATGCGCATGAAATAAATTTCATCAAAGATTAGTCATCTGCATGATATTTGCAACATCTACATTTTTTTTCACTACGCCTTTAACTTGTAAATTTCATGACTTTGGATATTGGTCATTTACTAAAATACAGGGCCAAGTTCATTCGCATTTTTTATATGCACGTCGGGAATCATAAAAAATGCGCATGAAATAAATTTCATCAAAGATTGGTCATCTGCATGATATTTGCAACATCTACATTTTTTTTCACTACGCCTTTAACTTGTAAATTTCATGACTTTGGATATTGGTCATTTACTAAAATACAGGGCCAAGTTCATTCGCATTTTTCATATGCACGTCGGGAATCATAAAATATGCGCATGAAATAAATTTCATCAAAGATTAGTCATCTGCATGATATTTGGAACATCTACATTTTTTTTCACTACGCCTTTAACTTGTAAATTTCATGACTTTGGATATTGGTCATTTATAAAAATACAGAGCCAAGTTCATTCGCATTTTTCATATGCACGTCGGGAATCATAAAAAATGCGCATGAAATAAATTTCATCAAAGATTGGTCATCTGCATGATATTTGCAACATCTACATTTTTTTTCACTACGCCTTTAACGTGTAAATTTCATGACTTTGGATATTGGTCATTTACTAAAATACAGGGCCAAGTTCATTCGCATTTTTCATATGCACGTCGGGAATCATAAGAAATGCGAATGAAATAAATTTCATCAAAGATTAGTCATCTACATGATATTTGCAACTTCTACATTTTTTTTCACTACGCCTTTAACGTGTAAATTTCATGACTTTGAATATTGGTCATTTACTAAAATACAGGGCCAAGTTCATTTGTATTTTTTATATGCACGTCGGGAATCATAAAAAACTGCGCATGAAATAAAATTCATCAAAGATTACTCATCTGCATGATATTTGCAACTTCTACATTTTTTTTCACTACGCCTTTAACGTGTAAATTTCATGACTTTGCATAATGGTCATTTACTAAAATACAGGGCCAAGTTCATTTGTATTTTCTATATGCACGTCGGGAATCATAAAAAAAGTGCATGAAATAAATTTCATCAAAGATTAGTCATCTGCATGATATTTGCAACTTCTACATTTTCTTTCACTACGCCTTTAACGTGTAAATTTCATGACTTTGGATATTGGTCATTTACTAAAATACAGGGCCAAGTTCATTCGCATTTTCAATATGCACGTCGGGAATCAGAAAAAATGCGCATGAAATAAATTTCATCAAAGATTAGTCATCTGCATGATATTTGCAACATCTACAGTTTTTTTCACTACGTCTTTAACGTGTAAATTTCATGACTTTGAATATTGGTCATTTACTAAAATACAGAGCCAAGTTCATTCGCATTTTTCATATGCACGTCGGGAATCATAAAATATGCGCATGAAATAAATTTCATCAAAGATTAGTCATCTGCATGATATTTGCAACATCTACATTTTTTTTCACTACGCCTTTAACTTGTAAATTTCATGACTTTGGATATTGGTCATTTACTAAAATACAGGGCCAATTTCATTCGCATTTTTTATATGCACGTCGGGAATCATAAAAGATGCGCATGAAATAAATCTCATCAAAGATTGGTCATCTGCATGATATTTGCAACATCTACATTTTTTTTCACTACGCCTTTAACGTGTAAATTTCATGACTTTGGATATTGGTCATTTACTAAAATTCAGGGCCAAGTTCATTCGTATTTTTCATATGCACGTCGGGAATCATAAAAAATGCGCATGAAATAAATTTCATCAAAGATTATTCTTCAGCATGATATTTGCAACATCTACATTTTTTTTCACTACGCCTTTAACGTGTAAATTTCATGACTTTGGATATTGGTCATTTATAAAAATACAGGGCCAAGTTCATTTGCATTTTTTATATGCACGTCGGAAATCATAAAAAATGCGCATGAATTAAATTTCATCATGGAGATTATTCATCTCCATGATATTTGCAACTTCTACATTTTCTTTCACTACGCCTTTGACATGTAAATTTCATGACTTTGGATATTGGTCATTTACTAAAATACAGGGCCAAGTTCGTTCGCATTTTTCATATGCACGTCGGAAATCATAAAAAATGCGAATGAAATAAATTTCATCAAAGATTAGTCATCTGCATGATATTTGCAACTTCTACATTTTTTTTCACTACGCCTTTAACGTGTAAATTTCATGACTTTGGATATTGGTCATTTACTAAAATACAGGGCCAAATTCATTTGTATTTTTTATATGAACGTCGGGAATCATAAAAAAATGCGCATGAAATAAATTTCATCAAAGATTAGTCATCTGCATGATATTTGCAACTTCTACATTTTTTTTCACTACGCCTTTAACGTGTAAATTTCATGACTTTGGATAATGGTCATTTACAAAAATACAAGGCCAAATTCATTTGTATTTTCTATATGCACGTCGGGAATCATAAAAAAAGTCCATGAAATAAATTTCATCAAAGATTAGTCATCTGCATGATATTTGCAACTTCTACATTTTCTTTCACTACGCCTTTAACGTGTAAATTTCATGACTTTGGATATTGGTCATTTACTAAAATACAGGGCCAAGTTCATTCGCATTTTTCATATGCACGTCGGGAATCATAAAAAATGTGAATGAAATAAATTTCATCAAAGATTACTCATCTGCATGATATTTGCAACTTCTACATTTTTTTTCACTACGCCTTTAACGTGTAAATTTCATGACTTTAGATATTGGTCATTTACTAAAATACAGGGCCAAGTTCATTTGTATTTTTTATATGCACGTCGGGAATCATAAAAAACTGCGCATGAAATAAAATTCATCAAAGATTACTCATCTGCATGATATTTGCAACTTCTACATTTTTTTTCACTACGCCTTTAACGTGTAAATTTCATGACTTTGCATAATGGTCATTTACTAAAATACAGGGCCAAGTTCATTTGTATTTTCTATATGCACGTCGGGAATCATAAAAAAAGTGCATGAAATAAATTTCATCAAAGATTAGTCATCTGCATGATATTTGCAACTTCTACATTTTCTTTCACTACGCCTTTAACGTGTAAATTTCATGACTTTGGATATTGGTCATTTACTAAAATACAGGGCCAAGTTCATTCGCATTTTCAATATGCACGTCGGGAATCAGAAAAAATGCGCATGAAATAAATTTCATCAAAGATTAGTCATCTGCATGATATTTGCAACATCTACAGTTTTTTTCACTACGTCTTTAACGTGTAAATTTCATGACTTTGAATATTGGTCATTTACTAAAATACAGAGCCAAGTTCATTCGCATTTTTCATATGCACGTCGGGAATCATAAAATATGCGCATGAAATAAATTTCATCAAAGATTAGTCATCTGCATGATATTTGCAACATCTACATTTTTTTTCACTACGCCTTTAACTTGTAAATTTCATGACTTTGGATATTGGTCATTTACTAAAATACAGGGCCAATTTCATTCGCATTTTTTATATGCACGTCGGGAATCATAAAAGATGCGCATGAAATAAATCTCATCAAAGATTGGTCATCTGCATGATATTTGCAACATCTACATTTTTTTTCACTACGCCTTTAACGTGTAAATTTCATGACTTTGGATATTGGTCATTTACTAAAATTCAGGGCCAAGTTCATTCGTATTTTTCATATGCACGTCGGGAATCATAAAAAATGCGCATGAAATAAATTTCATCAAAGATTATTCTTCAGCATGATATTTGCAACATCTACATTTTTTTTCACTACGCCTTTAACGTGTAAATTTCATGACTTTGGATATTGGTCATTTATAAAAATACAGGGCCAAGTTCATTTGCATTTTTTATATGCACGTCGGAAATCATAAAAAATGCGCATGAATTAAATTTCATCATGGAGATTATTCATCTCCATGATATTTGCAACTTCTACATTTTCTTTCACTACGCCTTTGACATGTAAATTTCATGACTTTGGATATTGGTCATTTACTAAAATACAGGGCCAAGTTCGTTCGCATTTTTCATATGCACGTCGGAAATCATAAAAAATGCGAATGAAATAAATTTCATCAAAGATTAGTCATCTGCATGATATTTGCAACTTCTACATTTTTTTTCACTACGCCTTTAACGTGTAAATTTCATGACTTTGGATATTGGTCATTTACTAAAATACAGGGCCAAATTCATTTGTATTTTCTATATGCACGTCGGGAATCATAAAAAAAGTCCATGAAATAAATTTCATCAAAGATTAGTCATCTGCATGATATTTGCAACTTCTACATTTTCTTTCACTACGCCTTTAACGTGTAAATTTCATGACTTTGGATATTGGTCATTTACTAAAATACAGGGCCAAGTTCATTCGCATTTTTCATATGCACGTCGGGAATCATAAAAAATGTGAATGAAATAAATTTCATCAAAGATTACTCATCTGCATGATATTTGCAACTTCTACATTTTTTTTCACTACGCCTTTAACGTGTAAATTTCATGACTTTAGATATTGGTCATTTACTAAAATACAGGGCCAAGTTCATTTGTATTTTTTATATGCACGTCGGGAATCATAAAAAACTGCGCATGAAATAAAATTCATCAAAGATTACTCATCTGCATGATATTTGCAACTTCTACATTTTTTTTCACTACGCCTTTAACGTGTAAATTTCATGACTTTGCATAATGGTCATTTACTAAAATACAGGGCCAAGTTCATTTGTATTTTCTATATGCACGTCGGGAATCATAAAAAAAGTGCATGAAATAAATTTCATCAAAGATTAGTCATCTGCATGATATTTGCAACTTCTACATTTTTTTTCACTACGCCTTTAACGTGTAAATTTCATGACTTTGGATATTGGTCATTTACTAAAATACAGGGCCAAGTTCATTCGCATTTTTCATATGCACGTCGGGAATCATAAAAAATGTGAATGAAATAAATTTCATCAAAGATTACTCATCTGCATGATATTTGCAACTTCTACATTTTTTTTCACTACGCCTTTAACGTGTAAATTTCATGACTTTAGATATTGGTCATTTACTAAAATACAGGGCCAAGTTCATTTGTATTTTTTATATGCACGTCGGGAATCATAAAAAACTGCGCATGAAATAAAATTCATCAAAGATTACTCATCTGCATGATATTTGCAACTTCTACATTTTTTTTCACTACGCCTTTAACGTGTAAATTTCATGACTTTGCATAATGGTCATTTACTAAAATACAGGGCCAAGTTCATTTGTATTTTCTATATGCACGTCGGGAATCATAAAAAAAGTGCATGAAATAAATTTCATCAAAGATTAGTCATCTGCATGATATTTGCAACTTCTACATTTTTTTTCACTACGCCTTTAACGTGTAAATTTCATGACTTTGGATATTGGTCATTTACTAAAATACAGGGCCAAGTTCATTCGCATTTTTCATATGCACATCGGGAATCATAAGAAAAGTGCATGAAACAAATTTCATCAAAGATTAGTCATCTGCATGATATTTGCAACTTCTACACTTTTCTTCACTACGCCTTTAACGTGTAAATTTCATGACTTTAGATATTGGTCATTTACTAAAATACAGGGCCAAGTTCATTTGTATTTTTTATATGCACGTCGGGAATCATAAAAAACTGCGCATGAAATAAAATTCATCAAAGATTACTCATCTGCATGATATTTGCAACTTCTACATTTTTTTTCACTACGCCTTTAACGTGTAAATTTCATGACTTTGCATAATGGTCATTTACTAAAATACAGGGCCAAGTTCATTTGTATTTTCTATATGCACGTCGGGAATCATAAAAAAAGTGCATGAAATAAATTTCATCAAAGATTAGTCATCTGCATGATATTTGCAACTTCTACATTTTTTTTCACTACGCCTTTAACGTGTAAATTTCATGACTTTGGATATTGGTCATTTACTAAAATACAGGGCCAAGTTCATTCGCATTTTTCATATGCACATCGGGAATCATAAGAAAAGGGCATGAAACAAATTTCATCAAAGATTAGTCATCTGCATGATATTTGCAACTTCTACACTTTTCTTCACTACGCCTTTAACGTGTAAATTTCATGACTTTGGATATTGGTCATTTACTAAAATACAGGGCCAAGTTCATTCGCATTTTCAATATGCACGTCGGGAATCAGAAAAAATGCGCATGAAATAAATTTCATCAAAGATTAGTCATCTGCATGATATTTGCAACATCTACAGTTTTTTTCACTACGTCTTTAACGTGTAAATTTCATGACTTTGAATATTGGTCATTTACTAAAATACAGGGCCAAGTTCATTCGCATTTTTCATATGCACGTCGGGAATCATAAAATATGCGCATGAAATAAATTTCATCAAAGATTAGTCATCTGCATGATATTTGCAACATCTACATTTTTTTTCACTACGCCTTTAACTTGTAAATTTCATGACTTTGGATATTGGTCATTTAGAAAAATACAGAGTCAAGTTCATTCGCATTTTTTATATGCACGTCGGGAATCATAAAAAATGCGCATGAAATAAATTTCATCAAAGATTATTCTTCAGCATGATATTTGCAACATCTACATTTTTTTTCACTACGCCTTTAACGTGTAAATTTCATGACTTTGGATATTGGTCATTTATAAAAATACAGGGCCAAGTTCATTTGCATTTTTTATATGCACTTCGGAAATCATAAAAAATGCGCATGAATTAAATTTCATCATGGAGATTATTCATCTCCATGATATTTGCAACTTCTACATTTTTTTTCACTACGCCTTTAACGTGTAAATTTCATGACTTTGGATATTGGTCATTTACTAAAATTCAGGGCCAAGTTCATTCGTATTTTTGATATGCACGTCGGGAATCATAAAAAATGTGCATGAAATAAATTTCATCAAAGATTGGTCATCTGCATGATATTTGCAACATCTACATTTTTTTTCACTACGCCTTTAACGTGTAAATTTCATGACTTTGGATATTGGTCATTTACTAAAATTCAGGGCCAAGTTCATTCGCATTTTTCATATGCACATCGGGAATCATGAAAAATGCGAATGAAATAAATTTCATCAAAGATTAGTCATCTGCATGATATTTGCAACTTCTACATTTTTTTTCACTACGCCTTTAACGTGTAAATTTCATGACTTTGGATAATGGTCATTTACTAAAATACAAGGCCAAATTCATTTGTATTTTCTATATGCACGTCGGGAATCATAATAAAAGTCCATGAAATATATTTCATCAAAGATTAGTCATCTGCATGATATTTGCAATTTCTACATTTTCTTTCACTACGCCTTTAACGTGTAAATTTCATGACTTTGGATATTGGTCATTTACTAAAATACAGGGCCAAGTTCATTCGCATTTTTCATATGCACGTCGGGAATCATAAAAAATGCGCATGAAATAAATTTCATCAAAGATTAGTCATCTGCATGATATTTGCAACTTCTACATTTTTTTTCACTACGCCTTTAACGTGTAAATTTCATGACTTTGGATATTGGTCATTTACTAAAATACAGGGCCAAGTTCATTTGTATTTTCTATATGCACGTCGGGAATCATAAAAAAAGTGCATGAAATAAATTTCATCAAAGATTAGTCATCTGCATGATATTTGCAACTTCTACATTTTTTTTCACTACGCCTTTAACGTGTAAATTTCATGACTTTGGATATTGGTCATTTACTAAAATACAGGGCCAAGTTCATTCGCATTTTTCATATGCACATCGGGAATCATAAGAAAAGTGCATGAAACAAATTTCATCAAAGATTAGTCATCTGCATGATATTTGCAACTTCTACACTTTTCTTCACTACGCCTTTAACGTGTAAATTTCATGACTTTGGATATTGGTCATTTACTAAAATACAAGGCCAAGTTCATTCGCACTTTCAATATGCACGTCGGGAATCAGAAAAAATGCGCATGAAATAAATTTCATCAAAGATTAGTCATCTACATGATATTTGCAACATCTACAGTTTTTTTCACTACGTCTTTAACGTGTAAATTTCATGACTTTGAATATTGGTCATTTACTAAAATACAGGGCCAAGTTCGTTCGCATTTTTCATATGCACGTCGGAAATCATAAAAAAAGTCCATGAAATAAATTTCATCAAAGATTAGTCATCTGCATGATATTTGCAACTTCTACATTTTTTTTCACTACGCCTTTAACGTGTAAATTTCATGACTTTGGATATTGGTCATTTACTAAAATACAGGGCCAAATTCATTTGTATTTTTTATATGCACGTCGGGAATCATAAAAAAATGCGCATGAAATAAATTTCATCAAAGATTAGTCATCTGCATGATATTTGCAACTTCTACATTTTTTTTCACTACGCCTTTAACGTGTAAATTTCATGACTTTGGATATTGGTCATTTACTAAAATACAGGGCCAAATTCATTTGTATTTTTTATATGAACGTCGGGAATCATAAAAAAATGCGCATGAAATAAATTTCATCAAAGATTAGTCATCTGCATGATATTTGCAACTTCTACATTTTTTTTCACTACGCCTTTCACGTGTAAATTTCATGACTTTGGATAATGGTCATTTACAAAAATACAAGGCCAAATTCATTTGTATTTTCTATATGCACGTCGGGAATCATAAAAAGAGTCCATGAAATAAATTTCATCAAAGATTAGTCATCTGCATGATATTTGCAACTTCTACATTTTCTTTCACTACGCCTTTAACGTGTAAATTTCATGACTTTGGATATTGGTCATTTACTAAAATACAGGGCCAAGTTCATTCGCATTTTTCATATGCACGTCGGGAATCATAAAAAATGTGAATGAAATAAATTTCATCAAAGATTACTCATCTGCATGATATTTGCAACTTCTACATTTTTTTTCACTACGCCTTTAACGTGTAAATTTCATGACTTTGGATATTGGTCATTTATAAAAATACAGGGCCAAGTTCATTTGCATTTTTTATATGCACGTCGGAAATCATAAAAAATGCGCATGAATTAAATTTCATCATGGAGATTATTCATCTCCATGATATTTGCAACTTCTACATTTTTTTTCACTACGCCTTTAACGTGTAAATTTCATGACTTTGGATATTGGTCATTTACTAAAATTCAGGGCCAAGTTCATTCGTATTTTTGATATGCACGTCGGGAATCATAAAAAATGTGCATGAAATAAATTTCATCAAAGATTGGTCATCTGCATGATATTTGCAACATCTACATTTTTTTTCACTACGCCTTTAACGTGTAAATTTCATGACTTTGGATATTGGTCATTTACTAAAATTCAGGGCCAAGTTCATTCGCATTTTTCATATGCACATCGGGAATCATAAAAAAAGTCCATGAAATAAATTTCATCAAAGATTAGTCATCTGCATGATATTTGCAATTTCTACATTTTCTTTCACTACGCCTTTAACGTGTAAATTTCATGACTTTGAATATTGGTCATTTACTAAAATACAGGGCCAAGTTCATTCGTATTTTTATTATGCACGTCGGGAATCATAAAAAATGCGCATGAAATAAATTTCATCAAAAATTAGTCATCTGCATGATATTTGCAACATCTACATTTTTTTTCACTACGCCTTTAACGTGTAAATTTCATGACTTTGGATATTGGTCATTTACTAAAATACAAGGCCAAGTTCATTCGCACTTTCAATATGCACGTCGGGAATCAGAAAAAATGCGCATGAAATAAATTTCATCAAAGATTAGTCATCTACATGATATTTGCAACATCTACAGTTTTTTTCACTACGTCTTTAACGTGTAAATTTCATGACTTTGAATATTGGTCATTTACTAAAATACAGGGCCAAGTTCGTTCGCATTTTTCATATGAACGTCGGGAATCATAAAAAAATGCGCATGAAATAAATTTCATCAAAGATTAGTCATCTGCATGATATTTGCAACTTCTACATTTTTTTTCACTACGCCTTTAACGTGTAAATTTCATGACTTTGGATATTGGTCATTTACTAAAATACAGGGCCAAATTCATTTGTATTTTTTATATGAACGTCGGGAATCATAAAAAAAGTCCATGAAATAAATTTCATCAAAGATTAGTCATCTGCATGATATTTGCAACTTCTACATTTTCTTTCACTACGCCTTTAACGTGTAAATTTCATGACTTTGGATATTGGTCATTTACTAAAATACAGAGCCAAGTTCATTCGCATTTTTCATATGCACGTCGGGAATCATAAAAAATGTGAATGAAATAAATTTCATCAAAGATTACTCATCTGCATGATATTTGCAACTTCTACATTTTTTTTCACTACGCCTTTAACTTGTAAATTTCATGACTTTAGATATTGGTCATTTACTAAAATACAGGGCCAAGTTCATTTGTATTTTTTATATGCACGTCGGGAATCATAAAAAACTGCGCATGAAATAAAATTCATCAAAGATTACTCATCTGCATGATATTTGCAACTTCTACATTTTTTTTCACTACGCCTTTAACGTGTAAATTTCATGACTTTGCATAATGGTCATTTACTAAAATACAGGGCCAAGTTCATTTGTATTTTCTATATGCACGTCGGGAATCATAAAAAAAGTGCATGAAATAAATTTCATCAAAGATTAGTCATCTGCATGATATTTGCAACTTCTACATTTTTTTTCACTACGCCTTTAACGTGTAAATTTCATGACTTTGGATATTGGTCATTTACTAAAATACAGGGCCAAGTTCATTCGCATTTTTCGTATGCACATCGGGAATCATAAGAAAAGTGCATGAAACAAATTTCATCAAAGATTAGTCATCTGCATGATATTTGCAACTTCTACACTTTTCTTCACTACGCCTTTAACGTGTAAATTTCATGACTTTAGATATTGGTCATTTACTAAAATACAGGGCCAAGTTCATTTGTATTTTTTATATGCACGTCGGGAATCATAAAAAACTGCGCATGAAATAAAATTCATCAAAGATTACTCATCTGCATGATATTTGCAACTTCTACATTTTTTTTCACTACGTCTTTAACGTGTAAATTTCATGACTTTGGATATTGGTCATTTACTAAAATTCAGGGCCAAGTTCATTCGTATTTTTCATATGCACGTCGGGAATCATAAAAAATGCGCATGAAATAAATTTCATCAAAGATTATTCTTCAGCATGATATTTGCAACATCTACATTTTTTTTCACTACGCCTTTAACGTGTAAATTTCATGACTTTGGATATTGGTCATTTATAAAAATACAGGGCCAAGTTCATTTGCATTTTTTATATGCACGTCGGAAATCATAAAAAATGCGCATGAATTAAATTTCATCATGGAGATTATTCATCTCCATGATATTTGCAACTTCTACATTTTCTTTCACTACGCCTTTGACATGTAAATTTCATGACTTTGGATATTGGTCATTTACTAAAATACAGGGCCAAGTTCGTTCGCATTTTTCATATGCACGTCGGAAATCATAAAAAATGCGAATGAAATAAATTTCATCAAAGATTAGTCATCTGCATGATATTTGCAACTTCTACATTTTTTTTCACTACGCCTTTAACGTGTAAATTTCATGACTTTGGATATTGGTCATTTACTAAAATACAGGGCCAAATTCATTTGTATTTTCTATATGCACGTCGGGAATCATAAAAAAAGTCCATGAAATAAATTTCATCAAAGATTAGTCATCTGCATGATATTTGCAACTTCTACATTTTCTTTCACTACGCCTTTAACGTGTAAATTTCATGACTTTGGATATTGGTCATTTACTAAAATACAGGGCCAAGTTCATTCGCATTTTTCATATGCACGTCGGGAATCATAAAAAATGTGAATGAAATAAATTTCATCAAAGATTACTCATCTGCATGATATTTGCAACTTCTACATTTTTTTTCACTACGCCTTTAACGTGTAAATTTCATGACTTTAGATATTGGTCATTTACTAAAATACAGGGCCAAGTTCATTTGTATTTTTTATATGCACGTCGGGAATCATAAAAAACTGCGCATGAAATAAAATTCATCAAAGATTACTCATCTGCATGATATTTGCAACTTCTACATTTTTTTTCACTACGCCTTTAACGTGTAAATTTCATGACTTTGCATAATGGTCATTTACTAAAATACAGGGCCAAGTTCATTTGTATTTTCTATATGCACGTCGGGAATCATAAAAAAAGTGCATGAAATAAATTTCATCAAAGATTAGTCATCTGCATGATATTTGCAACTTCTACATTTTTTTTCACTACGCCTTTAACGTGTAAATTTCATGACTTTGGATATTGGTCATTTACTAAAATACAGGGCCAAGTTCATTCGCATTTTTCATATGCACGTCGGGAATCATAAAAAATGTGAATGAAATAAATTTCATCAAAGATTACTCATCTGCATGATATTTGCAACTTCTACATTTTTTTTCACTACGCCTTTAACGTGTAAATTTCATGACTTTAGATATTGGTCATTTACTAAAATACAGGGCCAAGTTCATTTGTATTTTTTATATGCACGTCGGGAATCATAAAAAACTGCGCATGAAATAAAATTCATCAAAGATTACTCATCTGCATGATATTTGCAACTTCTACATTTTTTTTCACTACGCCTTTAACGTGTAAATTTCATGACTTTGCATAATGGTCATTTACTAAAATACAGGGCCAAGTTCATTTGTATTTTCTATATGCACGTCGGGAATCATAAAAAAAGTGCATGAAATAAATTTCATCAAAGATTAGTCATCTGCATGATATTTGCAACTTCTACATTTTTTTTCACTACGCCTTTAACGTGTAAATTTCATGACTTTGGATATTGGTCATTTACTAAAATACAGGGCCAAGTTCATTCGCATTTTTCATATGCACATCGGGAATCATAAGAAAAGTGCATGAAACAAATTTCATCAAAGATTAGTCATCTGCATGATATTTGCAACTTCTACACTTTTCTTCACTACGCCTTTAACGTGTAAATTTCATGACTTTAGATATTGGTCATTTACTAAAATACAGGGCCAAGTTCATTTGTATTTTTTATATGCACGTCGGGAATCATAAAAAACTGCGCATGAAATAAAATTCATCAAAGATTACTCATCTGCATGATATTTGCAACTTCTACATTTTTTTTCACTACGCCTTTAACGTGTAAATTTCATGACTTTGCATAATGGTCATTTACTAAAATACAGGGCCAAGTTCATTTGTATTTTCTATATGCACGTCGGGAATCATAAAAAAAGTGCATGAAATAAATTTCATCAAAGATTAGTCATCTGCATGATATTTGCAACTTCTACATTTTTTTTCACTACGCCTTTAACGTGTAAATTTCATGACTTTGGATATTGGTCATTTACTAAAATACAGGGCCAAGTTCATTCGCATTTTTCATATGCACATCGGGAATCATAAGAAAAGGGCATGAAACAAATTTCATCAAAGATTAGTCATCTGCATGATATTTGCAACTTCTACACTTTTCTTCACTACGCCTTTAACGTGTAAATTTCATGACTTTGGATATTGGTCATTTACTAAAATACAGGGCCAAGTTCATTCGCATTTTCAATATGCACGTCGGGAATCAGAAAAAATGCGCATGAAATAAATTTCATCAAAGATTAGTCATCTGCATGATATTTGCAACATCTACAGTTTTTTTCACTACGTCTTTAACGTGTAAATTTCATGACTTTGAATATTGGTCATTTACTAAAATACAGGGCCAAGTTCATTCGCATTTTTCATATGCACGTCGGGAATCATAAAATATGCGCATGAAATAAATTTCATCAAAGATTAGTCATCTGCATGATATTTGCAACATCTACATTTTTTTTCACTACGCCTTTAACTTGTAAATTTCATGACTTTGGATATTGGTCATTTAGAAAAATACAGAGTCAAGTTCATTCGCATTTTTTATATGCACGTCGGGAATCATAAAAAATGCGCATGAAATAAATTTCATCAAAGATTATTCTTCAGCATGATATTTGCAACATCTACATTTTTTTTCACTACGCCTTTAACGTGTAAATTTCATGACTTTGGATATTGGTCATTTATAAAAATACAGGGCCAAGTTCATTTGCATTTTTTATATGCACTTCGGAAATCATAAAAAATGCGCATGAATTAAATTTCATCATGGAGATTATTCATCTCCATGATATTTGCAACTTCTACATTTTTTTTCACTACGCCTTTAACGTGTAAATTTCATGACTTTGGATATTGGTCATTTACTAAAATTCAGGGCCAAGTTCATTCGTATTTTTGATATGCACGTCGGGAATCATAAAAAATGTGCATGAAATAAATTTCATCAAAGATTGGTCATCTGCATGATATTTGCAACATCTACATTTTTTTTCACTACGCCTTTAACGTGTAAATTTCATGACTTTGGATATTGGTCATTTACTAAAATTCAGGGCCAAGTTCATTCGCATTTTTCATATGCACATCGGGAATCATGAAAAATGCGAATGAAATAAATTTCATCAAAGATTAGTCATCTGCATGATATTTGCAACTTCTACATTTTTTTTCACTACGCCTTTAACGTGTAAATTTCATGACTTTGGATAATGGTCATTTACTAAAATACAAGGCCAAATTCATTTGTATTTTCTATATGCACGTCGGGAATCATAATAAAAGTCCATGAAATATATTTCATCAAAGATTAGTCATCTGCATGATATTTGCAATTTCTACATTTTCTTTCACTACGCCTTTAACGTGTAAATTTCATGACTTTGGATATTGGTCATTTACTAAAATACAGGGCCAAGTTCATTCGCATTTTTCATATGCACGTCGGGAATCATAAAAAATGCGCATGAAATAAATTTCATCAAAGATTAGTCATCTGCATGATATTTGCAACTTCTACATTTTTTTTCACTACGCCTTTAACGTGTAAATTTCATGACTTTGGATATTGGTCATTTACTAAAATACAGGGCCAAGTTCATTTGTATTTTCTATATGCACGTCGGGAATCATAAAAAAAGTGCATGAAATAAATTTCATCAAAGATTAGTCATCTGCATGATATTTGCAACTTCTACATTTTTTTTCACTACGCCTTTAACGTGTAAATTTCATGACTTTGGATATTGGTCATTTACTAAAATACAGGGCCAAGTTCATTCGCATTTTTCATATGCACATCGGGAATCATAAGAAAAGTGCATGAAACAAATTTCATCAAAGATTAGTCATCTGCATGATATTTGCAACTTCTACACTTTTCTTCACTACGCCTTTAACGTGTAAATTTCATGACTTTGGATATTGGTCATTTACTAAAATACAAGGCCAAGTTCATTCGCACTTTCAATATGCACGTCGGGAATCAGAAAAAATGCGCATGAAATAAATTTCATCAAAGATTAGTCATCTACATGATATTTGCAACATCTACAGTTTTTTTCACTACGTCTTTAACGTGTAAATTTCATGACTTTGAATATTGGTCATTTACTAAAATACAGGGCCAAGTTCGTTCGCATTTTTCATATGCACGTCGGAAATCATAAAAAAAGTCCATGAAATAAATTTCATCAAAGATTAGTCATCTGCATGATATTTGCAACTTCTACATTTTTTTTCACTACGCCTTTAACGTGTAAATTTCATGACTTTGGATATTGGTCATTTACTAAAATACAGGGCCAAATTCATTTGTATTTTTTATATGCACGTCGGGAATCATAAAAAAATGCGCATGAAATAAATTTCATCAAAGATTAGTCATCTGCATGATATTTGCAACTTCTACATTTTTTTTCACTACGCCTTTAACGTGTAAATTTCATGACTTTGGATATTGGTCATTTACTAAAATACAGGGCCAAATTCATTTGTATTTTTTATATGAACGTCGGGAATCATAAAAAAATGCGCATGAAATAAATTTCATCAAAGATTAGTCATCTGCATGATATTTGCAACTTCTACATTTTTTTTCACTACGCCTTTCACGTGTAAATTTCATGACTTTGGATAATGGTCATTTACAAAAATACAAGGCCAAATTCATTTGTATTTTCTATATGCACGTCGGGAATCATAAAAAGAGTCCATGAAATAAATTTCATCAAAGATTAGTCATCTGCATGATATTTGCAACTTCTACATTTTCTTTCACTACGCCTTTAACGTGTAAATTTCATGACTTTGGATATTGGTCATTTACTAAAATACAGGGCCAAGTTCATTCGCATTTTTCATATGCACGTCGGGAATCATAAAAAATGTGAATGAAATAAATTTCATCAAAGATTACTCATCTGCATGATATTTGCAACTTCTACATTTTTTTTCACTACGCCTTTAACGTGTAAATTTCATGACTTTGGATATTGGTCATTTATAAAAATACAGGGCCAAGTTCATTTGCATTTTTTATATGCACGTCGGAAATCATAAAAAATGCGCATGAATTAAATTTCATCATGGAGATTATTCATCTCCATGATATTTGCAACTTCTACATTTTTTTTCACTACGCCTTTAACGTGTAAATTTCATGACTTTGGATATTGGTCATTTACTAAAATTCAGGGCCAAGTTCATTCGTATTTTTGATATGCACGTCGGGAATCATAAAAAATGTGCATGAAATAAATTTCATCAAAGATTGGTCATCTGCATGATATTTGCAACATCTACATTTTTTTTCACTACGCCTTTAACGTGTAAATTTCATGACTTTGGATATTGGTCATTTACTAAAATTCAGGGCCAAGTTCATTCGCATTTTTCATATGCACATCGGGAATCATAAAAAAAGTCCATGAAATAAATTTCATCAAAGATTAGTCATCTGCATGATATTTGCAATTTCTACATTTTCTTTCACTACGCCTTTAACGTGTAAATTTCATGACTTTGAATATTGGTCATTTACTAAAATACAGGGCCAAGTTCATTCGTATTTTTATTATGCACGTCGGGAATCATAAAAAATGCGCATGAAATAAATTTCATCAAAAATTAGTCATCTGCATGATATTTGCAACATCTACATTTTTTTTCACTACGCCTTTAACGTGTAAATTTCATGACTTTGGATATTGGTCATTTACTAAAATACAAGGCCAAGTTCATTCGCACTTTCAATATGCACGTCGGGAATCAGAAAAAATGCGCATGAAATAAATTTCATCAAAGATTAGTCATCTACATGATATTTGCAACATCTACAGTTTTTTTCACTACGTCTTTAACGTGTAAATTTCATGACTTTGAATATTGGTCATTTACTAAAATACAGGGCCAAGTTCGTTCGCATTTTTCATATGAACGTCGGGAATCATAAAAAAATGCGCATGAAATAAATTTCATCAAAGATTAGTCATCTGCATGATATTTGCAACTTCTACATTTTTTTTCACTACGCCTTTAACGTGTAAATTTCATGACTTTGGATATTGGTCATTTACTAAAATACAGGGCCAAATTCATTTGTATTTTTTATATGAACGTCGGGAATCATAAAAAAAGTCCATGAAATAAATTTCATCAAAGATTAGTCATCTGCATGATATTTGCAACTTCTACATTTTCTTTCACTACGCCTTTAACGTGTAAATTTCATGACTTTGGATATTGGTCATTTACTAAAATACAGAGCCAAGTTCATTCGCATTTTTCATATGCACGTCGGGAATCATAAAAAATGTGAATGAAATAAATTTCATCAAAGATTACTCATCTGCATGATATTTGCAACTTCTACATTTTTTTTCACTACGCCTTTAACTTGTAAATTTCATGACTTTAGATATTGGTCATTTACTAAAATACAGGGCCAAGTTCATTTGTATTTTTTATATGCACGTCGGGAATCATAAAAAACTGCGCATGAAATAAAATTCATCAAAGATTACTCATCTGCATGATATTTGCAACTTCTACATTTTTTTTCACTACGCCTTTAACGTGTAAATTTCATGACTTTGCATAATGGTCATTTACTAAAATACAGGGCCAAGTTCATTTGTATTTTCTATATGCACGTCGGGAATCATAAAAAAAGTGCATGAAATAAATTTCATCAAAGATTAGTCATCTGCATGATATTTGCAACTTCTACATTTTTTTTCACTACGCCTTTAACGTGTAAATTTCATGACTTTGGATATTGGTCATTTACTAAAATACAGGGCCAAGTTCATTCGCATTTTTCGTATGCACATCGGGAATCATAAGAAAAGTGCATGAAACAAATTTCATCAAAGATTAGTCATCTGCATGATATTTGCAACTTCTACACTTTTCTTCACTACGCCTTTAACGTGTAAATTTCATGACTTTAGATATTGGTCATTTACTAAAATACAGGGCCAAGTTCATTTGTATTTTTTATATGCACGTCGGGAATCATAAAAAACTGCGCATGAAATAAAATTCATCAAAGATTACTCATCTGCATGATATTTGCAACTTCTACATTTTTTTTCACTACGCCTTTAACGTGTAAATTTCATGACTTTGCATAATGGTCATTTACTAAAATACAGGGCCAAGTTGATTTGTATTTTCTATATGCACGTCGGGAATCATAAAAAAAGTGCATGAAATAAATTTCATCAAAGATTAGTCATCTGCATGATATTTGCAACTTCTACATTTTTTTTCACTACGCCTTTAACGTGTAAATTTCATGACTTTGGATATTGGTCATTTACTAAAATACAGGGCCAAGTTCATTCGCATTTTTCATATGCACATCGGGAATCATAAGAAAAGGGCATGAAACAAATTTCATCAAAGATTAGTCATCTGCATGATATTTGCAACTTCTACACTTTTCTTCACTACGCCTTTAACGTGTAAATTTCATGACTTTGGATATTGGTCATTTACTAAAATACAGGGCCAAGTTCATTCGCATTTTCAATATGCACGTCGGGAATCAGAAAAAATGCGCATGAAATAAATTTCATCAAAGATTAGTCATCTGCATGATATTTGCAACATCTACAGTTTTTTTCACTACGTCTTTAACTTGTAAATTTCATGACTTTGAATATTGGTCATTTACTAAAATACAGAGCCAAGTTCATTCGCATTTTTCATATGCACGTCGGGAATCATAAAATATGCGCATGAAATAAATTTCATCAAAGATTAGTCATCTGCATGATATTTGCAACATCTACATTTTTTTTCACTACGCCTTTAACTTGTAAATTTCATGACTTTGGATATTGGTCATTTAGAAAAATACAGAGTCAAGTTCATTCGCATTTTTTATATGCACGTCGGGAATCATAAAAAATGCGCATGAAATAAATTTCATCAAAGATTATTCTTCAGCATGATATTTGCAACATCTACATTTTTTTTCACTACGCCTTTAACGTGTAAATTTCATGACTTTGGATATTGGTCATTTACTAAAATTCAGGGCCAAGTTCATTCGTATTTTTGATATGCACGTCGGGAATCATAAAAAATGCGAATGAAATAAATTTCATCAAAGATTAGTCATCTGCATGATATTTGCAACTTCTACATTTTTTTTCACTACGCCTTTAACGTGTAAATTTCATGACTTTAGATATTGGTCATTTACTAAAATACAGGGCCAAGTTCATTTGTATTTTTTATATGCACGTCGGGAATCATAAAAAACTGCGCATGAAATAAAATTCATCAAAGATTACTCATCTGCATGATATTTGCAACTTCTACATTTTTTTTCACTACGCCTTTAACGTGTAAATTTCATGACTTTGCATAATGGTCATTTACTAAAATACAGGGCCAAGTTCATTTGTATTTTCTATATGCACGTCGGGAATCATAAAAAAAGTGCATGAAATAAATTTCATCAAAGATTAGTCATCTGCATGATATTTGCAACTTCTACATTTTTTTTCACTACGCCTTTAACGTGTAAATTTCATGACTTTGGATATTGGTCATTTACTAAAATACAGGGCCAAGTTCATTCGCATTTTTCATATGCACATCGGGAATCATAAGAAAAGTGCATGAAACAAATTTCATCAAAGATTAGTCATCTGCATGATATTTGCAACTTCTACACTTTTCTTCACTACGCCTTTAACGTGTAAATTTCATGACTTTGGATATTGGTCATTTACTAAAATACAAGGCCAAGTTCATTCGCACTTTCAATATGCACGTCGGGAATCAGAAAAAATGCGCATGAAATAAATTTCATCAAAGATTAGTCATCTACATGATATTTGCAACATCTACAGTTTTTTTCACTACGTCTTTAACGTGTAAATTTCATGACTTTGAATATTGGTCATTTACTAAAATACAGAGCCAAGTTCATTCACATTTTTCATATGCACGTCGGGAATCATAAAATATGCGCATGAAATAAATTTCATCAAAGATTAGTCATCTGCATGATATTTGCAACATCTACATTTTTTTTCACTACGCCTTTAACGTGTAAATTTCATGACTTTGAATATTGGTCATTTACTAAAATACAGAGCCAAGTTCATTCGCATTTTTCATATGCACGTCGGGAATCATAAAATATGCGCATGAAATAAATTTCATCAAAGATTAGTCATCTGCATGATATTTGCAACATCTACATTTTTTTTCACTACGCCTTTAACTTGTAAATTTCATGACTTTGGATATTGGTCATTTACTAAAATACAGGGCCAAGTTCATTCGCATTTTTTATATGCACGTCGGGAATCAGAAAAAATGAGCATGAAATAAATTTCATCAAAGATTGGTCATCTGCATGATATTTGCAACATCTACTTTTTTTTTCACTACGCCTTTAACGTGTAAATTTCATGACTTTGGATATTGGTCATTTACTAAAATTCAGGGCCAAGTTCATTCGTATTTTTCATATGCACGTCGGGAATCATAAAAAATGCGCATGAAATAAATTTCATCAAAGATTATTCTTCAGCATGATATTTGCAACATCTACATTTTTTTTCACTACGCCTTTAACGTGTAAATTTCATGACTTTGGATATTGGTCATTTATAAAAATACAGGGCCAAGTTCATTTGCATTTTTTATATGCACGTCGGAAATCATAAAAAATGCGCATGAATTAAATTTCATCATGGAGATTATTCATCTCCATGATATTTGCAACTTCTACATTTTTTTTCACTACGCCTTTAACGTGTAAATTTCATGACTTTGGATATTGGTCATTTACTAAAATTCAGGGCCAAGTTCATTCGTATTTTTCATATGCACGTCGGGAATCATAAAAAATGCGCATGAAATAAATTTCATCAAAGATTATTCTTCAGCATGATATTCGCAACATCTACATTTTTTTTTACTACGTCTTTAACGTGTAAATTTCATGACTTTGGATATTGGTCATTTATAAAAATACAGGGCCAAGTTCATTTGCATTTTTTATATGCACGTCGGAAATCATAAAAAATGCGCATGAATTAAATTTCATCATGGACATTATTCATCTCCATGATATTTGCAACTTCTACATTTTCTTTCACTACGCCTTTGACATGTAAATTTCATGACTTTGGATATTGGTCATTTACTAAAATACAGGGCCAAGTTCATTCGCATTTTCCATATGCACGTCGGGAATCATAAAAAATGCGCATAAAATAAATTTCATCAAAGATTAGTCATCTGCATGATATTTGCAACTTCTACATTTTTTTTCACTACGCCTTTAACGTGTAAATTTCATGACTTTGGATATTGGTCATTTACTAAAATACAGGGCCAAGTTCATTTGTATTTTTTATATGCACGTCGGGATTCATAAAAAACTGCGCATGAAATAAAATTCATCAAAGATTACTCATCTGCATGATATTTGCAACTTCTACATTTTTTTTCACTACGCCTTTAACGTGTAAATTTCATGACTTTGCATAATGGTCATTTACTAAAATACAGGGCCAAGTTCATTTGTATTTTCTATATGCACGTCGGGAATCATAAAAAAAGTGCATGAAATAAATTTCATCAAAGATTAGTCATCTGCATGATATTTGCAACTTCTACATTTTTTTTCACTACGCCTTTAACGTGTAAATTTCATGACTTTGGATATTGGTCATTTACTAAAATACAGGGCCAAGTTCATTCGCATTTTTCATATGCACATCGGGAATCATAAGAAAAGTGCATGAAATAAATTTCATCAAAGATTAGTCATCTGCATGATATTTGCAACTTCTACACTTTTCTTCACTACGCCTTTAACGTGTAAATTTCATGACTTTGGATATTGGTCATTTACTAAAATACAGGGCCAAGTTCATTCGCATTTTCAATATGCACGTCGGGAATCAGAAAAAATGCGCATGAAATAAATTTCATCAAAGATTAGTCATCTGCATGATATTTGCAACATCTACAGTTTTTTTCACTACGTCTTTAACGTGTAAATTTCATGACTTTGAATCTTGGTCATTTACTAAAATACAGAGCCAAGTTCATTCGCATTTTTCATATGCACGTCAGGAATCATAAAAAACTGCGCATGAAATAAAATTCATCAAAGATTACTCATCTGCATGATATTTGCAACTTCTACATTTTTTTTCACTACGCCTTTAACGTGTAAATTTCATGACTTTGCATAATGGTCATTTACTAAAATACAGGGCCAAGTTCATTTGTATTTTCTATATGCACGTCGGGAATCATAAAAAAAGTGCATGAAATAAATTTCATCAAAGATTAGTCATCTGCATGATATTTGCAACTTCTACATTTTTTTTCACTACGCCTTTAACGTGTAAATTTCATGACTTTGGATATTGGTCATTTACTAAAATACAGGGCCAAGTTCATTCGCATTTTTCATATGCACATCGGGAATCATAAGAAAAGTGCATGAAACAAATTTCATCAAAGATTAGTCATCTGCATGATATTTGCAACTTGTACATTTTTTTTCACTACGCCTTTAACGTGTAAATTTCATGACTTTGGATATTGGTCATTTACTAAAATTCAGGGCCAAGTTCATTCGCATTTTTGATATGCACGTCGGGAATCATAAAAAATGCGCATGAAATAAATTTCATCAAAGATTATTCTTCAGCATGATATTCGCAACATCTACATTTTTTTTCACTACGTCTTTAACGTGTAAATTTCATGACTTTGGATATTGGTCATTTATAAAAATACAGGGCCAAGTTCATTCGCATTTTTTATATGCACGTCGGAAATCATAAAAAATGCGCATGAATTAAATTTCATCATGGAGATTATTCATCTCCATGATATTTGCAACTTCTACATTTTCTTTCACTACGCATTTGACATGTAAATTTCATGACTTTGGATATTGGTCATTTACTAAAATACAGGGCCAAGTTCATTTGCATTTTTTATATGCACGTCGGAAATCATAAAAAATGCCCATGAATTAAATTTCATCATGGAGATTATTCATCTGCATGATATTTGCAACTTCTACATTTTTTTCCACTACGCCTTTAATGTGTAAATTTCATGACTTTGGATATTAGTCATTTACTAATGTACAGGGCCCAGTTCATTGGCATTTTTTATATGCACGTCGGGAATCATAAAAAATGAGCATGAAATAAAATTTCATCAAAGAATATTCATCTTCATGATATTTGCAACTTCTATAGTTTTTTTCGCTACGCCTTTAACGTGTAAATTTCATGACTTTGGATATTGGTCATTTATTAAAATACAGGGCCAAGTTCATTTGCATTTTTTATATGCACGTCGGGAATCAGAAAAAATGAGCATGAAATAAACTTCATCAAAGATTGTTCATCTCCATGATATTTGCAAATTCTACATTTTTTTTCACTATGCCTTTTACGTGTAAATTTCATGACTTTGGATATTGGTCATTTACTAAAATTCAGGGCCAAGTTCATTCGTATTTTTGATATGCACGTTGGGAATCATAAAAAATGCGCATGAAATAAATTTCATCAAAGATTAGTCATCTGCATGATATTTGCAACATCTACATTTTTTTTCACTATGCCTTTAACGTGTAAATTTCATGACTTTGGATATTGGTCATTTATTAAAATGCAGGGCCAAGTTCATTTGCAATTTTTATATGCACGTCGGGAATCATAAAAAATGCGCATGAATTAAATTTCATCATGGAGATTATTCATCTCCATGATATTTGCAACTTCTACATTTTTTTTCACTACGCCTTTGACGTGTAAATTTCATGACTATGGATATTGGTCATTTATTAAAATACAGGGCCAAGTTCATTTGCATTTTTTATATGCACGTCGGAAATCATAAAAAATGCGCATGAATTAAATTTCATCATGGAGATTATTCATCTCCATGATATTAGCAACTTCTACATTTTTTTTCACTACGCCTTTAACGTGTAAATTTCATGACTTTGGATATTGGTCATTTATTAATATACAGGGCCAAGTTCATTTGCATTTTTTATATGCACGACGTGAATCATAAAAAATGCGCATGAAATAAATTTCATCAAAGATTAGTCATCTGCATGATATTTGCAACATATACATTTTTTTTTCACTACGTCTGTAACGTCTAAATTTCATGACTTTGGATATTGGTCATTTACTAAAATACAGGGCCAAGTTCATTCGTTTTTTTCTTATGCACGTCCGGAACCATAAAAAATGCGCATGAAATAAATTTCATCAAAGATTAGTCATCTGCATGATATTTGCAACATCTACATTTTTCTCCACTACGTCTTTAACTTGTAAATTTCATGACTTTGGATATTGGTCATTTAGTAAAATACTGGGCCAAGTTCATTCGCACTTTTTATATGCACGTCGGGAATCATAAAAAATGCGCATGAAATAAATTTCATCAAAGATTAGTCATCTGCATGATATTTGCAACATCTACATTTTTTTTCACTACGTCTTTAACTTGTAAATTTCATGACTTTGGATATTGGTCATTTACTAAAATACAGGGCCAAGTTCATTCGTATTATCATAGGCACGTTGGGAATCATAAAAAATGCGCATGAAATAAATTTCATCAAAGATTAGTCATCTGCATGATATTTGCAACATCTACATTTTTTTCCACTACGTCTTTAACTTGTAACTTTCATGACTTTGGATATTGGTCATTTAATAATATACAGGGCCAAGTTCATTCGTATTTTTATTAGGCACGTCGGGAATTATAAAAAATGCGCATGAAATAAATTTCATCAAAGATTATTCATCTGCATGATATTTGCAATTTCTACCTTTTTTTTCACTACGTCTTTAACTTGTAAATTTCATGACTTTTGATATTGGTCATTTACTAAAATACAGGGCCAAGTTCATTCGTATTATCATATGCACGTCGGGAATCATAAAAAATGCGCATGAAATCAATTTCATCAAAGATTAGTCATCTGCATGATATTTGCAACATATACATTTTTTTCCACTACGTCTTTAACTTGTAACTTTCATGACTTTGGATATTGGTCATTTACTAAAATACAGGGCCAAGTTCATTCGTATTTTTATTATGCACGTCGGGAATCATAAAAAATGCGCATGAAATAAATTTCATCAAAGATTATTCATCTGCACGATATTTGCAACATCTACATTTTTTTTCACTACGCCTTTAACGTGTAAATTTCACGACTTTGGATATTGGTCATTTACTAAAATACAGGGCCAAGTTCATTCGTATTTTTCATATGCACGTCGGGAATCATAAAAAATGCGCATGAAATCAATTTCATCAAAGATTAGTCATCTGCATGATATTTGCAACATCTACATTTTTTTTTCACTACGTCTTTAACTTGTAAATTTCATGACTTTGGATATTGGTCATTTACTAAAATACAGGGCCATGTTCATTCGTATTTTAATTATGCACGTCGGGAATCATAAAAAATGCGCATGAAATAAATTTCATCAAAGATTAGTCATCTGCATGATATTTGCAACATATACATTTTTTTTTCACTACGTCTGTAACGTCTAAATTTCATGACTTTGGATATTGGTCATTTACTAAAATACAGGGCCAAGTTCATTCGTTTTTTTCTTATGCACGTCCGGAACCATAAAAAATGCGCATGAAATAAATTTCATCAAAGATTAGTCATCTGCATGATATTTGCAACATCTACATTTTTCTCCACTACGTCTTTAACTTGTAAATTTCATGACTTTGGATATTGGTCATTTAGTAAAATACTGGGCCAAGTTCATTCGCACTTTTTATATGCACGTCGGGAATCATAAAAAATGCGCATGAAATAAATTTCATCAAAGATTAGTCATCTGCATGATATTTGCAACATCTACATTTTTTTTCACTACGTCTTTAACTTGTAAATTTCATGACTTTGGATATTGGTCATTTACTAAAATACAGGGCCAAGTTCATTCGTATTTTTCATATGCACGTCGGGAATCATAAAAAATGCGCATGAAATCAATTTCATCAAAGATTAGTCATCTGCATGATATTTGCAACATCTACATTTTTCTTCACTACGTCTTTAACGTGCAAATTTCATGACTTTGGATATTGGTCATTTACTAAAATACAGGGCCAAGTTCATTCGTATTTTTATTATGCACGTCGGGAATCATAAAAAATGCGCATGAAATAAATTTCATCAAAGATTAGTCATCTGCATGATATTTGCAACTTCTACATTTTTTTTCACTACGTCTTTAACGTGTAAATTTCATGACTTTGGATATTGGTCATTTACTAAAATACAGGGCCAAGTTCATTCGTATTTTTATTATGCACGTCGGGAATCATAAAATATGCGCATGAAATAAATTTCATCAAAGATTAGTCATCTGCATGATATTTGCAACATCTACATTTTTTCTTCACTACGTCTTTAACGTGTAACTTTCATGACTTTGGATATTGGTCATTTACTAAAATACAGGGCCAAGTTCATTCGTATTTTTCATATGCACGTCGGGAATCATAAAAAATGCGCATGAAATCAATTTCATCAAAGATTAGTCATCTGCATGATATTTGCAACATCTACATTTTTTTTCACTACGTCTTTAGCGTGTAAATTTCATGACTTTCGATATTGGTCATTTACTAAAATACAGGGCCAGGTTCATTCGTATTTTTCATATGCACGTCGGGAATCATAAAAAATGCGCATGAAATCAATTTCATCAAAGATTAGTCATCTGCATGATATTTGCAACATCTACATTTTTTTTTCACTACGTCTTTAACTTGTAAATTTCATGACTTTGGATATTGGTCATTTACTAAAATACAGGGCCATGTTCATTCGTATTTTAATTATGCACGTCGGGAATCATAAAAAATGCGCATGAAATCAATTTCATCAAAGATTAGTCATCTGCATGATATTTGCAACATCTACATTTTTCTTCACTACGTCTTTAACGTGCAAATTTCATGACTTTGGATATTGGTCATTTACTAAAATACAGGGCCAAGTTCATTCGTATTTTTCATATGCACGTCGGGAATCATAAAAAATGCGCATGAAATAAATTTCATCAAAGATTAGTCATCTGCATGATATTTGCAACTTCTACATTTTTTTTTCACTACGTCTTTAACGTGTAACTTTCATGACTTTGGATATTGGTCATTTACTAAAATACAGGGCCAGGTTCATTCGTATTTTTCATATGCACGTCGGGAATCATAAAAAATGCGCATGAAATCAATTTCATCAAAGATTAGTCATCTGCATGATATTTGCAACATCTACATTTTTTTTTCAGTACGTCTGCAATGTCTAAATTTCATGACTTTGGATATTGGTCATTTACTAAAATACAGGGCCAAGTTCATTCGTATTTTTATTATGCACGTCGGGAATCCTAAAATATCCGCATGAAATCAATTTCATCAAAGATTAGTCATCTGCATGATATTTGCAACATCTACATTTTTTTTCACTACGTCTTTAACTTGTAAATTTCATGACTTTGGATATTGGTCATTTACTAAAATACAGGGCCAAGTTCATTCGTATTATCATATGCACGTCGGGAATCATAAAAAATGCGCATGAAATAAATTTCATCAAAGATTAGTCATCTGCATGATATTTGCAACATCTACATTTTTTTTTCAGTACGTCTGCAATGTCTAAATTTCATGACTTTGGATATTGGTCATTTACTAAAATACAGGGCCAAGTTCATTCGTATTTTTCATATGCACGTCGGAAATCATAAAAAATGCGCATGAAATAAATTTCATCAAAGATTAGTCATCTGCATGATATTTGCAACATCTACATTTTTCTTCACTACGTCTTTAATGTGCAAATTTCATGACTTTTGATATTGGTCATTTACTAAAATATAGGGCCAAGTTCATTCGTATTTTTTATATGCACGTCGAGAATCATAAAAAATGCGCATGAAATAAGTTTCATCATGGAGATTACTCATCTTCATGATATTTGCAACATATACATTTTTTTTCACTACGTCTTTAACGTGTAACTTTCATGACTTTGGATATTGGTCATTTACTAAAATACAGGGCCAAGTTCATTCGTATTTTTCATATGCACGTCGGGAATCATAAAAAGTGCGCATGAAATAAATTTCATCAAAGATTATTCATCTGCATGATATTTGCAACATCTACATTTTTTTTCACTACGTCTTTAGCGTGTAAATTTCATGACTTTCGATATTGGTCATTTACTAAAATACAGGGCCAGGTTCATTCGTATTTTTATTATGCACGTCGGGAATCATAAAAAATGCGCATGAAATAAATTTCATCAAAGATTAGTCATCTGCATGATATTTGCAACTTCTACATTTTTTTTCACTACGTCTTTAACGTGTAAATTTCATGACTTTGGATATTGGTCATTTACTAAAATACAGGGCCAAGTTCATTCGTATTTTTCATATGCACGTCGGGAATCATAAAAAATGCGCATGAAATAAATTTCATCAAAGATTAGTCATCTGCATGATATTTGCAACATCTACATTTTTTTTTCAGTACGTCTGCAATGTCTAAATTTCATGACTTTGGATATTGGTCATTTACTAAAATACAGGGCCAAGTTCATTCGTATTTTTATTATGCACGTCGGGAATCATAAAATATGCGCATGAAATCAATTTCATCAAAGATTAGTCATCTGCATGATATTTGCAACATCTACATTTTTTTTCACTACGTCTTTAACTTGTAACTTTCATGACTTTGGATATTGGTCATTTACTAAAATACAGGGCCAAGTTCATTCGTATTTTTCATATGCACGTCGGGAATCATAAAAAATGCGCATGAAATAAATTTCATCAAAGATTAGTCATTTGCATGATATTTGCAACATCTACATTTTTTTTTCAGTACGTCTGCAATGTCTAAATTTCATGACTTTGGATATTGGTCATTTACTAAAATACAGGGCCAAGTTCATTCGTATTTTTCATATGCACGTCGGGAATCATAAAAAATGCGCATGAAATAAATTTCATCAAAGATTAGTCATCAGCATGATATTTGCAACATCTACATTTTTCTTCACTACGTCTTTAATGTGCAAATTTCATGACTTTTGATATAGGTCATTTACTAAAATACAGGGCCAAGTTCATTCGCATTTTTTATATGCACGTCGGGAATCATAAAAAATGCGCATGAAATAAGTTTCATCATGGAGATTACTCATCTTCATGATATTTGCAACATATACATTTTTTTTCACTACGTCTTTAACGTGTAACTTTCATGACTTTGGGTATTGGTCATTTACTAAAATACAGGGCCAAGTTCATTCGTATTTTTCATATGCACGTCGGGAATCATAAAAAGTGCGCATGAAATAAATTTCATCAAAGATTAGTCATCTGCATGATATTTGCAACATCTACATTTTTTTTCACTACGTCTTTAGCGTGTAAATTTCATGACTTTCGATATTGGTCATTTACTAAAATACAGGGCCAAGTTCATTCGTATTTTTCATATGCACGTCGGGAATCATAAAAAATGCGCATGAAATAAATTTCATCAAAGATTAGTCATCTGCATGATATTTGCAACATCTACATTTTTTTTTCACTACGTCTTTAACGTGTAACTTTCATGACTTTGGATATTGGTCATTTACTAAAATACAGGGCCATGTTCATTCGTATTTTTATTATGCACGTCGGGAATCATAAAAAATGCGCATGAAATCAATTTCATCAAAGATTAGTCATCTGCATGATATTTGCAACATCTACATTTTTTTTTCAGTACGTCTGCAATGTCTAAATTTCATGACTTTGGATATTGGTCATTTACTAAAATACAGGGCCAAGTTCATTCGTATTTTTATTATGCACGTCGGGAATCATAAAATATGCGCATGAAATCAATTTCATCAAAGATTAGTCATCTGCATGATATTTGCAACATCTACATTTTTTTTCACTACGTCTTTAACTTGTAACTTTCATGACTTTGGATATTGGTCATTTACTAAAATACAGGGCCAAGTTCATTCGTATTTTTCATATGCACGTCGGGAATCATAAAAAATGCGCATGAAATAAATTTCATCAAAGATTAGTCATTTGCATGATATTTGCAACATCTACATTTTTTTTTCAGTACGTCTGCAATGTCTAAATTTCATGACTTTGGATATTGGTCATTTACTAAAATACAGGGCCAAGTTCATTCGTATTTTTCATATGCACGTCGGGAATCATAAAAAATGCGCATGAAATAAATTTCATCAAAGATTAGTCATCTGCATGATATTTGCAACATCTACATTTTTCTTCACTACGTCTTTAATGTGCAAATTTCATGACTTTTGATATTGGTCATTTACTAAAATATAGGGCCAAGTTCATTCGTATTTTTTATATGCACGTCGAGAATCATAAAAAATGCGCATGAAATAAGTTTCATCATGGAGATTACTCATCTTCATGATATTTGCAACATATACATTTTTTTTCACTACGTCTTTAACGTGTAACTTTCATGACTTTGGATATTGGTCATTTACTAAAATACAGGGCCAAGTTCATTCGTATTTTTCATATGCACGTCGGGAATCATAAAAAATGCGCATGAAATCAATTTCATCAAAGATTAGTCATCTGCATGATATTTGCAACATCTACATTTTTTTTTCAGTACGTCTGCAATGTCTAAATTTCATGACTTTGGATATTGGTCATTTACTAAAATACAGGGCCAAGTTCATTCGTATTTTTATTATGCACGTCGGGAATCATAAAATATGCGCATGAAATCAATTTCATCAAAGATTAGTCATCTGCATGATATTTGCAACATCTACATTTTTTTTCACTACGTCTTTAACTTGTAACTTTCATGACTTTGGATATTGGTCATTTACTAAAATACAGGGCCAAGTTCATTCGTATTTTTCATATGCACGTCGGGAATCATAAAAAATGCGCATGAAATAAATTTCATCAAAGATTAGTCATTTGCATGATATTTGCAACATCTACATTTTTTTTTCAGTACGTCTGCAATGTCTAAATTTCATGACTTTGGATATTGGTCATTTACTAAAATACAGGGCCAAGTTCATTCGTATTTTTCATATGCACGTCGGGAATCATAAAAAATGCGCATGAAATAAATTTCATCAAAGATTAGTCATCTGCATGATATTTGCAACATCTACATTTTTCTTCACTACGTCTTTAATGTGCAAATTTCATGACTTTTGATATAGGTCATTTACTAAAATACAGGGCCAAGTTCATTCGCATTTTTTATATGCACGTCGGGAATCATAAAAAATGCGCATGAAATAAGTTTCATCATGGAGATTACTCATCTTCATGATATTTGCAACATATACATTTTTTTTCACTACGTCTTTAACGTGTAACTTTCATGACTTTGGGTATTGGTCATTTACTAAAATACAGGGCCAAGTTCATTCGTATTTTTCATATGCACGTCGGGAATCATAAAAAGTGCGCATGAAATAAATTTCATCAAAGATTAGTCATCTGCATGATATTTGCAACATCTACATTTTTTTTCACTACGTCTTTAGCGTGTAAATTTCATGACTTTCGATATTGGTCATTTACTAAAATACAGGGCCAGGTTCATTCGTATTTTTCATATGCACGTCGGGAATCATAAAAAATGCGCATGAAATAAATTTCATCAAAGATTAGTCATCTGCATGATATTTGCAACTTCTACATTTTTTTTCACTACGTCTTTAACGTGTAAATTTCATGACTTTGGATATTGGTCATTTACTAAAATACAGGGCCAAGTTCATTCGTATTTTTCATATGCACGTCGGGAATCATAAAAAATGCGCATGAAATAAATTTCATCAAAGATTAGTCATCTGCATGATATTTGCAACATCTACATTTTTTTTTCACTACGTCTTTAATGTGCAAATTTCATGACTTTTGATATTGGTCATTTACTAAAATATAGGGCCAAGTTCATTCGTATTTTTTATATGCACGTCGAGAATCATAAAAAATGCGCATGAAATAAGTTTCATCATGGAGATTACTCATCTTCATGATATTTGCAACATATACATTTTTTTTCACTACGTCTTTAACGTGTAACTTTCATGACTTTGGATATTGGTCATTTACTAAAATACAGGGCCAAGTTCATTCGTATTTTTCATATGCACGTCGGGAATCATAAAAAATGCGCATGAAATCAATTTCATCAAAGATTAGTCATCTGCATGATATTTGCAACATCTACATTTTTTTTTCAGTACGTCTGCAATGTCTAAATTTCATGACTTTGGATATTGGTCATTTACTAAAATACAGGGCCAAGTTCATTCGTATTTTTATTATGCACGTCGGGAATCATAAAATATGCGCATGAAATCAATTTCATCAAAGATTAGTCATCTGCATGATATTTGCAACATCTACATTTTTTTTCACTACGTCTTTAACTTGTAACTTTCATGACTTTGGATATTGGTCATTTACTAAAATACAGGGCCAAGTTCATTCGTATTTTTCATATGCACGTCGGGAATCATAAAAAATGCGCATGAAATAAATTTCATCAAAGATTAGTCATTTGCATGATATTTGCAACATCTACATTTTTTTTTCAGTACGTCTGCAATGTCTAAATTTCATGACTTTGGATATTGGTCATTTACTAAAATACAGGGCCAAGTTCATTCGTATTTTTCATATGCACGTCGGGAATCATAAAAAATGCGCATGAAATAAATTTCATCAAAGATTAGTCATCTGCATGATATTTGCAACATCTACATTTTTCTTCACTACGTCTTTAATGTGCAAATTTCATGACTTTTGATATAGGTCATTTACTAAAATACAGGGCCAAGTTCATTCGCATTTTTTATATGCACGTCGGGAATCATAAAAAATGCGCATGAAATAAGTTTCATCATGGAGATTACTCATCTTCATGATATTTGCAACATATACATTTTTTTTCACTACGTCTTTAACGTGTAACTTTCATGACTTTGGGTATTGGTCATTTACTAAAATACAGGGCCAAGTTCATTCGTATTTTTCATATGCACGTCGGGAATCATAAAAAGTGCGCATGAAATAAATTTCATCAAAGATTAGTCATCTGCATGATATTTGCAACATCTACATTTTTTTTCACTACGTCTTTAGCGTGTAAATTTCATGACTTTCGATATTGGTCATTTACTAAAATACAGGGCCAGGTTCATTCGTATTTTTCATATGCACGTCGGGAATCATAAAAAATGCGCATGAAATAAATTTCATCAAAGATTAGTCATCTGCATGATATTTGCAACTTCTACATTTTTTTTCACTACGTCTTTAACGTGTAAATTTCATGACTTTGGATATTGGTCATTTACTAAAATACAGGGCCAAGTTCATTCGTATTTTTCATATGCACGTCGGGAATCATAAAAAATGCGCATGAAATAAATTTCATCAAAGATTAGTCATCTGCATGATATTTGCAACATCTACATTTTTTTTTCACTACGTCTTTAACGTGTAACTTTCATGACTTTGGATATTGGTCATTTACTAAAATACAGGGCCATGTTCATTCGTATTTTTATTATGCACGTCGGGAATCATAAAAAATGCGCATGAAATAAATTTCATCAAAAATTAGTCATCTGCATGATATTTGCAACATCTACATTTTTTTTTCAGTACGTCTGCAATGTCTAAATTTCATGACTTTGGATATTGGTCATTTACTAAAATACAGGGCCAAGTTCATTCGTATTTTTATTATGCACGTCGGGTATCATAAAATATGCGCATGAAATCAATTTCATCAAAGATTAGTCATCTGCATGATATTTGCAACATCTACATTTTTTTTCACTACGTCTTTAACTTGTAACTTTCATGACTTTGGATATTGGTCATTTACTAAAATACAGGGCCAAGTTCATTCGTATTTTTCATATGCACGTCGGGAATCATAAAAAATGCGCATGAAATAAATTTCATCAAAGATTAGTCATCTGCATGATATTTGCAACATCTACATTTTTTTTCACTACGTCTTTAACTTGTAACTTTCATGACTTTGGATATTGGTCATTTACTAAAATACAGGGCCAAGTTCATTCGTATTTTTCATATGCACGTCGGGAATCATAAAAGAAGCGCATGAAATAAATTTCATCAAAGATTAGTCATCTGCATGATATTTGCAACATCTACATTTTTCTTCACTACGTCTTTAACTTGTAACTTTCATGACTTTGGATATTGGTCATTTACTAAAATACAGGGCCAAGTTCATTCGTATTTTTCATATGCACGTCGGGAATCATAAAAAATGCGCATGAAATAAATTTCATCAAAGATTATTCATCTGCATGATATTTGCAACATCTACATTTTTTTTCACTACGTCTTTAGCGTGTAAATTTCATGACTTTCGATATTGGTCATTTACTAAAATACAGGGCCAGGTTCATTCGTATTTTTCATATGCACGTCGGGAATCATAAAAAATGCGCATGAAATAAATTTCATCAAAGATTAGTCATCTGCATGATATTTGCAACTTCTACATTTTTTTTCACTACGTCTTTAACGTGTAAATTTCATGACTTTGGATATTGGTCATTTACTAAAATACAGGGCCAAGTTCATTCGTATTTTTCATATGCACGTCGGGAATCATAAAAAATGCGCATGAAATCAATTTCATCAAAGATTAGTCATCTGCATGATATTTGCAACATCTACATTTTTTTTTCAGTACGTCTGCAATGTCTAAATTTCATGACTTTGGATATTGGTCATTTACTAAAATACAGGGCCAAGTTCATTCGTATTTTTATTATGCACGTCGGGAATCATAAAATATGCGCATGAAATCAATTTCATCAAAGATTAGTCATCTGCATGATATTTGCAACATCTACATTTTTTTTCACTACGTCTTTAACTTGTAACTTTCATGACTTTGGATATTGGTCATTTACTAAAATACAGGGCCAAGTTCATTCGTATTTTTCATATGCACGTCGGGAATCATAAAAAATGCGCATGAAATAAATTTCATCAAAGATTAGTCATTTGCATGATATTTGCAACATCTACATTTTTTTTTCAGTACGTCTGCAATGTCTAAATTTCATGACTTTGGATATTGGTCATTTACTAAAATACAGGGCCAAGTTCATTCGTATTTTTCATATGCACGTCGGGAATCATAAAAAATGCGCATGAAATAAATTTCATCAAAGATTAGTCATCTGCATGATATTTGCAACATCTACATTTTTCTTCACTACGTCTTTAATGTGCAAATTTCATGACTTTTGATATAGGTCATTTACTAAAATACAGGGCCAAGTTCATTCGCATTTTTTATATGCACGTCGGGAATCATAAAAAATGCGCATGAAATAAGTTTCATCATGGAGATTACTCATCTTCATGATATTTGCAACATATACATTTTTTTTCACTACGTCTTTAACGTGTAACTTTCATGACTTTGGATATTGGTCATTTACTAAAATACAGGGCCAAGTTCATTCGTATTTTTCATATGCACGTCGGGAATCATAAAAAGTGCGCATGAAATAAATTTCATCAAAGATTAGTCATCTGCATGATATTTGCAACATCTACATTTTTTTTCACTACGTCTTTAGCGTGTAAATTTCATGACTTTCGATATTGGTCATTTACTAAAATACAGGGCCAGGTTCATTCGTATTTTTCATATGCACGTCGGGAATCATAAAAAATGCGCATGAAATAAATTTCATCAAAGATTAGTCATCTGCATGATATTTGCAACTTCTACATTTTTTTTCACTACGTCTTTAACGTGTAAATTTCATGACTTTGGATATTGGTCATTTACTAAAATACAGGGCCAAGTTCATTCGTATTTTTCATATGCACGTCGGGAATCATAAAAAATGCGCATGAAATAAATTTCATCAAAGATTAGTCATCTGCATGATATTTGCAACATCTACATTTTTTTTTCACTACGTCTTTAACGTGTAACTTTCATGACTTTGGATATTGGTCATTTACTAAAATACAGGGCCATGTTCATTCGTATTTTTATTATGCACGTCGAGAATCATAAAAAATGCGCATGAAATAAATTTCATCAAAAATTAGTCATCTGCATGATATTTGCAACATCTACATTTTTTTTTCAGTACATCTGCAATGTCTAAATTTCATGACTTTGGATATTGGTCATTTACTAAAATACAGGGCCAAGTTCATTCGTATTTTTATTATGCACGTCGGGTATCATAAAATATGCGCATGAAATCAATTTCATCAAAGATTAGTCATCTGCATGATATTTGCAACATCTACATTTTTTTTCACTACGTCTTTAACTTGTAACTTTCATGACTTTGGATATTGGTCATTTACTAAAATACAGGGCCAGGTTCATTCGTATTTTTCATATGCACGTCGGGAATCATAAAAAGTGCGCATGAAATAAATTTCATCAAAGATTAGTCATCTGCATGATATTTGCAACATCTACATTTTTTTTCACTACGTCTTTAACTTGTAACTTTCATGACTTTGGATATTGGTCATTTACTAAAATACAGGGCCAAGTTCATTCGTATTTTTCATATGCACGTCGGGAATCATAAAAAGTGCGCATGAAATAAATTTCATCAAAGATTAGTCATCTGCATGATATTTGCAACATCTACATTTTTTTTCACTACGTCTTTAGCGTGTAAATTTCATGACTTTCGATATTGGTCATTTACTAAAATACAGGGCCAGGTTCATTCGTATTTTTCATATGCACGTCGGGAATCATAAAAAATGCGCATGAAATAAATTTCATCAAAGATTAGTCATCTGCATGATATTTGCAACTTCTACATTTTTTTTCACTACGTCTTTAACGTGTAAATTTCATGACTTTGGATATTGGTCATTTACTAAAATACAGGGCCAAGTTCATTCGTATTTTTCATATGCACGTCGGGAATCATAAAAAATGCGCATGAAATAAATTTCATCAAAGATTAGTCATCTGCATGATATTTGCAACTTCTACATTTTTTTTCACTACGTCTTTAACGTGTAAATTTCATGACTTTGGATATTGGTCATTTACTAAAATACAGGGCCAAGTTCATTCGTATTTTTCATATGCACGTCGGGAATCATAAAAAGTGCGCATGAAATAAATTTCATCAAAGATTAGTCATCTGCATGATATTTGCAACATCTACATTTTTTTTCACTACGTCTTTAGCGTGTAAATTTCATGACTTTCGATATTGGTCATTTACTAAAATACAGGGCCAGGTTCATTCGTATTTTTCATATGCACGTCGGGAATCATAAAAAATGCGCATGAAATAAATTTCATCAAAGATTAGTCATCTGCATGATATTTGCAACTTCTACATTTTTTTTCACTACGTCTTTAACGTGTAAATTTCATGACTTTGGATATTGGTCATTTACTAAAATACAGGGCCATGTTCATTCGTATTTTTATTATGCACGTCGGGAATCATAAAAAATGCGCATGAAATAAATTTCATCAAAAATTAGTCATCTGCATGATATTTGCAACATCTACATTTTTTTTTCAGTACGTCTGCAATGTCTAAATTTCATGACTTTGGATATTGGTCATTTACTAAAATACAGGGCCAAGTTCATTCGTATTTTTCATATGCACGTCGGGAATCATAAAAAATGCGCATGAAATCAATTTCATCAAAGATTAGTCATCTGCATGATATTTGCAACATCTACATTTTTTTTCACTACGTCTTTAACTTGTAACTTTCATGACTTTGGATATTGGTCATTTACTAAAATACAGGGCCAAGTTCATTCGTATTTTTCATATGCACGTCGGGAATCATAAAAGAAGCGCATGAAATAAATTTCATCAAAGATTAGTCATCTGCATGATATTTGCAACATCTACATTTTTCTTCACTACGTCTTTAACTTGTAACTTTCATGACTTTGGATATTGGTCATTTACTAAAATACAGGGCCAAGTTCATTCGTATTTTTCATATGCACGTCGGGAATCATAAAAAATGCGCATGAAATAAATTTCATCAAAGATTAGTCATCTGCATGATATTTGCAACATATACATTTTTTTTTCACTACGTCTTTAACTTGTAACTTTCATGACTTTGGATATTGGTCATTTACTAAAATACAGGGCCAAGTTCATTCGCATTTTTCATATGCACGTCGGGAATCATAAAAAATGCGCATGAAATAAATTTCATCAAAGATTAGTCATCTGCATGATATTTGCAACATCTACATTTTTTTTCACTACGTCTTTAACGTGTAAATTTCATGAATTTCGATATTGGTCATTTACTAAAATACAGGGCCAACTTCATTCGTATTTTTCATATGCTCGTCGGGAATCATAAAAAATGCGCATGAAATAAATTTCATCAAAGATTAGTCATCTGCATGATATTTGCAACTTCTACATTTTTTTTCACTACGTCTTTAACGTGTAAATTTCATGACTTTGGATATTGGTCATTTACTAAAATACAGGGCCAAGTTCATTCGTATTTTTCATATGCACGTCGGGAATCATAAAAAGTGCGCATGAAATAAATTTCATCAAAGATTAGTCATCTGCATGATATTTGCAACATCTACATTTTTTTTCACTACGTCTTTAGCGTGTAAATTTCATGACTTTCGATATTGGTCATTTACTAAAATACAGGGCCAGGTTCATTCGTATTTTTCATATGCACGTCGGGAATCATAAAAAATGCGCATGAAATAAATTTCATCAAAGATTAGTCATCTGCATGATATTTGCAACTTCTACATTTTTTTTCACTACGTCTTTAACGTGTAAATTTCATGACTTTGGATATTGGTCATTTACTAAAATACAGGGCCAAGTTCATTCGTATTTTTCATATGCTCGTCGGGAATCATAAAAAATGCGCATGAAATAAATTTCATCAACGATTAGTCATCTGCATGATATTTGCAACATCTACATTTTTTTTTCACTACGTCTTTAACGTGTAACTTTCATGACTTTGGATATTGGTCATTTACTAAAATACAGGGCCAAGTTCATTCGTATTTTTCATATGCACGTCGGGAATCATAAAAGAAGCGCATGAAATAAATTTCATCAAAGATTAGTCATCTGCATGATATTTGCAACTTCTACATTTTTTTTCACTACGACTTTAACGTGTAACTTTCATGACTTTGGATATTGGTCATTTACTAAAATACAGGGCCAAGTTCATTCGCATTTTTCATATGCACGTCGGGAATCATAAAAAATGCGCATGAAATAAATTTCATCAAAGATTATTCATCTGCACGATATTTGCAACATCTACATTTTTCTTCACTACGTCTTTAACTTGTAACTTTCATGACTTTGGATATTGGTCATTTACTAAAATACAGGGCCAAGTTCATTCGTATTTTTCATATGCACGTCGGGAATCATAAAAGAAGCGCATGAAATAAATTTCATCAAAGATTAGTCATCTGCATGATATTTGCAACATCTACATTTTTCTTCACTACGTCTTTAACTTGTAACTTTCATGACTTTGGATATTGGTCATTTACTAAAATACAGGGCCAACTTCATTCGTATTTTTCATATGCACGTCGGGAATCATAAAAAATGCGCATGAAATAAATTTCATCAAAGATTAGTCATCTGCATGATATTTGCAACATATACATTTTTTTTTCACTACGTCTTTAACTTGTAACTTTCATGACTTTGGATATTGGTCATTTACTAAAATACAGGGCCAAGTTCATTCGCATTTTTCATATGCACGTCGGGAATCATAAAAAATGCGCATGAAATAAATTTCATCAAAGATTATTCATCTGCACGATATTTGCAACATCTACATTTTTTTTCACTACGCCTTTAACGTGTAAATTTCATGACTTTGGATATTGGTCATTTATTGAATTTCAGGGCCAAGTTCATTCGTATTTTTCATATGCACGTCGGGAATCATAAAAAATGCGCATGAAATCAATTTCATCAAAGATTAGTCATCTGCATGATATTTGCAACATCTACATTTTTTTTCACTACGTCTTTAACTTGTAACTTTCATGACTTTGGATATTGGTCATTTACTAAAATACAGGGCCAAGTTCATTCGCATTTTTCATATGCACGTCGGGAATCATAAAAAATGCGCATGAAATAAATTTCATCAAAGATTATTCATCTGCACGATATTTGCAACATCTACATTTTTTTTCACTACGCCTTTAACGTGTAAATTTCATGACTTTGGATATTGGTCATTTATTGAATTTCAGGGCCAAGTTCATTCGTATTTTTCATATGCACGTCGGGAATCATAAAAAATGCGCATGAAATCAATTTCATCAAAGATTAGTCATCTGCATGATATTTGCAACATCTACATTTTTCTTCACTACGTCTTTAACGTGTAAATTTCATGACTTTGGATATTGGTAATTTACTAAAATACAGGGCCAAGTTCATTCGTATTTTTATTATGCGCGTCGGGAATCATAAAAAATGCGCATGAAATAAATTTCATCAAAGATTATTCATCTGCATGATATTTGCAACATATACATTTTTTTCCACTACGTCTTTAACTTGTAACTTTCATGACTTTGGATATTCGTCATTTACTAAAATACAGGGCAAAGTTCAGTCGTATTTTTTATATGCACGTCGGGAATCATAAAAAATGCGTATGAAATAAGTTTCATCATGGAGATTACTCATCTGCATGATATTTGCAACATCTACATTTTTTTTTCACTACGTCTGTAATGTCTAAATTTCATAACTTTGGATATTGGTCATTTACTAAAATACAGGGCCAAGTTCATTCGTATTTTTCTTATGCACGTCGGGAATCATAAAGAATGCGCATGAAATAAATTTCATCAAAGATTATTCATCTGCATGATATTTGCAACATATACATTTTTTTTTCACTACGTCTGTAATGTCTAAATTTCATGACTTTGGATATTGGTCATTTACTAAAATACAGGGCCAAGTTCATTCGTATTTTTCTTATGCACGTCGGGAATCATAAAAAATGCGCATGAAATAAATTTCATCAAAGATTAGTCATCTGCATGATATTTGCAACATGTACATTTTTTTTCAGTACGTCTTTAACGTGTAAATTTCTTGACTTCCGATATTGGTCATTTACATAAATACAGGGCCAAGTTCATTCGTATTTTTATTATACACGTCGGGAATCATAAAAAATGCGCATGAAATAAATTTCATCAAAGATTAGTCATCTGCATGATATTTGCAACATCTACATTTTTTTTCAGTACGTCTTTAACGTGTAAATTTCTTGACTTTGGATATTGGTCATTTACTAAAATACAGGGCCAAGTTAATTCGTATTTTTCATATGCACGTCGGGAATCATAAAAAATGCGCATGAAATAAATTTCATCAAAGATTAGTCATCTGCATGATATTTGCAACATCTACATTTTTTTTCAGTACGTCTTTAACGTGTAAATTTCATGAATTTCGATATTGGTCATTTACTAAAATACAGGGCCAGGTTCATTCGTATTTTACATATGCACGTCGGGAATCATAAAAAATGCGCATGAAATAAATTTCATCAAAGATTAGTCATCTGCATGATATTTGCAACATATACATTTTTTTCCACAACGTCTTTAACTTGTAACTTTCATGACTTTGGATATTGGTCATTTACTAAAATACAGGGCCAAGTTCATTCGTATTTTTTATATGCACGTCGGGAATCATAAAAAATGCGCATGAAATAAATTTCATCAAAGATTAGTCATCTGCATGATATTTGCAACATATACATTTTTTTTCACTACGTCTTTAACGTGTAAATTTCATGACTTTGGATATTGGTCATTTACTAAAATGCAGGGCCAAGTTCATGTGCATTTTCAATATGCACGTCGGGAATCATAAAAAATGCGCATAAAATAAATTTCATCAAAAATTATTCATCTGCATGATATTTGCAACTTCTACATTTTTTTTCACTACGTCTTTAACGTGTAAATTTCATGACTTTGGATATTGGTCATTTACTAAAATACAAGGCATACTTCATTCGTATTTTTCATATGCATGTCGGGAATCATAAAAAATGCGCATGAAATAAATTTCATCAAAGATTAGTCATCTGCATGATATTTGCAACATATACATTTTTTTCCAGTACGTCTTTAGCGTGTAAATTTCTTGACTTTGGATATTGGTCATTTACTTAAATACAGGGCCAAGTTCATTCGTATTTTTATTATGCACGTCGGGAATCATAAAAAATGCGCATGAAATAAGTTTCATCATGGAGATTACTCATCTGCATGATATTTGCAACATCTACATTTTTTTTCACTACGTCTTTAACGTGTAACTTTCATGACTTTGGATATTGGTCATTTACTAAAATACAGGGCCAAGTTCATTCGTATTTTTCATATGCACGTCGGGAATCATAAAAAATGCGCATGAAATAAATTTCATCAAAGATTATTCATCTGCATGATATTTGCAACATATACATTTTTTTTTCACTACGTCTGTAATGTCTAAATTTCATGACTTTGGATATTGGTCATTTACTAAAATACAGGGCCAAGTTCATTCGTATTTTTCTTATGCACGTCGGGAATCATAAAAAATGCGCATGAAATCAATTTCATCAAAGATTAGTCATCTGCATGATATTTGCAACATCTACATTTTTTTCCACTACGTCTTTAACTTGTAAATTTCATGACTTTGGATATTGGTCATTTACTAAAATACAGGGCCAAGTTCATTCGTATTCTTGATATGCACGTCGGGAATCATAAAAAATGCGCATGAAATAAATTTCATCAAAAATTATTCATCTGCATGATATTTGCAACTTCTACATTTTTTTTTACTACGTCTTTAACGTGTAAATTTCTTGACTTTGGATATTGGTCATTTACTAAAATACAAGGCCAAGTTCATTCGTATTTTTATTATGCACGTCGGGAATCATAAAAAATGCGCATGAAATCAATTTCATCAAAGATATATCATCTGCATGATATTTGCAACATATACATTTTTTTCCACAACGTCTTTAACTTGTAACTTTCATGACTTTGGATATTGGTCATTTACTAAAATACAGGGCCAAGTTCATTCGTATTTTTTATATGCACGTCGGGAATCATAAAAAATGCGCATGAAATAAATTTCATCAAAGATTAGTCATCTGCATGATATTTGCAACATATACATTTTTTTTCACTACGTCTTTAACGTGTAAATTTCATGACTTTGGATATTGGTCATTTACTAAAATACAGGGCCAAGTTCATTCGCATTTTCAATATGCACGTCGGGAATCATAAAAAATGCGCATAAAATAAATTTCATCAAAAATTATTCATCTGCATGATATTTGCAACTTCTACATTTTTTTTCACTACGTCTTTAACGTGTAAATTTCATGACTTTGGATATTGGTCATTTACTAAAATACAAGGCATACTTCATTCGTATTTTTCATATGCATGTCGGGAATCATAAAAAATGCGCATGAAATAAATTTCATCAAAGATTAGTCATCTGCATGATATTTGCAACATATACATTTTTTTTCAGTACGTCTTTAACGTGTAAATTTCTTGACTTTGGATATTGGTCATTTACTTAAATACAGGGCCAAGTTCATTCGTATTTTTATTATGCACGTCGGGAATCATAAAAAATGCGCATGAAATAAGTTTCATCATGGAGATTACTCATCTGCATGATATTTGCAACATCTACATTTGTTTTCACTACGTCTTTAACGTGTAACTTTCATGACTTTGGATATTGGTCATTTACTAAAATACAGGGCCAAGTTCATTCGTATTTTTCATATGCACGTCGGGAATCATAAAAAATGCGCATGAAATAAATTTCATCAAAGATTATTCATCTGCATGATATTTGCAACATATACATTTTTATTTCACTACGTCTGTAATGTCTAAATTTCATGACTTTCGATATTGGTCATTTACTAAAATACAGGGCCAAGTTCATTCGTATTTTTCTTATGCACGTCGGGAATCATAAAAAATGCGCATGAAATCAATTTCATCAAAGATTAGTCATCTGCATGATATTTGCAACATCTACATTTTTTTCCACTACGTCTTTAACTTGTAAATTTCATGACTTTGGATATTGGTCATTTACTAAAATACAGGGCCAAGTTCATTCGTATTCTTGATATGCACGTCGGGAATCATAAAATATGCGCATGAAATAAATTTCATCAATAATTATTCATCTGCATGATATTTGCAACTTCTACATTTTTTTTCACTACGTCTTTAACGTGTAAATTTCATGACTTTGGATATTGGTCATTTACTAAAATACAAGGCCAAGTTCATTCGTATTTTTATTATGCACGTCGGGAATCATAAAAAATGCGCATGAAATCAATTTCATCAAAGATATATCATCTGCATGATATTTGCAACATATACATTTTTTTCCACAACGTCTTTAACTTGTAACTTTCATGACTTTGGATATTGGTCATTTACTAAAATACAGGGCCAAGTTCATTCGTATTTTTTATATGCACGTCGGGAATCATAAAAAATGCGCATGAAATAAATTTCATCAAAGATTAGTCATCTGCATGATATTTGCAACATATACATTTTTTTTCACTACGTCTTTAACGTGTAAATTTCATGACTTTGGATATTGGTCATTTACTAAAATACAGGGCCAAGTTCATTCGCATATTCAATATGCACGTCGGGAATCATAAAAAATGCGCATAAAATAAATTTCATCAAAAATTATTCATCTGCATGATATTTGCAACTTCTACATTTTTTTTCAGTACGTCTTTAACGTGTAAATTTCTTGACTTTGGATATTGGTCATTTACTTAAATACAGGGCCAAGTTCATTCGTATTTTTATTATGCACGTCGGGAATCATAAAAAATGCGCATGAAATAAGTTTCATCATGGAGATTACTCATCTGCATGATATTTGCAACATCTACATTTTTTTTCACTACGTCTTTAACGTGTAACTTTCGTGACTTTGGATATTGGTCATTTACTAAAATACAGGGCCAAGTTCATTCGTATTTTTCATATGCACGTCGGGAATCATAAAAAATGCGCATGAAATAAATTTCATCAAAGATTATTCATCTGCATGATATTTGCAACATATACATTTTTTTTTCACTACGTCTGTAATGTCTAAATTTCATGACTTTGGATATTGGTCATTTACTAAAATACAGGGCCAAGTTCATTCGTATTTTTCTTATGCACGTCGGGAATCATAAAGAATGCGCATGAAATAAATTTCATCAAAGATTAGTCATCTGCATGATATTTGCAACATATACATTTTTTTCCACTACGTCTTTAACTTGTAAATTTCATGACTTTGGATATTGGTCATTTACTAAAATACAGGGCCAAGTTCATTCGTATTTTTGATATGCACGTCGGGAATCATAAAAAATGCGCATGAAATAAATTTCATCAAAAATTATTCATCTGCATGATATTTGTAACTTCTACATTTTTTTTCACTACGTCTTTAACGTGTAAATTTCATGACTTTGGATATTGGTCATCTACTAAAATACAAGGCCAACTTCATTCGTATTTTTATTATGCACGTCGGGAATCATAAAAAATGCGCATGAAATCAATTTCATCAAAGATATATCATCTGCATGATATTTGCAACATATACATTTTTTTCCACAACGTCTTTAACTTGTAACTTTCATGACTTTGGATATTGGTCATTTACTAAAATACAGGGCCAAGTTCATTCGTATTTTTTATATGCACGTCGGGAATCATAAAAAATGCGCATGAAATAAATTTCATCAAAGATTAGTCATCTGCATGATATTTGCAACATATACATTTTTTTTCACTACGTCTTTAACGTGTAAATTTCATGACTTTGGATATTGGTCATTTACTAAAATACAGGGCCAAGTTCATTCGCATATTCAATATGCACGTCGGGAATCATAAAAAATGCGCATAAAATAAATTTCATCAAAAATTATTCATCTGCATGATATTTGCAACTTCTACATTTTTTTTCAGTACGTCTTTAACGTGTAAATTTCTTGACTTTGGATATTGGTCATTTACTTAAATACAGGGCCAAGTTCATTCGTATTTTTATTATGCACGTCGGGAATCATAAAAAATGCGCATGAAATAAGTTTCATCATGGAGATTACTCATCTGCATGATATTTGCAACATCTACATTTTTTTTCACTACGTCTTTAACGTGTAACTTTCGTGACTTTGGATATTGGTCATTTACTAAAATACAGGGCCAAGTTCATTCGTATTTTTCATATGCACGTCGGGAATCATAAAAAATGCGCATGAAATAAATTTCATCAAAGATTATTCATCTGCATGATATTTGCAACATATACATTTTTTTTTCACTACGTCTGTAATGTCTAAATTTCATGACTTTGGATATTGGTCATTTACTAAAATACAGGGCCAAGTTCATTCGTATTTTTCTTATGCACGTCGGGAATCATAAAGAATGCGCATGAAATAAATTTCATCAAAGATTAGTCATCTGCATGATATTTGCAACATATACATTTTTTTCCACTACGTCTTTAACTTGTAAATTTCATGACTTTGGATATTGGTCATTTACTAAAATACAGGGCCAAGTTCATTCGTATTTTTGATATGCACGTCGGGAATCATAAAAAATGCGCATGAAATAAATTTCATCAAAAATTATTCATCTGCATGATATTTGTAACTTCTACATTTTTTTTCACTACGTCTTTAACGTGTAAATTTCATGACTTTGGATATTGGTCATCTACTAAAATACAAGGCCAACTTCATTCGTATTTTTATTATGCACGTCGGGAATCATAAAAAATGCGCATGAAATGAATTTCATCAAAGATTAGTCATCTGCATGATATTTGCAACATCTACATTTTTTTTCACTACGCCCTTAACGTGTAAATTTCATGACTTTGGATATTGGTCATTTACTAAAATACAGGGCCAAGTTCATTCGCATTTTCAATATGCACGTCCGGAATCATAAAAAATGCGCATGAAATAAGTTTCATCATGGAGATTACTCATCTGCATGATATTTGCAACATATACATTTTTTTCCCCAACGTCTTTAACTTGTAACTTTCATGACTTTGGATATTGGTCATTTACTAAAATACAGGGCCAAGTTCATTCGTATTTTTCATATGCACGTCGGGAATCATAAAAAATGCGCATGAAATAAATTTCATCAAAGATTAGTCATCTGCATGATATTTGCAACATCTACATTTTTTTTCAGTACGTCTTTAACGTGTAAATTTCTTGACTTTGGATATTGGTCATTTACTAAAATACAGGGCCAAGTTCATTCGTATTTTTCATATGCACGTCGGGAATCATAAAAAATGCGCATGAAATAAATTTCATCAAAGATTAGTCATCTGCATGATATTTGCAACATCTACATTTTTTTTCACTACGCCTTTAACGTGTAAATTTCTTGACTTTGGATATTGGTCATTTACTAAAATACAAGGCCAAGTTCATTCGTATTTTTATTATGCACGTCGGGAATCATAAAAAATGCGCATGAAATCAATTTCATCAAAGATATATCATCTGCATGATATTTGCAACATATACATTTTTTTCCACAACGTCTTTAACTTGTAACTTTCATGACTTTGGATATTGGTCATTTACTAAAATACAGGGCATACTTCATTCGTATTTTTTATATGCACGTCGGGAATCATAAAAAATGCGCATGAAATAAATTTCATCAAAGATTAGTCATCTGCATGATATTTGCAACATATACATTTTTTTTCACTACGTCTTTAACGTGTAAATTTCATGACTTTGGATATTGGTCATTTACTAAAATACAGGGCCAAGTTCATTCGCATTTTCAATATGCACGTCGGGAATCATAAAAAATGCGCATAAAATAAATTTCATCAAAAATTATTCATCTGCATGATATTTGCAACTTCTACATTTTTTTTCAGTACGTCTTTAACGTGTAAATTTCATGACTTTGGATATTGGTCATTTACTAAAATACAAGGCATACTTCATTCGTATTTTTCATATGCATGTCGGGAATCATAAAAAATGCGCATGAAATAAATTTCATCAAAGATTAGTCATCTGCATGATATTTGCAACATATACATTTTTTTTCAGTACGTCTTTAACGTGTAAATTTCTTGACTTTGGATATTGGTCATTTACTTAAATACAGGGCCAAGTTCATTCGTATTTTTATTATGCACGTCGGGAATCATAAAAAATGCGCATGAAATAAGTTTCATCATGGAGATTACTCATCTGCATGATATTTGCAACATCTACATTTTTTTTCACTACGTCTTTAACGTGTAACTTTCATGACTTTGGATATTGGTCATTTACTAAAATACAGGGCCAAGTTCATTCGTATTTTTCATATGCACGTCGGGAATCATAAAAAATGCGCATGAAATAAATTTCATCAAAGATTAGTCATCTGCATGATATTTGCAACATCTACATTTTTTTTCACTACGCCTTTAACGTGTAAATTTCTTGACTTTGGATATTGGTCATTTACTAAAATACAAGGCCAAGTTCATTCGTATTTTTATTATGCACGTCGGGAATCATAAAAAATGCGCATGAAATCAATTTCATCAAAGATATATCATCTGCATGATATTTGCAACATATACATTTTTTTCCACTACGTCTTTAACTTGTAAATTTCATGACTTTGGATATTGGTCATTTACTAAAATACAGGGCCAAGTTCATTCGTATTCTTGATATGCACGTCGGGAATCATAAAATATGCGCATGAAATAAATTTCATCAAAAATTATTCATCTGCATGATATTTGCAACTTCTACATTTTTTTTCACTACGTCTTTAACGTGTAAATTTCTTGACTTTGGATATTGGTCATTTACTAAAATACAGGGCCAAGTTCATTCGTATTTTTCTTATGCACGTCGGGAATCATAAAGAATGCGCATGAAATAAATTTCATCAAAGATTAGTCATCTGCATGATATTTGCAACATCTACATTTTTTTCCACTACGTCTTTAACTTGTAAATTTCATGACTTTGGATATTGGTCATTTACTAAAATACAGGGCCAAGTTCATTCGTATTTTTGATATGCACGTCGGGAATCATAAAAAATGCGCATGAAATAAATTTCATCAAAAATTAGTCATCTGCATGATAATTGCAACTTCTACATTTTTTTTCACTACGTCTTTAACGTGTAAATTTCATGACTTTGGATATTGGTCATTTACTAAAATACAAGGCCAACTTCATTCGTATTTTTATTATGCACGTCGGGAATCATAAAAAATGCGCATGAAATGAATTTCATCAAAGATTAGTCATCTGCATGATATTTGCAACATCTACATTTTTTTCACTACGCCCTTAACGTGTAAATTTCATGACTTTGGATATTGGTCATTTACTAAAATACAGGGCCAAGTTCATTCGCATTTTCAATATGCACGTCGGGAATCATAAAAAATGCGCATGAAATAAATTTCATCAAAAATTATTCATCTGCATGATATTTGCAACTTCTACATTTTTTTTCACTACGTCTTTAACGTGTAAATTTCATGACTTTGGATATTGGTCATTTACTAAAATACAAGGCCAACTTCATTCGTATTTTTTATATGCACGTCGGGAATCATAAAAAATGCGCATGAAATAAATTTCATCAAAGATTAGTCATCTGCATGATATTTGCAACATGTACATTTTTCTTCAGTACGTCTTTAACGTGTAAATTTCTTGACTTTGGATATTGGTCATTTACTAAAATACCGGGCCAAATTCATTCGTATTTTTATTATGCACGTCGGGAATCATAAAAAATGCGCATGAAATAAATTTCATCAAAGATTAGTCATCTGCATGATATTTGCAACATCTACATTTTTTTTCACTACGCCTTTAACGTGTAAATTTCATGACTTTGGATATTGGTCATTTACTAAAATACAGGGCCAAGTTCATTCGCATTTTCAATATGCACGTCCGGAATCATAAAAAATGCGCATGAAATAAGTTTCATCATGGAGATTACTCATCTGCATGATATTTGCAACATATACATTTTTTTCCCCAACGTCTTTAACTTGTAACTTTCATGACTTTGGATATTGGTCATTTACTAAAATACAGGGCCAAGTTCATTCGTATTTTTGATATGCACGTCGGGAATCATAAAAAATGCGCATGAAATCAATTTCATCAAAGATTAGTCATCTGCATGATATTTGCAACATATACATTTTTTTTCAGTACGTCTTTAACGTGTAAATTTCTTGACTTTGGATATTGGTCATTTACTTAAATACAGGGCCAAGTTCATTCGTATTTTTATTATGCACGTCGGGAATCATAAAAAATGCGCATGAAATAAGTTTCATCATGGAGATTACTCATCTGCATGATATTTGCAACATCTACATTTTTTTTCACTACGTCTTTAACGTGTAACTTTCGTGACTTTGGATATTGGTCATTTACTAAAATACAGGGCCAAGTTCATTCGTATTTTTCATATGCACGTCGGGAATCATAAAAAATGCGCATGAAATAAATTTCATCAAAGATTATTCATCTGCATGATATTTGCAACATATACATTTTTTTTTTTACTACGTCTGTAATGTCTAAATTTCATGACTTTGGATATTGGTCATTTACTAAAATACAGGGCCAAGTTCATTCGTATTTTTCTTATGCACGTCGGGAATCATAAAGAATGCGCATGAAATAAATTTCATCAAAGATTAGTCATCTGCATGATATTTGCAACATATACATTTTTTTCCACTACGTCTTTAACTTGTAAATTTCATGACTTTGGATATTGGTCATTTACTAAAATACAGGGCCAAGTTCATTCGTATTTTTGATATGCACGTCGGGAATCATAAAAAATGCGCATGAAATAAATTTCATCAAAAATTATTCATCTGCATGATATTTGCAACTTCTACATTTTTTTTCACTACGTCTTTAACGTGTAAATTTCATGACTTTGGATATTGGTCATTTACTAAAATACAAGGCCAACTTCATTCGTATTTTTCTTATGCACGTCGGGAATCATAAAAAATGCGCATGAAATGAATTTCATCAAAGATTAGTCATCTGCATGATATTTGCAACATCTACATTTTTTTTCACTACGCCCTTAACGTGTAAATTTCATGACTTTGGATATTGGTCATTTACTAAAATACAGGGCCAAGTTCATTCGCATTTTCAATATGCACGTCGGGAATCATAAAAAATGCGCATAAAATAAATTTCATCAAAAATTATTCATCTGCATGATATTTGCAACTTCTACATTTTTTTTCACTACGTCTTTAACGTGTAAATTTCATGACTTTGGATATTGGTCATTTACTAAAATACAAGGCATACTTCATTCGTATCTTTCATATGCATGTCGGGAATCATAAAAAATGCGCATGAAATAAATTTCATCAAAGATTAGTCATCTGCATGATATTTGCAACATATACATTTTTTTTCAGTACGTCTTTAACGTGTAAATTTCTTGACTTTGGATATTGGTCATTTACTTAAATACAGGGCCAAGTTCATTCGTATTTTTATTATGCACGTCGGGAATCATAAAAAATGCGCATGAAATAAGTTTCATCATGGAGATTACTCATCTGCATGATATTTGCAACATCTACATTTTTTTTCACTACGTCTTTAACGTGTAACTTTCATGACTTTGGATATTGGTCATTTACTAAAATACAGGGCCAAGTTCATTCGTATTTTTCATATGCACGTCGGGAATCATAAAAAATGCGCATGAAATAAATTTCATCAAAGATTATTCATCTGCATGATATTTGCAACATATACATTTTTTTTTCACTACGTCTGTAATGTCTAAATTTCATGACTTTGGATATTGGTCATTTACTAAAATACAGGGCCAAGTTCATTCGTATTTTTCTTATGCACGTCGGGAATCATAAAGAATGCGCATGAAATAAATTTCATCAAAGATTAGTCATCTGCATGATATTTGCAACATCTACATTTTTTTCCACTACGTCTTTAACTTGTAAATTTCATGACTTTGGATATTGGTCATTTACTAAAATACAGGGCCAAGTTCATTCGTATTTTTGATATGCACGTCGGGAATCATAAAAAATGCGCATGAAATAAATTTCATCAAAAATTATTCATCTGCATGATATTTGCAACTTCTACATTTTTTTTCACTACGTCTTTAACGTGTAAATTTCATGACTTTGGATATTGGTCATTTACTAAAATACAAGGCCAACTTCATTCGTATTTTTATTATGCACGTCGGGAATCATAAAAAATGCGCATGAAATGAATTTCATCAAAGATTAGTCATCTGCATGATATTTGCAACATCTACATTTTTTTCACTACGCCCTTAACGTGTAAATTTCATGACTTTGGATATTGGTCATTTACTAAAATACAGGGCCAAGTTCATTCGCATTTTCAATATGCACGTCGGGAATCATAAAAAATGCGCATGAAATAAATTTCATCAAAAATTATTCATCTGCATGATATTTGCAACTTCTACATTTTTTTTCACTACGTCTTTAACGTGTAAATTTCATGACTTTGGATATTGGTCATTTACTAAAATACAAGGCCAACTTCATTCGTATTTTTTATATGCACGTCGGGAATCATAAAAAATGCGCATGAAATAAATTTCATCAAAGATTAGTCATCTGCATGATATTTGCAACATGTACATTTTTCTTCAGTACGTCTTTAACGTGTAAATTTCTTGACTTTGGATATTGGTCATTTACTAAAATACCGGGCCAAATTCATTCATATTTTTATTATGCACGTCGGGAATCATAAAAAATGCGCATGAAATAAATTTCATCAAAGATTAGTCATCTGCATGATATTTGCAACATCTACATTTTTTTTCACTACGCCTTTAACGTGTAAATTTCATGACTTTGGATATTGGTCATTTACTAAAATACCGGGCCAAATTCATTCATATTTTTATTATGCACGTCGGGAATCATAAAAAATGCGCATGAAATAAATTTCATCAAAGATTAGTCATCTGCATGATATTTGCAACATATACATTTTTTTCCCCAACGTCTTTAACTTGTAACTTTCATGACTTTGGATATTGGTCATTTACTAAAATACAGGGCCAAGTTCATTCGTATTTTTGATATGCACGTCGGGAATCATAAAAAATGCGCATGAAATCAATTTCATCAAAGATTAGTCATCTGCATGATATTTGCAACATATACATTTTTTTTCAGTACGTCTTTAACGTGTAAATTTCTTGACTTTGGATATTGGTCATTTACTTAAATACAGGGCCAAGTTCATTCGTATTTTTATTATGCACGTCGGGAATCATAAAAAATGCGCATGAAATAAGTTTCATCATGGAGATTACTCATCTGCATGATATTTGCAACATCTACATTTTTTTTCACTACGTCTTTAACGTGTAACTTTCGTGACTTTGGATATTGGTCATTTACTAAAATACAGGGCCAAGTTCATTCGTATTTTTCATATGCACGTCGGGAATCATAAAAAATGCGCATGAAATAAATTTCATCAAAGATTATTCATCTGCATGATATTTGCAACATATACATTTTTTTTTTTACTACGTCTGTAATGTCTAAATTTCATGACTTTGGATATTGGTCATTTACTAAAATACAGGGCCAAGTTCATTCGTATTTTTCTTATGCACGTCGGGAATCATAAAGAATGCGCATGAAATAAATTTCATCAAAGATTAGTCATCTGCATGATATTTGCAACATATACATTTTTTTCCACTACGTCTTTAACTTGTAAATTTCATGACTTTGGATATTGGTCATTTACTAAAATACAGGGCCAAGTTCATTCGTATTTTTGATATGCACGTCGGGAATCATAAAAAATGCGCATGAAATAAATTTCATCAAAAATTATTCATCTGCATGATATTTGCAACTTCTACATTTTTTTTCACTACGTCTTTAACGTGTAAATTTCATGACTTTGGATATTGGTCATTTACTAAAATACAAGGCCAACTTCATTCGTATTTTTCTTATGCACGTCGGGAATCATAAAAAATGCGCATGAAATCAATTTCATCAAAGATTAGTCATCTGCATGATATTTGCAACATCTACATTTTTTTTCACTACGCCCTTAACGTGTAAATTTCATGACTTTGGATATTGGTCATTTACTAAAATACAGGGCCTAGTTCATTCGCATTTTCAATATGCACGTCGGGAATCATAAAAAATGCGCATAAAATAAATTTCATCAAAAATTATTCATCTGCATGATATTTGCAACTTCTACATTTTTTTTCACTACGTCTTTAACGTGTAAATTTCATGACTTTGGATATTGGTCATTTACTAAAATACAAGGCATACTTCATTCGTATTTTTCATATGCATGTCGGGAATCATAAAAAATGCGCATGAAATAAATTTCATCAAAGATTAGTCATCTGCATGATATTTGCAACATATACATTTTTTTTCAGTACGTCTTTAACGTGTAAATTTCTTGACTTTGGATATTGGTCATTTACTTAAATACAGGGCCAAGTTCATTCGTATTTTTATTATGCACGTCGGGAATCATAAAAAATGCGCATGAAATAAGTTTCATCATGGAGATTACTCATCTGCATGATATTTGCAACATCTACATTTTTTTTCACTACGTCTTTAACGTGTAACTTTCATGACTTTGGATATTGGTCATTTACTAAAATACAGGGCCAAGTTCATTCGCATTTTCAATATGCACGTCCGGAATCATAAAAAATGCGCATGAAATAAGTTTCATCATGGAGATTACTCATCTGCATGATATTTGCAACATATACATTTTTTTCCCCAACGTCTTTAACTTGTAACTTTCATGACTTTGGATATTGGTCATTTACTAAAATACAGGGCCAAGTTCATTCGTATTTTTGATATGCACGTCGGGAATCATAAAAAATGCGCATGAAATCAATTTCATCAAAGATTAGTCATCTGCATGATATTTGCAACATATACATTTTTTTTCAGTACGTCTTTAACGTGTAAATTTCGTGACTTTGGATATTGGTCATTTACTAAAATACAGGGCCAAGTTCATTCGTATTTTTCATATGCACGTCGGGAATCATAAAAAATGCGCATGAAATCAATTTCATCAAAGATTAGTCATCTGCATGATATTTGCAACATATACATTTTTTTTCAGTACGTCTTTAACGTGTAAATTTCTTGACTTTGGATATTGGTCATTTACTTAAATACAGGGCCAAGTTCATTCGTATTTTTATTATGCACGTCGGGAATCATAAAAAATGCGCATGAAATAAGTTTCATCATGGAGATTACTCATCTGCATGATATTTGCAACATCTACATTTTTTTTCACTACGTCTTTAACGTGTAACTTTCGTGACTTTGGATATTGGTCATTTACTAAAATTCAGGGCCAAGTTCATTCGTATTTTTGATATGCACGTCGGGAATCATAAAAAATGCGCATGAAATAAATTTCATCAAAAATTATTCATCTGCATGATATTTGCAACTTCTACATTTTTTTTCACTACGTCTTTAACGTGTAAATTTCATGACTTTGGATATTGGTCATTTACTAAAATACAAGGCCAACTTCATTCGTATTTTTCTTATGCACGTCGGGAATCATAAAAAATGCGCATGAAATCAATTTCATCAAAGATTAGTCATCTGCATGATATTTGCAACATCTACATTTTTTTTCACTACGCCCTTAACGTGTAAATTTCATGACTTTGGATATTGGTCATTTACTAAAATACAGGGCCAAGTTCATTCGCATTTTCAATATGCACGTCGGGAATCATAAAAAATGCGCATAAAATAAATTTCATCAAAAATTATTCATCTGCATGATATTTGCAACTTCTACATTTTTTTTCACTACGTCTTTAACGTGTAAATTTCATGACTTTGGATATTGGTCATTTACTAAAATACAAGGCATACTTCATTCGTATTTTTCATATGCATGTCGGGAATCATAAAAAATGCGCATGAAATAAATTTCATCAAAGATTAGTCATCTGCATGATATTTGCAACATATACATTTTTTTTCAGTACGTCTTTAACGTGTAAATTTCTTGACTTTGGATATTGGTCATTTACTTAAATACAGGGCCAAGTTCATTCGTATTTTTATTATGCACGTCGGGAATCATAAAAAATGCGCATGAAATAAGTTTCATCATGGAGATTACTCATCTGCATGATATTTGCAACATCTACATTTTTTTTCACTACGTCTTTAACGTGTAACTTTCATGACTTTGGATATTGGTCATTTACTAAAATACAGGGCCAAGTTCATTCGTATTTTTATTATGCACGTCGGGAATCATAAAAAATGCGCATGAAATAAGTTTCATCATGGAGATTACTCATCTGCATGATATTTGCAACATCTACATTTTTTTTCACTACGTCTTTAACGTGTAACTTTCATGACTTTGGATATTGGTCATTTACTAAAATACAGGGCCAAGTTCATTCGTATTTTTCATATGCACGTCGGGAATCATAAAAAATGCGCATGAAATAAATTTCATCAAAGATTATTCATCTGCATGATATTTGCAACATATACATTTTTTTTTCACTACGTCTGTAATGTCTAAATTTCATGACTTTGGATATTGGTCATTTACTAAAATACAGGGCCAAGTTCATTCGTATTTTTCTTATGCACGTCGGGAATCATAAAGAATGCGCATGAAATAAATTTCATCAAAGATTAGTCATCTGCATGATATTTGCAACATCTACATTTTTTTCCACTACGTCTTTAACTTGTAAATTTCATGACTTTGGATATTGGTCATTTACTAAAATACAGGGCCAAGTTCATTCGTATTTTTGATATGCACGTCGGGAATCATAAAAAATGCGCATGAAATAAATTTCATCAAAAATTATTCATCTGCATGATATTTGCAACTTCTACATTTTTTTTCACTACGTCTTTAACGTGTAAATTTCATGACTTTGGATATTGGTCATTTACTAAAATACAAGGCCAACTTCATTCGTATTTTTATTATGCACGTCGGGAATCATAAAAAATGCGCATGAAATGAATTTCATCAAAGATTAGTCATCTGCATGATATTTGCAACATCTACATTTTTTTCACTACGCCCTTAACGTGTAAATTTCATGACTTTGGATATTGGTCATTTACTAAAATACAGGGCCAAGTTCATTCGCATTTTCAATATGCACGTCGGGAATCATAAAAAATGCGCATGAAATAAATTTCATCAAAAATTATTCATCTGCATGATATTTGCAACTTCTACATTTTTTTTCACTACGTCTTTAACGTGTAAATTTCATGACTTTGGATATTGGTCATTTACTAAAATACAAGGCCAACTTCATTCGTATTTTTTATATGCACGTCGGGAATCATAAAAAATGCGCATGAAATCAATTTCATCAAAGATTAGTCATCTGCATGATATTTGCAACATCTACATTTTTTTCACTACGCCCTTAACGTGTAAATTTCTTGACTTTGGATATTGGTCATTTACTAAAATACCGGGCCAAATTCATTCATATTTTTATTATGCACGTCGGGAATCATAAAAAATGCGCATGAAATAAATTTCATCAAAGATTAGTCATCTGCATGATATTTGCAACATCTACATTTTTTTTCACTACGCCTTTAACGTGTAAATTTCATGACTTTGGATATTGGTCATTTACTAAAATACAGGGCCAAGTTCATTCGCATTTTCAATATGCACGTCCGGAATCATAAAAAATGCGCATGAAATAAGTTTCATCATGGAGATTACTCATCTGCATGATATTTGCAACATATACATTTTTTTCCCCAACGTCTTTAACTTGTAACTTTCATGACTTTGGATATTGGTCATTTACTAAAATACAGGGCCAAGTTCATTCGTATTTTTGATATGCACGTCGGGAATCATAAAAAATGCGCATGAAATAAATTTCATCAAAGATTAGTCATCTGCATGATATTTGCAACATCTACATTTTTTTCCACTACGTCTTTAACGTGTAACTTTTATGACTTTGGATATTGGTCATTTACTAAAATACAGGGCCAAGTTCATTCGTATTTTTATTATGCACGTCGGGAATCATAAAAAATGCGCATGAAATAAGTTTCATCATGGAGATTACTCATCTGCATGATATTTGCAACATATACATTTTTTTCCACAACGTCTTTAACGTGTAAATTTCATGACTTTGGATATTGGTCATTTACTAAAATACAGGGCCAGGTTCATTCGTATTTTTCATATGCACGTCGGGAATCATAAAAAATGCGCATGAAATAAATTTCATCAAAGATTAGTCATCTGCATGATATTTGCAACATCTACATTTTTTTTCACTACGCCTTTAACGTGTAAATTTCATGACTTTGGATATTGGTCATTTACTAAAATACAGGGCCAAGTTCATTCGTATTTTTATTATGCACGTCGGGAATCATAAAAAATGCGCATGAAATAAATTTCATCAAAGATTAGTCATCTGCATGATATTTGCAACATCTACATTTTTTTTCACTACGTCTTTAACGTGTAAATTTCATGACTTTGGATATTGGTCATTTACTAAAATACAGGGCCAAGTTCATTCGTATTTTTATTATGCACGTCGGGAATCATAAAAAATGCGCATGAAATAAATTTCATCAAAGATTAGTCATCTGCATGATATTTGCAACATCTACATTTTTTTTCACTACGCCTTTAACGTGTAAATTTCATGACTTTGGATATTGGTCATTTACTAAAATACAAGGCCAACTTCATTCGTATTTTTATTATGCACGTCGGGAATCATAAAAAATGCGCATGAAATAAATTTCATCAAAGATTATTCATCTGCATGATATTTGCAACATATACATTTTTTTTCAGTACGTCTTTAACGTGTAAATTTCTTGACTTTGGATATTGGTCATTTACTAAAATACCGGGCCAAATTCATTCGTATTTTTATTATGCACGTCGGGAATCATAAAAAATGCGCATGAAATAAATTTCATCAAAGATTAGTCATCTGCATGATATTTGCAACATCTACATTTTTTTTCACTACGCCTTTAACGTGTAAATTTCATGACTTTGGATATTGGTCATTTACTAAAATACAGGGCCAAGTTCATTCGCATTTTCAATATGCACGTCGGGAATCATAAAAAATGAGCATGAAATAAGTTTCATCATGGAGATTACTCATCTGCATGATATTTGCAACATATACATTTTTTTCCACAACGTCTTTAACTTGTAACTTTCATGACTTTGGATATTGGTCATTTACTAAAATACAGGGCCAAGTTCATTCGTATTTTTTATATGCACGTCGGGAATCATAAAAAATGCGCATGAAATCAATTTCATCAAAGATTAGTCATCTGCATGATATTTGCAACATGTACATTTTTTTTCAGTACGTCTTTAACGTGTAAATTTCTTGACTTTGGATATTGGTCATTTACTAAAATACAGGGCCAAGTTCATTCGTATTTTTATTATGCACGTCGGGAATCATAAAAAATGCGCATGAAATAAATTTCATCAAAGATTAGTCATCTGCATGATATTTGCAACATATACATTTTTTTCCACTACGTCTTTAACGTGTAACTTTTATGACTTTGGATATTGGTCATTTACTAAAATACAGGGCCAAGTTCATTCGTATTTTTATTATGCACGTCGGGAATCATAAAAAATGCGCATGAAATAAGTTTCATCATGGAGATTACTCATCTGCATGATATTTGCAACATCTACATTTTTTTTCAGTACGCCTTTAACGTGTAAATTTCATGACTTTGGATATTGGTCATTTACTAAAATACAGGGCCAAGTTCATTCGTATTTTTATTATGCACGTCGGGAATCATAAAAAATGCGCATGAAATAAATTTCATCAAAGATTAGTCATCTGCATGATATTTGCAACATCTACATTTTTTTTCACTACGCCTTTAACGTGTAAATTTCATGACTTTGGATATTGGTCATTTACTAAAATACAGGGCCAAGTTCATTCGCATTTTCAATATGCACGTCCGGAATCATAAAAAATGCGCATGAAATAAGTTTCATCATGGAGATTACTCATCTGCATGATATTTGCAACATATACATTTTTTTCCCCAACGTCTTTAACTTGTAACTTTCATGACTTTGGATATTGGTCATTTACTAAAATACAGGGCCAAGTTCATTCGTATTTTTGATATGCACGTCGGGAATCATAAAAAATGCGCATGAAATAAATTTCATCAAAGATTAGTCATCTGCATGATATTTGCAACATATACATTTTTTTCCACTACGTCTTTAACGTGTAACTTTTATGACTTTGGATATTGGTCATTTACTAAAATACAGGGCCAAGTTCATTCGTATTTTTATTATGCACGTCGGGAATCATAAAAAATGCGCATGAAATAAGTTTCATCATGGAGATTACTCATCTGCATGATATTTGCAACATATACATTTTTTTCCACAACGTCTTTAACGTGTAAATTTCATGACTTTGGATATTGGTCATTTACTAAAATACAGGGCCAGGTTCATTCGTATTTTTCATATGCACGTCGGGAATCATAAAAAATGCGCATGAAATAAATTTCATCAAAGATTAGTCATCTGCATGATATTTGCAACATCTACATTTTTTTTCACTACGCCTTTAACGTGTAAATTTCATGACTTTGGATATTGGTCATTTACTAAAATACAGGGCCAAGTTCATTCGTATTTTTATTATGCACGTCGGGAATCATAAAAAATGCGCATGAAATAAATTTCATCAAAGATTAGTCATCTGCATGATATTTGCAACATCTACATTTTTTTTCACTACGTCTTTAACGTGTAAATTTCATGACTTTGGATATTGGTCATTTACTAAAATACAGGGCCAAGTTCATTCGTATTTTTATTATGCACGTCGGGAATCATAAAAAATGCGCATGAAATAAATTTCATCAAAGATTAGTCATCTGCATGATATTTGCAACATCTACATTTTTTTTCACTACGCCTTTAACGTGTAAATTTCATGACTTTGGATATTGGTCATTTACTAAAATACAAGGCCAACTTCATTCGTATTTTTATTATGCACGTCGGGAATCATAAAAAATGCGCATGAAATAAATTTCATCAAAGATTATTCATCTGCATGATATTTGCAACATATACATTTTTTTTCAGTACGTCTTTAACGTGTAAATTTCTTGACTTTGGATATTGGTCATTTACTAAAATACCGGGCCAAATTCATTCATATTTTTATTATGCACGTCGGGAATCATAAAAAATGCGCATGAAATAAATTTCATCAAAGATTAGTCATCTGCATGATATTTGCAACATCTACATTTTTTTTCACTACGCCTTTAACGTGTAAATTTCATGACTTTGGATATTGGTCATTTACTAAAATACAGGGCCAAGTTCATTCGCATTTTCAATATGCACGTCCGGAATCATAAAAAATGAGCATGAAATAAGTTTCATCATGGAGATTACTCATCTGCATGATATTTGCAACATATACATTTTTTTCCACAACGTCTTTAACTTGTAACTTTCATGACTTTGGATATTGGTCATTTACTAAAATACAGGGCCAAGTTCATTCGTATTTTTTATATGCACGTCGGGAATCATAAAAAATGCGCATGAAATCAATTTCATCAAAGATTAGTCATCTGCATGATATTTGCAACATGTACATTTTTTTTCAGTACGTCTTTAACGTGTAAATTTCTTGACTTTGGATATTGGTCATTTACTAAAATACAGGGCCAAGTTCATTCGTATTTTTATTATGCACGTCGGGAATCATAAAAAATGCGCATGAAATAAATTTCATCAAAGATTAGTCATCTGCATGATATTTGCAACATATACATTTTTTTCCACTACGTCTTTAACGTGTAACTTTTATGACTTTGGATATTGGTCATTTACTAAAATACAGGGCCAAGTTCATTCGTATTTTTATTATGCACGTCGGGAATCATAAAAAATGCGCATGAAATAAGTTTCATCATGGAGATTACTCATCTGCATGATATTTGCAACATCTACATTTTTTTTCAGTACGCCTTTAACGTGTAAATTTCATGACTTTGGATATTGGTCATTTACTAAAATACAGGGCCAAGTTCATTCGTATTTTTATTATGCACGTCGGGAATCATAAAAAATGCGCATGAAATAAATTTCATCAAAGATTAGTCATCTGCATGATATTTGCAACATCTACATTTTTTTTCAGTACGCCTTTAACGTGTAAATTTCATGACTTTGGATATTGGTCATTTACTAAAATACAGGGCCAGGTTCATTCGTATTTTTCATATGCACGTCGGGAATCATAAAAAATGCGCATGAAATAAATTTCATCAAAGATTAGTCATCTGCATGATATTTGCAACATCTACATTTTTTTTCACTACGCCTTTAACGTGTAAATTTCATGACTTTGGATATTGGTCATTTACTAAAATACAGGGCCAAGTTCATTCGTATTTTTATTATGCACGTCGGGAATCATAAAAAATGCGCATGAAATAAATTTCATCAAAGATTAGTCATCTGCATGATATTTGCAACATCTACATTTTTTTCCACAACGTCTTTAACGTGTAAATTTCATGACTTTGGATATTGGTCATTTACTAAAATACAGGGCCAAGTTCATTCGTATTTTTATTATGCACGTCGGGAATCATAAAAAATGCGCATGAAATAAATTTCATCAAAAATTAGTCATCTGCATGATATTTGCAACATCTACATTTTTTTTCACTACGCCTTTAACGTGTAAATTTCATGACTTTGGATATTGGTCATTTACTAAAATACAAGGCCAACTTCATTCGTATTTTTATTATGCACGTCGGGAATCATAAAAAATGCGCATGAAATAAATTTCATCAAAGATTATTCATCTGCATGATATTTGCAACATATACATTTTTTTTCAGTACGTCTTTAACGTGTAAATTTCTTGACTTTGGATATTGGTCATTTACTAAAATACAGGGCCAAGTTCATTCGCATTTTCAATATGCACGTCCGGAATCATAAAAAATGCGCATGAAATAAGTTTCATCATGGAGATTACTCATCTGCATGATATTTGCAACATATACATTTTTTTCCCCAACGTCTTTAACTTGTAACTTTCATGACTTTGGATATTGGTCATTTACTAAAATACAGGGCCAAGTTCATTCGTATTTTTGATATGCACGTCGGGAATCATAAAAAATGCGCATGAAATAAATTTCATCAAAGATTAGTCATCTGCATGATATTTGCAACATCTACATTTTTTTCCACTACGTCTTTAACGTGTAACTTTTATGACTTTGGATATTGGTCATTTACTAAAATACAGGGCCAAGTTCATTCGTATTTTTATTATGCACGTCGGGAATCATAAAAAATGCGCATGAAATAAGTTTCATCATGGAGATTACTCATCTGCATGATATTTGCAACATATACATTTTTTTCCACTACGTCTTTAACGTGTAAATTTCATGACTTTGGATATTGGTCATTTACTAAAATACAGGGCCAAGTTCATTCGTATTTTTATTATGCACGTCGGGAATCATAAAAAATGCGCATGAAATAAATTTCATCAAAGATTAGTCATCTGCATGATATTTGCAACATCTACATTTTTTTTCACTACGCCTTTAACGTGTAAATTTCATGACTTTGGATATTGGTCATTTACTAAAATACAGGGCCAAGTTCATTCGTATTTTTATTATGCACGTCGGGAATCATAAAAAATGCGCATGAAATAAATTTCATCAAAGATTAGTCATCTGCATGATATTTGCAACATCTACATTTTTTTTCACTACGTCTTTAACGTGTAAATTTCATGACTTTGGATATTGGTCATTTACTAAAATACAGGGCCAAGTTCATTCGTATTTTTATTATGCACGTCGGGAATCATAAAAAATGCGCATGAAATAAATTTCATCAAAGATTAGTCATCTGCATGATATTTGCAACATCTACATTTTTTTTCACTACGCCTTTAACGTGTAAATTTCATGACTTTGGATATTGGTCATTTACTAAAATACAAGGCCAACTTCATTCGTATTTTTATTATGCACGTCGGGAATCATAAAAAATGCGCATGAAATAAATTTCATCAAAGATTATTCATCTGCATGATATTTGCAACATATACATTTTTTTTCAGTACGTCTTTAACGTGTAAATTTCTTGACTTTGGATATTGGTCATTTACTAAAATACCGGGCCAAATTCATTCGTATTTTTATTATGCACGTCGGGAATCATAAAAAATGCGCATGAAATAAATTTCATCAAAGATTAGTCATCTGCATGATATTTGCAACATCTACATTTTTTTTCACTACGCCTTTAACGTGTAAATTTCATGACTTTGGATATTGGTCATTTACTAAAATACAGGGCCAAGTTCATTCGCATTTTCAATATGCACGTCCGGAATCATAAAAAATGAGCATGAAATAAGTTTCATCATGGAGATTACTCATCTGCATGATATTTGCAACATATACATTTTTTTCCACAACGTCTTTAACTTGTAACTTTCATGACTTTGGATATTGGTCATTTACTAAAATACAGGGCCAAGTTCATTCGTATTTTTTATATGCACGTCGGGAATCATAAAAAATGCGCATGAAATCAATTTCATCAAAGATTAGTCATCTGCATGATATTTGCAACATGTACATTTTTTTTCAGTACGTCTTTAACGTGTAAATTTCTTGACTTTGGATATTGGTCATTTACTAAAATACAGGGCCAAGTTCATTCGTATTTTTATTATGCACGTCGGGAATCATAAAAAATGCGCATGAAATAAATTTCATCAAAGATTAGTCATCTGCATGATATTTGCAACATATACATTTTTTTCCACTACGTCTTTAACGTGTAACTTTTATGACTTTGGATATTGGTCATTTACTAAAATACAGGGCCAAGTTCATTCGTATTTTTATTATGCACGTCGGGAATCATAAAAAATGCGCATGAAATAAGTTTCATCATGGAGATTACTCATCTGCATGATATTTGCAACATCTACATTTTTTTTCAGTACGCCTTTAACGTGTAAATTTCATGACTTTGGATATTGGTCATTTACTAAAATACAGGGCCAAGTTCATTCGTATTTTTATTATGCACGTCGGGAATCATAAAAAATGCGCATGAAATAAATTTCATCAAAGATTAGTCATCTGCATGATATTTGCAACATCTACATTTTTTTTCAGTACGCCTTTAACGTGTAAATTTCATGACTTTGGATATTGGTCATTTACTAAAATACAGGGCCAGGTTCATTCGTATTTTTCATATGCACGTCGGGAATCATAAAAAATGCGCATGAAATAAATTTCATCAAAGATTAGTCATCTGCATGATATTTGCAACATCTACATTTTTTTTCACTACGCCTTTAACGTGTAAATTTCATGACTTTGGATATTGGTCATTTACTAAAATACAGGGCCAAGTTCATTCGTATTTTTATTATGCACGTCGGGAATCATAAAAAATGCGCATGAAATAAATTTCATCAAAGATTAGTCATCTGCATGATATTTGCAACATCTACATTTTTTTCCACAACGTCTTTAACGTGTAAATTTCATGACTTTGGATATTGGTCATTTACTAAAATACAGGGCCAAGTTCATTCGTATTTTTATTATGCACGTCGGGAATCATAAAAAATGCGCATGAAATAAATTTCATCAAAAATTAGTCATCTGCATGATATTTGCAACATCTACATTTTTTTTCACTACGCCTTTAACGTGTAAATTTCATGACTTTGGATATTGGTCATTTACTAAAATACAAGGCCAACTTCATTCGTATTTTTATTATGCACGTCGGGAATCATAAAAAATGCGCATGAAATAAATTTCATCAAAGATTATTCATCTGCATGATATTTGCAACATATACATTTTTTTTCAGTACGTCTTTAACGTGTAAATTTCTTGACTTTGGATATTGGTCATTTACTAAAATACCGGGCCAAATTCATTCGTATTTTTATTATGCACGTCGGGAATCATAAAAAATGCGCATGAAATAAATTTCATCAAAGATTAGTCATCTGCATGATATTTGCAACATCTACATTTTTTTTCACTACGCCTTTAACGTGTAAATTTCATGACTTTGGATATTGGTCATTTACTAAAATACAGGGCCAAGTTCATTCGCATTTTCAATATGCACGTCCGGAATCATAAAAAATGAGCATGAAATAAGTTTCATCATGGAGATTACTCATCTGCATGATATTTGCAACATATACATTTTTTTCCACAACGTCTTTAACTTGTAACTTTCATGACTTTGGATATTGGTCATTTACTAAAATACAGGGCCAAGTTCATTCGTATTTTTGATATGCACGTCGGGAATCATAAAAAATGCGCATGAAATCAATTTCATCAAAGATTAGTCATCTGCATGATATTTGCAACATGTACATTTTTTTTCAGTACGTCTTTAACGTGTAAATTTCTTGACTTTGGATATTGGTCATTTACTAAAATACAGGGCCAAGTTCATTCGTATTTTTATTATGCACGTCGGGAATCATAAAAAATGCGCATGAAATAAATTTCATCAAAGATTAGTCATCTGCATGATATTTGCAACATATACATTTTTTTCCACTACGTCTTTAACGTGTAACTTTTATGACTTTGGATATTGGTCATTTACTAAAATACAGGGCCAAGTTCATTCGTATTTTTATTATGCACGTCGGGAATCATAAAAAATGCGCATGAAATAAGTTTCATCATGGAGATTACTCATCTGCATGATATTTGCAACATCTACATTTTTTTTCAGTACGCCTTTAACGTGTAAATTTCATGACTTTGGATATTGGTCATTTACTAAAATACAGGGCCAAGTTCATTCGTATTTTTATTATGCACGTCGGGAATCATAAAAAATGCGCATGAAATAAATTTCATCAAAGATTAGTCATCTGCATGATATTTGCAACATCTACATTTTTTTTCACTACGCCTTTAACGTGTAAATTTCATGACTTTGGATATTGGTCATTTACTAAAATACAGGGCCAAGTTCATTCGCATTTTCAATATGCACGTCCGGAATCATAAAAAATGAGCATGAAATAAGTTTCATCATGGAGATTACTCATCTGCATGATATTTGCAACATATACATTTTTTTCCACAACGTCTTTAACTTGTAACTTTCATGACTTTGGATATTGGTCATTTACTAAAATACAGGGCCAAGTTCATTCGTATTTTTTATATGCACGTCGGGAATCATAAAAAATGCGCATGAAATCAATTTCATCAAAGATTAGTCATCTGCATGATATTTGCAACATGTACATTTTTTTTCAGTACGTCTTTAACGTGTAAATTTCTTGACTTTGGATATTGGTCATTTACTAAAATACAGGGCCAAGTTCATTCGTATTTTTATTATGCACGTCGGGAATCATAAAAAATGCGCATGAAATAAATTTCATCAAAGATTAGTCATCTGCATGATATTTGCAACATATACATTTTTTTCCACTACGTCTTTAACGTGTAACTTTTATGACTTTGGATATTGGTCATTTACTAAAATACAGGGCCAAGTTCATTCGTATTTTTATTATGCACGTCGGGAATCATAAAAAATGCGCATGAAATAAGTTTCATCATGGAGATTACTCATCTGCATGATATTTGCAACATCTACATTTTTTTTCAGTACGCCTTTAACGTGTAAATTTCATGACTTTGGATATTGGTCATTTACTAAAATACAGGGCCAAGTTCATTCGTATTTTTATTATGCACGTCGGGAATCATAAAAAATGCGCATGAAATAAATTTCATCAAAGATTAGTCATCTGCATGATATTTGCAACATCTACATTTTTTTTCAGTACGCCTTTAACGTGTAAATTTCATGACTTTGGATATTGGTCATTTACTAAAATACAGGGCCAGGTTCATTCGTATTTTTCATATGCACGTCGGGAATCATAAAAAATGCGCATGAAATAAATTTCATCAAAGATTAGTCATCTGCATGATATTTGCAACATCTACATTTTTTTTCACTACGCCTTTAACGTGTAAATTTCATGACTTTGGATATTGGTCATTTACTAAAATACAGGGCCAAGTTCATTCGTATTTTTTATATGCACGTCGGGAATCATAAAAAATGCGCATGAAATAAATTTCATCAAAGATTAGTCATCTGCATGATATTTGCAACATCTACATTTTTTTCCACAACGTCTTTAACGTGTAAATTTCATGACTTTGGATATTGGTCATTTACTAAAATACAGGGCCAAGTTCATTCGTATTTTTATTATGCACGTCGGGAATCATAAAAAATGCGCATGAAATAAATTTCATCAAAAATTAGTCATCTGCATGATATTTGCAACATCTACATTTTTTTTCACTACGCCTTTAACGTGTAAATTTCATGACTTTGGATATTGGTCATTTACTAAAATACAAGGCCAACTTCATTCGTATTTTTATTATGCACGTCGGGAATCATAAAAAATGCGCATGAAATAAATTTCATCAAAGATTATTCATCTGCATGATATTTGCAACATATACATTTTTTTTCAGTACGTCTTTAACGTGTAAATTTCTTGACTTTGGATATTGGTCATTTACTAAAATACCGGGCCAAATTCATTCGTATTTTTATTATGCACGTCGGGAATCATAAAAAATGCGCATGAAATAAATTTCATCAAAGATTAGTCATCTGCATGATATTTGCAACATCTACATTTTTTTTCACTACGCCTTTAACGTGTAAATTTCATGACTTTGGATATTGGTCATTTACTAAAATACAGGGCCAAGTTCATTCGCATTTTCAATATGCACGTCCGGAATCATAAAAAATGAGCATGAAATAAGTTTCATCATGGAGATTACTCATCTGCATGATATTTGCAACATATACATTTTTTTCCACAACGTCTTTAACTTGTAACTTTCATGACTTTGGATATTGGTCATTTACTAAAATACAGGGCCAAGTTCATTCGTATTTTTTATATGCACGTCGGGAATCATAAAAAATGCGCATGAAATCAATTTCATCAAAGATTAGTCATCTGCATGATATTTGCAACATGTACATTTTTTTTCAGTACGTCTTTAACGTGTAAATTTCTTGACTTTGGATATTGGTCATTTACTAAAATACAGGGCCAAGTTCATTCGTATTTTTATTATGCACGTCGGGAATCATAAAAAATGCGCATGAAATAAATTTCATCAAAGATTAGTCATCTGCATGATATTTGCAACATATACATTTTTTTCCACTACGTCTTTAACGTGTAACTTTTATGACTTTGGATATTGGTCATTTACTAAAATACAGGGCCAAGTTCATTCGTATTTTTATTATGCACGTCGGGAATCATAAAAAATGCGCATGAAATAAGTTTCATCATGGAGATTACTCATCTGCATGATATTTGCAACATCTACATTTTTTTTCAGTACGCCTTTAACGTGTAAATTTCATGACTTTGGATATTGGTCATTTACTAAAATACAGGGCCAAGTTCATTCGTATTTTTATTATGCACGTCGGGAATCATAAAAAATGCGCATGAAATAAATTTCATCAAAGATTAGTCATCTGCATGATATTTGCAACATCTACATTTTTTTTCAGTACGCCTTTAACGTGTAAATTTCATGACTTTGGATATTGGTCATTTACTAAAATACAGGGCCAGGTTCATTCGTATTTTTCATATGCACGTCGGGAATCATAAAAAATGCGCATGAAATAAATTTCATCAAAGATTAGTCATCTGCATGATATTTGCAACATCTACATTTTTTTTCACTACGCCTTTAACGTGTAAATTTCATGACTTTGGATATTGGTCATTTACTAAAATACAGGGCCAAGTTCATTCGTATTTTTTATATGCACGTCGGGAATCATAAAAAATGCGCATGAAATAAATTTCATCAAAGATTAGTCATCTGCATGATATTTGCAACATCTACATTTTTTTCCACAACGTCTTTAACGTGTAAATTTCATGACTTTGGATATTGGTCATTTACTAAAATACAGGGCCAAGTTCATTCGTATTTTTATTATGCACGTCGGGAATCATAAAAAATGCGCATGAAATAAATTTCATCAAAAATTAGTCATCTGCATGATATTTGCAACATCTACATTTTTTTTCACTACGCCTTTAACGTGTAAATTTCATGACTTTGGATATTGGTCATTTACTAAAATACAAGGCCAACTTCATTCGTATTTTTATTATGCACGTCGGGAATCATAAAAAATGCGCATGAAATAAATTTCATCAAAGATTATTCATCTGCATGATATTTGCAACATATACATTTTTTTTCAGTACGTCTTTAACGTGTAAATTTCTTGACTTTGGATATTGGTCATTTACTAAAATACCGGGCCAAATTCATTCGTATTTTTATTATGCACGTCGGGAATCATAAAAAATGCGCATGAAATAAATTTCATCAAAGATTAGTCATCTGCATGATATTTGCAACATCTACATTTTTTTTCACTACGCCTTTAACGTGTAAATTTCATGACTTTGGATATTGGTCATTTACTAAAATACAGGGCCAAGTTCATTCGCATTTTCAATATGCACGTCCGGAATCATAAAAAATGAGCATGAAATAAGTTTCATCATGGAGATTACTCATCTGCATGATATTTGCAACATATACATTTTTTTCCACAACGTCTTTAACTTGTAACTTTCATGACTTTGGATATTGGTCATTTACTAAAATACAGGGCCAAGTTCATTCGTATTTTTTATATGCACGTCGGGAATCATAAAAAATGCGCATGAAATCAATTTCATCAAAGATTAGTCATCTGCATGATATTTGCAACATGTACATTTTTTTTCAGTACGTCTTTAACGTGTAAATTTCTTGACTTTGGATATTGGTCATTTACTAAAATACAGGGCCAAGTTCATTCGTATTTTTATTATGCACGTCGGGAATCATAAAAAATGCGCATGAAATAAATTTCATCAAAGATTAGTCATCTGCATGATATTTGCAACATATACATTTTTTTCCACTACGTCTTTAACGTGTAACTTTTATGACTTTGGATATTGGTCATTTACTAAAATACAGGGCCAAGTTCATTCGTATTTTTATTATGCACGTCGGGAATCATAAAAAATGCGCATGAAATAAGTTTCATCATGGAGATTACTCATCTGCATGATATTTGCAACATCTACATTTTTTTTCAGTACGCCTTTAACGTGTAAATTTCATGACTTTGGATATTGGTCATTTACTAAAATACAGGGCCAAGTTCATTCGTATTTTTATTATGCACGTCGGGAATCATAAAAAATGCGCATGAAATAAATTTCATCAAAGATTAGTCATCTGCATGATATTTGCAACATCTACATTTTTTTTCAGTACGCCTTTAACGTGTAAATTTCATGACTTTGGATATTGGTCATTTACTAAAATACAGGGCCAGGTTCATTCGTATTTTTCATATGCACGTCGGGAATCATAAAAAATGCGCATGAAATAAATTTCATCAAAGATTAGTCATCTGCATGATATTTGCAACATCTACATTTTTTTTCACTACGCCTTTAACGTGTAAATTTCATGACTTTGGATATTGGTCATTTACTAAAATACAGGGCCAAGTTCATTCGTATTTTTATTATGCACGTCGGGAATCATAAAAAATGCGCATGAAATAAATTTCATCAAAGATTAGTCATCTGCATGATATTTGCAACATCTACATTTTTTTCCACAACGTCTTTAACGTGTAAATTTCATGACTTTGGATATTGGTCATTTACTAAAATACAGGGCCAAGTTCATTCGTATTTTTATTATGCACGTCGGGAATCATAAAAAATGCGCATGAAATAAATTTCATCAAAAATTAGTCATCTGCATGATATTTGCAACATCTACATTTTTTTTCACTACGCCTTTAACGTGTAAATTTCATGACTTTGGATATTGGTCATTTACTAAAATACAAGGCCAACTTCATTCGTATTTTTATTATGCACGTCGGGAATCATAAAAAATGCGCATGAAATAAATTTCATCAAAGATTATTCATCTGCATGATATTTGCAACATATACATTTTTTTTCAGTACGTCTTTAACGTGTAAATTTCTTGACTTTGGATATTGGTCATTTACTAAAATACCGGGCCAAATTCATTCGTATTTTTATTATGCACGTCGGGAATCATAAAAAATGCGCATGAAATAAATTTCATCAAAGATTAGTCATCTGCATGATATTTGCAACATCTACATTTTTTTTCACTACGCCTTTAACGTGTAAATTTCATGACTTTGGATATTGGTCATTTACTAAAATACAGGGCCAAGTTCATTCGCATTTTCAATATGCACGTCCGGAATCATAAAAAATGAGCATGAAATAAGTTTCATCATGGAGATTACTCATCTGCATGATATTTGCAACATATACATTTTTTTCCACAACGTCTTTAACTTGTAACTTTCATGACTTTGGATATTGGTCATTTACTAAAATACAGGGCCAAGTTCATTCGTATTTTTTATATGCACGTCGGGAATCATAAAAAATGCGCATGAAATCAATTTCATCAAAGATTAGTCATCTGCATGATATTTGCAACATGTACATTTTTTTTCAGTACGTCTTTAACGTGTAAATTTCTTGACTTTGGATATTGGTCATTTACTAAAATACAGGGCCAAGTTCATTCGTATTTTTATTATGCACGTCGGGAATCATAAAAAATGCGCATGAAATAAATTTCATCAAAGATTAGTCATCTGCATGATATTTGCAACATATACATTTTTTTCCACTACGTCTTTAACGTGTAACTTTTATGACTTTGGATATTGGTCATTTACTAAAATACAGGGCCAAGTTCATTCGTATTTTTATTATGCACGTCGGGAATCATAAAAAATGCGCATGAAATAAGTTTCATCATGGAGATTACTCATCTGCATGATATTTGCAACATCTACATTTTTTTTCAGTACGCCTTTAACGTGTAAATTTCATGACTTTGGATATTGGTCATTTACTAAAATACAGGGCCAAGTTCATTCGTATTTTTATTATGCACGTCGGGAATCATAAAAAATGCGCATGAAATAAATTTCATCAAAGATTAGTCATCTGCATGATATTTGCAACATCTACATTTTTTTTCAGTACGCCTTTAACGTGTAAATTTCATGACTTTGGATATTGGTCATTTACTAAAATACAGGGCCAGGTTCATTCGTATTTTTCATATGCACGTCGGGAATCATAAAAAATGCGCATGAAATAAATTTCATCAAAGATTAGTCATCTGCATGATATTTGCAACATCTACATTTTTTTTCACTACGCCTTTAACGTGTAAATTTCATGACT